>JAHLSL010015608.1:0-16474 GCA_025920805.1 Petroica traversi | reverse complement strand
AGACCCTCCAGAGGTTTCCTCCTACATATTTGCCCTAAACCAGGACAGGAATATCAGTCAAATTAAAAGATAGAGGTAACAAAGATAAAGCAATAGGTGAGAATCATAGCCAGTGGCTGAAGCATTAGACCTCAGTCCAAAATTCTTTTGTGACAGCTCAGCCACAGGACTTCTGTGATTTCAGTCTCCTTTTCAGCAATATTTCTGAACCCTTCATGAATTTTTAACCCTTTTTGACCTAGTCCCACAAAGAAAAAAAAAAAGGTGGAAAAAACCCCCAAATATGAATGAAGCAGAATGCTTGTTATTCTTTTCTCTAATCCTGAAGCAGCTCAGTTTCCCACCTGTGTGCAGGGTGATAGGGCTGATCCTCTCTTCTGTGCAACGTGCAGCGGTCTCTTACGGATGAAAATTTCAGAAGTGCTGTGAGAGAACTTCTGCCACTGGGAAAAGGGCATTTTGTTAGGCCTAGCCTTTCTTCTCAGGAGCTGGAGAACTTTTTTTTTGGTTTTCTAATCTGCCTTACACCAAGACATTCTAATTCTGAGTATGGACAGGCAGGGCTATGATTAACCACTTTATCTGAGAGTGATTTTTGTGTGTTGCACTAGAGCTGGGATCCACCTCTATTTTTCATCAGAAGTTTTACCTGAGTTTGTTGAAGAGTCATTGTGAGAGATTCAGCGCAGCAAAGCCTCAGAAAGGGCTTGATGCTGCTGTGTGGACACTGCAAGGTAAGAGTGCAGGGAAAAGGTCTGGATTTTCTTATTTGAGGAGATGGGAGGGGCTCCTGAATAAGTGTCATGTAATTATATATAATTATATCCCCCTTGTATTATCAATGATATATGCTCTTCCTAATGATCTACGGATTACCAGTATTTCCTCTTCACCCCCACCTATGTTTTCTCCATGTTTTATCTTTAACCCCTTGCAGATTCATCTCCCCTTCCTGCCTCACCATCTTCACCCCACTGACCCCCATGACAAGAGCGGGGCTGAGTTAGCTGGACTTTGTACATGCACCAAAAAAAAAAAAGAAAAAGAGATCCCAGCTAATGTTTTCAAATTAGCACAGCTCCAACTCTGGAGATTCTCATTAGTTGTTGGCTGAGATTTATCAGCTCTCATTTGCCTAATATGGAGCCTAACTTTAGGCGCCTGGCCCTTTCGGTGGGGGGTAAGAGAGAATAGGAAGGGGTCTTTTGTCATTGCCATGTGGGCTCACTAATTTGCTCTGCCTAATAAAATTACAAATGAACACAGCTTTGCTCATGTTGCCTTTATAGGTTATAATAACCTTGGTACCCCATAACCTCCCGCTAGCTGAATTAATCAGATCATATTAATATTTCTTCTTACTTTCTTTTAACTGGTTCTTCTCTTAATTAAAGGGGCCAAAGATGTAAACAGGGTAGGTGACTAGAAACATGGCGTCAGGTTATAAACAAGGCTCATTAAAAAGATGGATGTGCCAGTAGACTGCGAAAATTGCTTACTCCGCAAGTGTACATTTTGTAATTTCCTGACGACTAAAAGGACTAGTACCAGATCCTGCTTTGCTTCCCTAGCCCCCACCCTTTTCTTTTTAAAGCATGTATAAAAGATGATAATTTTTGTAAGCTGGAGGAACACAGAAGAGTTCATTCATGAGCTGGGATAAAGGCCATTTGTATTAAAAAATCTTTTTGTCCCTCCAACAGATTGGGATACAAAACGGGATGCTGTTATAACAACAATAAGTGAAAGAGATCAACCTGAAACCTGAAACAAGTTTATAACTAATATTAATTCATTTTTTATTATAATTATCATTAAAACTTTATTTAGACATGGTTGCATTTCCAGAGCTGAAATCAGAAGTATTTTTGTGCACAGCTTAGAGTTAGCAGGCTCTGTGCTAATAGAGACAAGTGGGGTGTGCTGTGCCCACAACACCTCCCCAAGCACAAGGATCCTTCTACTGTATCCAGGCAGAAAGCTGTCTGTCCTACCTGCTCGAGTTGGTAGGAGACCCCACCAATTCATATTTTTAAAGTTATGTGTGAACTTCATATGAAAAGACGATCTAGTTTTCTTACATAAATAATTTATGTTTTCACTCATTAGTAACTTCAGTCCCCTTAATATTGAAACTTGGCCCTGTAATATGTAATATTAAATTCAGCTCCAGTACAATAACCATTGAATAAAGCAGTGCACAGTTTTCTGTCTTCCAGTGATTATTAGTAGGAAAGACCAAACCCCTGATTTTTCTATCTCCCTTTATGCCTTCTCAAGAAGAAGGAAAGTCATTCTGACAGGATGATGCACAGCATGACCAGAAAAGACCTCTCTCCTTCATGAATAAATTAGAGATGAAAGTTTCACTGATCCCCTTGCATTTTTATGGAGGGACCTCATCCTAATTTACCTAAATGCTTTGAACAAAACGAAAGAAAAATGTAAGCGGCGAAGGTGAAAAGGTTAAAATCTATGTTTAAATGGAAGGGCATTTTAACAAGAAGGCTATGTGGGCTACCTGCATGCTATTGGGGGATCTTATTTTTAAGTTTAAGCATTTAAATGGATAAATCACAACACAGTGTGATTTTTTTCTCCCCCTCATTAATATTAAGTTTTTCCA
Source organism: Petroica traversi (assembly GCA_025920805.1). Lineage (NCBI taxonomy): Eukaryota > Metazoa > Chordata > Aves > Passeriformes > Petroicidae > Petroica > Petroica traversi. The sequence goes on along the minus strand of JAHLSL010015608.1, from coordinate 13,848 downwards.
TTATAGAGCCTGTGTGAGTATTTTCATTCTGCATCTATGAGTGCCTAAACTGAATTTGATTGATATCAATGAATGTTTTATAGTATTAATCAAAATATTATTGTTAATGATTATAAATAATAATAAAAATCTGAAGAGTCTGTGATTCATTAACTTTATTTGAACTACGGAACAATAGATTTCAGCCTTTAGGATGTTTCCTCAGTTGTTTAAAATTCCTTTAGGTTTAAAAGGAAGGAATTGCCTTTTTGGTAGGTAATTTTAAACTCTATATTATTTCAATCCAAAGTGGAGAATTCTACAAGCTGCTTAAACATTCATTCCTGAAGTTGTTCAGGTGTATTTCTAGAAAAGTACTTTAAAAACCTGTGGAAGCCAGCAGTTTCATCCCTATTATATTCTCCAACAGTTTCCTTATAAGCTAATATATTTTTATGACTATCACTTAGGAATAATTAAAATACAAAAAAAAAAAAGACACTCTCATTTTCACATCAGTTATTATAGTATTATTCAGAAGTTTAATGACTTTGGAAGATGTTCTTCCAAGCCCAGGTGTGTTTTTTTTCAGTTTAGTGTCTTCTTTGCCAGTGGAGCTTTAAGCTGGGTCCAAATTCCACAGGGCAGAGCAAGTTGGACATTTGTCTGAGAATGACAGGGTTTGTTTGTTTTGATGTGACTCAAAGCCTTCTGGATGCTTATTAAAAAAAAGAAAATAGTCACTAGGTATTTTATAGGAGCTCCAAATATACTTTGTCTATCCCATGGGTGAAAAAAACACCTGCACTGAGATTCAGGGCACAAGTGGAGAATGTATTCTCTAAAACACCCCAGAATTTAATAGATAAGACAGCACTGGATCAGTTGTTGAGGATGTAAAAATCTTTCAATTTAAAGGGATCTATTCCTTTGTTAGTTTTGATGCTTTATCTCTTTAAGTACAGCACCCAAAAAAAAAATCCATTTGAGTGAAGATTTCTAAACAGTAGAACCCTTCAGGGACTGCAGAGAGGGCTCCTGGCATGGTGGTGGGGGGTCATAGTTACATCCAGGCTGATGTGGGGATGGATGAGGTGTTTGTGATTGTTGTTGTCCTGCTTATTCCAAACTAAACAGCCAACATACAGACAGCTACATCTGGGCCACAGGAGTTCTGGTCTACAAGCCGGTGTAATTTATCCTGTCACTAAAGCAAGACCTGGGTGAAGCCCAATGTTTTCTGTCATTATTTCAAAAATTTCAAAATCACATTAGAGTAGTCTCAGCTTCAGATTTCCAAGCCACCCTATGTGGCTTGGAAAAAAAAAAAGTCAGCATTTCAGAACACCTAAAAAGCTAGTTCCACTCTCTCAAAATCTGTAGAAGGTCTATGCCTAAACTAAATATTAGTTTGTACCAAAATAATGGACATAGTGTAAAAATGAAATCATGACACATATGCAAATATTTTTTGAAAGAAAAGGTATGGCTCATACAAAATCATGGTTATGTCTGTGGCTATATCACTGCACTCTGCATTAGGATGCAATTTCCCTCCCAGTTTGAACCAACAAGTATATGTTAAAACTTTAAAAAGCCCATAAACCCTTTGTATGCCTTAATTTTTCTACCCACAGACCCATGAAAACACTGATTATTTGTCTTTGTGTTATATTTTGACTTCTATTTATGACAATACCTGCTCATATATTGCGAGGACCCTTGTCTCTTCTTTGTTCCTCAGAGAAATTCAACTTGGTTTTGATGCTACCAGATGGAAACCAAATGCTGCCCTAATAATAAAAGGGGAGCAAGTGAGAAAATTTGGGGGTTTTTAAATAAAAAGGACTGAGAAGTTCCAAAAGCTTCAACCCTTCAAGTGTTTGTTTTTTTTTTAATTTTTTGATTGGGGTCACTATTGATTCAGCAAGGCAGAAAAGGCATCCGGGTAAACACGTCCCTCAAACTGAGCTGTCATAACACTCCCATCCACGTCCATCCATTAAATGTCAGTGTCTCTGTGGAAGACAAATGCCCCTTCCCAAGGACACCAGCCAGGCCACGTGTGTGTGTTTTTTGAAGGCTGACAAGGCACCTCTGCCATTTCCTCGCCTGGAGCTCTACCCACAGGCGGCCAGGCCGGCCCCCCTCTCCCAAATGTTATTATTCTGTCGTGAGCCCTTCTTCGGTCAGGATGTTACTTCATTTCCACCTTTTGTCTCAGGTTGAATGTGAATGATGCTCTTTCAGCAATATACGGTCGCTCGAGCTCCCCGCTGCAGCCTTACATAAATATACAACACCCGTCTCGGCCTATAACTCACTTCAGGCCTGGAAAAATAGTGACTTCCTTTATTGGCCAGATTCTTTCGCAATTCCCAACAGCTGTATGTTTTCACCTCCGAGGATCCTTATCTTCAAGTTTCCATTTGTCTCAGCACTATTTCAGTGGATTGCCAATAAAAATGATTCCCATTTTTATAACCCCTGAGAACGTGGGGAGAGGGCTTTCCAGAAAAAACTATTTTTTAGCAGGAGAAAAAAAAAAAGGTGGGGGGAAATAAGGAGGAAAAAAAAAAAAGCAGCTCCCCACAACTTAGCAGAAGGCAGGATTTAGCCTTCACACAAATATTTGAAAGTGTGAAACTTCCCGAGCAATCATCGCAACTCCGCCAAGATGGAAACAGAGACTTCCAGCAATCTCTGAAGCCGCTCAATCAAGGACTCTTAATTTTCCATTTGAGCAAGAGGAACGGCTGCGAATGGAACATTTATTAACACATGCGCCTCACACGCACAAAGAGAGCTATATTTACAAAGAATTAAATTTGAGAGCATGAAATAGCCTTGTAACCAATGACAAAGATACACTTAAAGAGATGTAAACACTAGGTGCAGGGAAATTTGCCAGGTTAGAGTCAGCTGTATCACTCTGTTTTATTACTATACAACTGTTTACTGAGAAAAGACAGATGATGGCTGATATACTCTGTGTGTTATCATAAGGGCTTGCTTGGGAGTTCTTTGTGACTGACAATTGCTACAGCCCTATGGAAAAACCTGGCCTGGGGAGTTGTTTTTCTTTTAATTCTTCTCTGTCCATCATTCCAAAGCATTAACAATTCTTTTAGAAAAGCAAACTGGCAAAGCATCCTGAGCGTTTTGTACCACTCCCATGAGAGAGTCACTAAAGAAGTTTTAATAATTCTTTCTTCCCCTTACAGGGTTATTGGGTTTGGTTCTTCCAAGGATAAATTTTTTAAAGATTCTTCTCTGTCTGGGCTGTGCAAATCCCATGTTCTCATGGCCCTTCCCTGCCCAAGTCTTGGAGAAAACACCGTGAAATACCTTTATAATAGTTCTCAGCTCCAATTCTGCTGCTAACAGCTCCTAGAGTGACTTCTGAGAGGAGGTGGTGTTCCTGTGTCTTCCTGGAGATGTGCAAAGTTGCCATCAGGTTACCCTGAAATGAGTTTGAAGGAACCCAGAAGAAGAGTCAATACAGCACTTCTCAGGCAGGGTTCCTCAAGTGGGCTGGATGGGAAAGGAGGAGAAGAGTGGAGAGCTCTGGGAGCAGGTGTTTCCTTCTCCCCATCTCCACCTCTGCAGACATTTATACAGCAGGGAAATCAAGGCCCAGCTCATCCTGTTTCACTTCAGGTACCTAAAACACTGAAGAACCAAATAACTTTGTTCTCCCTCTGCAGTCAATGCAGAGAATGAGAGGGATGCTCAAAAGAGACAAGCCATCCCTCAGGGTTTCTTCCAGCCGGGATGAACCAAGACCCTGCTATCTGCTGCCAATGAACCACAAACTTGCCATCATCTCCTTCTCTTCACCATTTTTTTTCCCTGCTGGTGACAAAAATCTTGGCCTGCTCTTAGGATCAAGTATTTTGCTGTGTCGCGCCAGAGGATAAAAGGGGAAGGGTTCTTTCCTTATGGGTTCCTGATCTAAATGAATTATTGCAAGGCATATTTTTTTTAAGCCTTGGAAAGGGGATTTGAAGCTATTGTATTTATCTGACCATTATGAGCACTGTAAAACATGCTGTTTCACATTGTAACATAAGCTCTTTTTTAAAGTATGCCCAGAGTATTTGTAATTGTTATCAGGCCCAGATGTATCCGAGTGTCAGCATGAAGCACTGAGAGTTGGCTCAGATGTACAGAATGTAATTAGCTCAAAGCCCTGTGCGCTTAGTTTGTAGTGGAAGCACAGACTGATAATAAAACCAAAAAAAATGAAAGTGGCAAAGGTTAAAATCTATTGTTCACAGTGCTAAAGCTGTTCTGGGGGAAGCCAGTGCTGGCTGCTGCAGTGCTGGAGTGCTCAGACTCCAAACGAGATCAAAAGTGAGCCAGTGACAAAGGTTAGTTCAAAATAGGTGATGATAGACTAACATTAAATTGACATTATTCTCACAATAGCGGCCCAGACATTTGGTCTATCTAGTCTGGTGTCCTGCCTCTGCCTTGCGCCAATTCCCTCATGTGTCCGGAGGAAGAATAGCATATGATCCACACCCCCACTTCCCACTGAGCTTCCAGTGACTTGTGAAATCCCAGATGTGGTGGGAGTGTGGGGATGGTACAAACGGTTCCTGAGCTGCATGGGAACCATCTATTCACTCATGTACTCATCTACATGGCTGCCAACTTGCTTAGCTTGGGGGTTTCTGTCTGTTGTTTTTGTCATATCCAGGAAAAATCTGATTTTTCTGATAGTCACTTGCTGGCAACATAGGAACATCCCCCATCTCCACCTACTGCTGCCCTCTACCGAGTGGGAGCACAAGTTTGTGTCCAAGTTTCTGGAGTTCAGCACTGCCCAAGTTAAAGTCTCCTCTTGCTTGAACGACTTTGAAGCGCGTGGATTTGATCTCTATCCCTGCAGCCACTATGACATTTCCAAAGGCTTTTGTACGCACTGTGGTGACAAGCATGACTTTCCAAGGTAGCTATCAGCTCATTAAAGTACAGACACTTTCTGGGCTGATTGCTGTTAAGGGGACAAATCTTAGCACTTGCAAAAAGCTCTGATAGTTACAGTGCTTTGCACTGATATAATGCATAGGGATGTGGGCGTATTTAAATTTAGATGTGTGCACGTGCATCACATTCACAAATGCAATAAACAATATCTAATAACATTAATAAGTCACAGGCACATACCAGTTCACAACAGGAAATTCAAATCTGAGGGTGACATGCTGATCTCAACTCCCTCTGTTTAGAAAAAATAAGTCAGAACAGCTTGAGTGAAGGACAGAGTGTCACAGCCTTAACTTGAACATTTCCTGGCTTTTGTTGGTTTGTTTCACAGCCTTCACATTCCTTAAACATAGGTTTGTTTGATTTTAATTTCCTTTTCTCCGTTAAAAAAGAATGAAGAAACGTGTTTGAGGGGAGCTCTGAGCATGATTTCTTTTCACAGCCACAGCTGAAATTTCCTATGTTTGTTTTTTCTTTTACAATGTTTAGTGTTAAAGACGAACTTCTGGGGAGGTGATGCAGCCAGAGTTAGGACACATGTTTCTGACAAGAAAGGCAGTCTCAGGCTGTGCTGGTCATTCAGCACGTGGTAGACCTTGGTCCATATTCTTCATCACCAGCCATAGAATTCAGTGAGAGGCCTTAGGCCAATGTGCATATTTGGATATGCATGGGGATTGTGGTGTTGCAGTGTCTGATTCTGTGGTATTTGCTTTGCAGGTGGGTAAAAGAAAATCAAGTGAAAAAACCATAAAACCCATGTGTTTGGGCCACATGAGAGACTTGGTCTGTGAGAAAGCAAGTCCAGTTACTTGCTTTTACAATTTTTACACTCAAGTGCATAAGTGCTGCTGTCTTAAATCCCATCTTAAATCTGGAGTTTCACAGCCTTAGACCTTGCTTCACAGTTCAGATTCACAGCCTTTTACCATATCACATGATAATATCATATAAATAAAAAGTTCTGTTAACTGAGATCCTTCTTTTCACTTTCAAACTGCTGTTATCCCAGTTTACCCTTCTTACTCACTCCTTTTGCCTGAAAGGATTTCTAAAAAAGAACAAGAGGCTTGGCCATTGTTATGTTCATATTTTCCCACGTAGAGCCACAACTTGCAATTGTATTTCAAGAACTGACCTTACCTACAGGATGCTATTTCTGTTTTGACTCTTCTAACCCAATGACAGAGAGATCCTTCATGTAATTTCTATTTTTCTGTATTATAAAAAAGAGGCCCAGAAAGCCAGGAAAGGATTGCAGAGTCATCAAGAAATGTGCATGATATGAAGGAGGGAGAAAAGTGAAGGGGAGGGAAATTCCCAGTGTCATTGGCTCCTTTCATTGGTGCATGTGAAGGGAATAGTTTCTGATAGACTCTTAATCTGGAGCCTGGTCACAAAGCCCAGCAAAGGTTATAAAACCACATTAGTGGGTGCAGGAAAATAGGTCTACAGGATGCTCCAAATGGGTTATCTGTAACAGTGAAATAGCACAAGGGCAGAGATGAGGGGAAAATGGCAGCTTTGAAATTACTTCAAGAGCTTCTCAGAAAGGGAATTCACCTCACTCACTCTATTCCCTCTCTCGTGGGATTTTTGCAGGCTCTCACACCTCCAATTACTCATTAATTTTTTCCCCTCTAGCCTCAGTTCTGCAAAGTCAACACGGCTTATGAAAATCAAGTTGTATTCTGTATACTTAATACATCATCTCTAAGAATAATCATTTTGGAATCTGAACTTGTTTCTGTTATCTGGCTCAGCTTGACAATGATTTATGAAGCAGAAAACAAGACAGCTTCATTTTCATAAGGCAGCCTGAACCTTCTGGACAAGGAAGAGCTCTGAAAGTTGTTTTGACTAGTAAACTGAAACAAACATGACACAAAAGTCAATACAACTGCAACATCAGCCTCTCATTTTACAGAGTAACTTTCCACGGCTAGAGCAATCTGACAGTCAAAATGTTGTGATATTCGATAACATTCTGCATCTTCACTAATTACAACTGCGGGGTACTTGCCGTGATGGGCATTTTCAATGCAAACGAAATCTATGGCAGCCATTCACAAAGCGTGTCTGGTTAGCAGTTAAAAGGACACTGTCATCGCATTTGGCTTATATTTTATTCCTGTGGATAGAGACATTACACATCAGATTTGAGCATTAATCTAGGTTTATATTAGCTCTCGGAAAATGCGAGCTGAGCTATGTGAATCGGCCTGTGTTTATTCGGTGATGAGCGCGATGAAATGCGTGTGATTGATTCTTTGGAGTTTCATTCTATATTCGCTGCCATTATGCAGCTCTGAGAAACTGGAAGATGCAAATCCCATGAAGATCTTAGGAAAAGTCTCAAGAATTTCAGTTCAAGTAGACTCCTTGCCCACTGCTAGTAATGTGAAACATATGGCATATGCCAGAGACAATGTAGTTGTGTATATATCTACTGCTTAGCTTATTGCACCTCCTTTTAGTGTGCAATAAGTAATATAGATAGTACAAATCCTTCCATAAAAGATTTACTTATTTTGAGCCTTTCCTTATGATTTATGAAACACACCAGCAAAGTGGTTGTGGCGGAAAGCTACACAAAATGAGGCAAACTGAAGATTTTTTAGATGTCCAAAATGTCAGAAGAAAAGTTTCATTTTGTACTCTGTACAGCAGTCATTCAGAAAGTGAGGTTAGCCAATGCATTATGCAGAGCTTGTTGAAATATTTCAAACCATATTTTGCGGGATTTTAAAAAAAGAATATTATAAAATATACATATTAAAATAAATATATAAAAGTGATAACATTCACTTTTTTGTTATTGCTATAGGTAATGCTTTAGATAATTGTATTACAGTTTTTATCTGGAAATGTCCATTAAAGTTCGCCTTTCATCTAGGTAAATTTGGTGCTAACTTTCTCCAGATACATTATAAAACAAAACCATTATTGCTGAGGAAAATCTATTAAGGAATCTGGTCAGACAATTTTATGCAGAAAGTGTCAGTTCCAACATTTCTTGAAATCAACTCTTGGCAGATCCCCAAACAGAGCCTAGAAGATACTGCTGCATATTGCAGCCCTTCATATAACCACAGAATCATGGAATATCTTGAGTTGGAAGAGACTCATAAGGATCATTGAATTCCAACTCCTGGCCTTGAACAGGAGCACCCCAACAATCTCTCTCTGTGCTGGAGAGGGCTATCCAAATGCTCGAGTAGGACTGCAATAACGAGGAGCTGTTGATGCATACATTTACTTGCTTTATCATGAGAAGTGATTCCAAGGAGGCAAAGCTGGGTTTTGCAGTGACTTTCCTCTGTTTTCACCAGAGCAATCAGGAGTAGCTCCAGTTTAAATCTGTTTGGCTGCATGGACAGAAATGTGCCCAGAATTCCTCTTTGCCCTGTCCCTCTGCCTCCCTAGAGCACTGATTATTCCTATACTCAAGCTATGAGCTTGCTTCAGAGGTAGTTCAGCTGACCTTTCCAGAACATGGTTCATGGTGTGGGGGTCCCTACATGTGAGGGTGGCCCTTCAGTATGGGGTCAATGTCCCCACCAACTCTGTGAGGGGTGTCCAGTCTGACCGGGAACACTCTGGTGACACCATGACAAGTTGTCTTTGGCCATAATATACCTTCACTTTCATTCCTCCCTCCAAGACCTTTTCCTGTCCCTTCATTCTTCAGATCAGCAAAACCAAGAGCAGACAATGCTTGGAGAATATTTGATTTTTGAAGCTTTTCAGTTAAGTCTGTCAAGCATGGGTGAAAAACCACTGATGTTTCGGTTCCAGCATCAGTACGGAAGTAGATTGTGTATTTGACTTTAACAATCTCCCAAGATATAAAGCCATTTGACTGAGGTCATACTTAAGATGACAAAACTCTCTTTGATGAGGTTCATTTACATATTTGTTTTCCTTGCTTGAGCCCACTTTTTTGTATAGATTTAGTACAGTTGTTTACAATGCGGGAATTTTTATGATTAAGGTCATACATGAGAATATTTACAACGTCAGGAATAAACACAACTCTTATTTAAGAATCATATCCTGTTCCCAAATGAGATCCAAGCCCTGCTTATAATGTCATGCATTTGTAGAGCACTTAATAAATGTTTATTTTCAAATGCAATTATAAACAATTCTGGCATTGTTGCGGTCGGACGTGGACTTCACATCTCTTGACATTAGCACAGGAGATATCCATTAGGCAAGATATGCCTCTCTGAGAGGTAGTTTGACCTCCAGCCCTGTCTGCAGAGGCCTTTGTGACACCCTGGATTGCAAATAATGCTTTAACTTATATCTTGATGGGTTTGAGGAAACACTCTAAATAAATAAATGCGTAGAGGCATGTCTCGTAAAAAAATTTAAATTAGCATACAAAGCTTCATGTCACCATTAACTGCTGAGAATGATGAATTTTGGGGTGATGAGGTGTACAGTCAGTTGAAACAGCAGCAATATCACAAATATTTTCAGAAAAGTGACCAAGAGCTTGGGTTTGGTTTGTTTTTCTTTCCTGCTCATGGCCCCTTCCCCATTGTATCAAATCCACAGACGTTCTGGCAACAGACGTCTCCTGTTGGAGGGGCAGAGAAGAAAAAAAGAATACTAGAAAAAACAATGGGGAGATGTAACACGTGCACTGTAATTAGATGAGGAAGCCATTAATTATGTTGTTTTCAATATCCTCTAAAAGGGTTGCCCACCCCTAACTACATATTTATACATATTTACTTGTTAATCAATAAAGGAAAATGGCTACATTATTTTGATTAAAACATCAACCAAATGTGTGGCAATAAAATCAAATTTCAGGGGGAAGGTAAAAAAAAAGGAAGAGAGGGAGAATGAGAGAGATAGCTATGTATGCCTTCCTCCAGACCATGATATATGATATTTTCAGGCTGCTAGGAGAGCAGACACATTAAGAAAATAGTGCTAATGATATTAAAGTACTTTACAAGGCTTGTTACTAAGCGCTGACAAACCTGTCAAGTGTATAATGTAGGAGGCTATTGTAGCGTTCTCAGAAAACCATACCTCTGCCCCATTTCAGTGCAATCTCCTAATAATGGAGCTGCTATAAATTCTAGCCAGCAATGGGACAGACTCCTGGCTTCTCACCCCAATGTGAAGACATGATAAATATAAAAGAAAATGGCTGTCAGTTTTGGCGCCCGAACCTTATTACAAAGTCTTAATCTTACTGGCCTCAGCACCTTTTATCACCGCCTTGTTATGAGCTGATGGCTTTTTTATTTGCTGGGAGATGGAGGATGTGTCATTTGATGTCCTTTTATGTAGCCACTGCTCTGTCCTCTCATGGAAAAAAAATCTTTTTTTATATGTTTATTACAGTAACCGATTAAATGCAAGGCTCATGCTGTGTTTGGTGCAAGCATCTTCCTGGTTGATTTTTGCAGAAGCCAGGATTTAGATAGTCAGATGCAGAGTTATTAAGAATGTGGGCACAATGGAGTGTTATTTTTATTTTCCGGCTCCTGGGGTGTTGGCATCGCTGTTGGTGTTATTATTTATTATTATTTATTGTTTTGCTTTCCGTATGGATTTTTCCCTCTTGCCAAGGTCAGAAAGAAACCGTAAGTCCTGGATCATTCTCTTTCACTCTTCCCTCCCCGCAGCCTCTCTCTCTCTCTTCCTCTTTGCAAGTGTCAGCCACAAAGATGATGGGCCTGTAAACAAAGTTTGACTCAAAACTCAGCTCAGGTTCAATCAGTTTGAACTTTAAGATGAGATATCTCACAATTATCTAAATATTATTCCTAAACCTCACAGCTGACTTCCTGTCTTCTTCGTTTATGGCAAACAAAAGACTGAACTCCACTTGAAACAATGACCCTGTCAGAGCCCTTATCCCCCCAAGAACTGCAGCAAAGTGCCAGCATCAGGTACTTAACTCAAGATGACATTGATGGGTTGCTTTCAAGCTGTGGCCAGAGACTCCATCACTTGTTCTTATCCTCAATTTGAAGTCGGGGCGGCCTACTTTGTTGCTGCAGAGGAGTCCCCTCCCTCTGATTTTTGTCTGCCAGATGGTGACCAGGCTCTGAGCAGGGCTGGACCCATTAGCCGAGCTCCCCATCTAGCGGCTGCCCGCGTGGGGGGGGGCAGCAGGCAGGAGCTCCAGCAGGACCTGTCGCCCTCCGAATGCTAAAGATGAGCCAAGGAAGGGGTTAAAATCAGAAAAATGTTTTAAAAAAAAGAGAAAAACTTCAAAAAGAGTAGGTTTTCCAGCCAAGTGCATCTCCTGTGAGAGTCAGTCTGGGCTTCTCTGTCTTGTACATTGACCTTCCCAAGATCCTGGCATTACAGCTCATGAGGACAGGGAGGGGCATCTGCACATGAGTGCATTCAAAATTCCCTGGCTCTGTAACACAGAAATGCCCAACAGAAATATGCACCCAGTCTCCTGTGCCTACTCCACTTCCCTAGAAAGTCTCCAGTAGGAATGGCCATATTTAACTGGTCATAATGAGTCAGGTTGTCAAGGAATCTTCGTATAAAATTCAGTTTACAACCTAAATGGCTTTAGGAGACAATGCAGTAAGAACAAGTATCATAAAGATATGAGATAAAGTTAGAGATATCTCTAACTTTCCTCAGCAGATCAGTGTTAGGAATAAAATATTTTTGAGTTTGGGACTCCCCTGAGCCAAACTGGCTGCTCTCTGCCTATGTACATTATAATTGCCATGTAGGTACTGATATACATGATTTGAGGTTTGTTTTTAGGCTACAACTCATGAGCAATTAGGTTCCAATGAGTTGCATGGAGCTGAGCAGTTGGGTAAAGGATGGAGACTATGGGTCCTGACTGTGGGAAAAGTCTGAGCCTGAGCTCATACATTATAAGGCTGCAAAAAATGTAAGGGGATCAAGTGCTTCTCATCATCTCCTTTGCTCAGTGCTGCCCTGGCTCTCAATCATCCATGAGAAGTTTGGTCAGTTCTGCTGCTCAATGAGCTGTCATAAAGCCCAGGCATGGACACAGCTCAAGGGTGAGAGGTAGAGCCTGCAGTGAAAGGACCTTTCTCTCTCTTACCAGCTGCTGGGCATTTGCTGTATTGATGTTTCTAAAGGGCAAAGCTTCTCAAGATGTATCTGGCGATTGACATATTAGGAATAATGACTGAGAAAGAGGAATAAATGGTTTGACTTTGCATAAAGTTTTTTACACTTGCATTTATCACACATAACACCATTTTGACTCTTATATCCCAATATCCTTTATTGTCTGTTGTCATCCTAGTAAAACAAAACAAAATAGTCCTTAATGTGTCCTGGGGTGTTAGCTTGCTGCATATCTTTGGAAGTGTGTTTGCACTTTAAAAGCAACCTTGAGGGTGAGTGAGTGCAGGACCAGTGTGGTAGTTACTGTAATAAGGCACTTGTGGTTTGCTAAAGCACAAGGGGAAGAAAAACAATTGATGAAAAACTCAATAGGATGGGAAAGGCAAATTGCTTGGCTGGAGATTTAATTAAAAAGGAAACAGCCCTCCCCATTTAAAGGTCGGTTTGCACCCCTTAAATTACAAAAAGAACTCGGGGCTGAAATCAACACACAGTGCATGTTAATAAGAGAGAGCAGCAGGCTGTGTGACTGGTCCAGCTCTTCTCAGGTAGGGCCAGCAGGCTGCAAGACACGGCCAGTGCATGCCAGCTATCACTGGGACCTGACTCCAGGACCTCCAGCAGAAGTGGTGCTCACCTGGATCACGTAAAACACGTAGAATTAAATATAATGTAGCTTAAGTCTCTGTTTGCCATTTTCCTCCTCCTGTCTCCCACCCCTCTTTAACAGCCCTTTGTATTTACCCTTGGCTTTGTGCACTTTCACTGCCACGAATGCCTCTCTCCCGTGGGAGAACTTGATGAAGGTTATCCATTGTCACCCAGTGTTATACTGGGATGTCAGGACACCTTGAATAAATGGTTTACATGAGATGTTGCCTCTAAGTGCATCCTCGGAAAATCTGCCATTGCCCTTTGCTGAGAAAGTTAACATCATAAAGTGAAGGCTGCCTCCGACCAAATGGGAATGACATTGCAGATTAAGGGCTCTTTAAATTATGCATTTAGTTCAGACTCCCGGGGAGACAGTATATGAGATAAAGCTACCAGACTTACTCTGCAGCCTGGCTCTGGAACCAAAGACATTTTTAAAACATTTTGCCAAAGAAACTTCTTTAGAGGTTAAAAAAACCCTGCCCAAAACCAAAAAAATCCAAAACAACAAAAATAAAACCCATTTAGCTATGTCTTTAAGGGCATATGTGACTCAAATGAGGCAAAAAGAAAGAAGTGGAGAAAGGAGAAAGGACATTTCCCAGGGATTTAGTGGGATGGTGACTATCTAAATTTAAATTATGAAATTTTTATTTATGTCAAAATTCCTATTAACAGAACTAGGATTATGTTTCCCAAACATTTCTTAGATTAAGAATGCTCTTATCTGCTTTCCAGTCTGATCATATCCACACTCATAATGTCCCTGGCAACACTGAAGCATTCAGAACATCCTCACAGCTTGTACCTGCTGAGACAGATTTGAGAAAAAAACCCCTCTTGGTTCCCGTTTGCATGCAGCTCTGTAACCTGTAACTTCCTGCCTTCATTTAGCAGAGTTTAAATTGCAAATTCATGTTTCTTAAAAATGCTGTAACATCATAAGTGGGACAGTTTTATGACAGCTCTGAATTACCAGACAATACTGACACATGCCGCGTGCACTTACTTTGCCTACCAGTTATGGCTGTATTTATCTGCCCATATGTCACTCTGTGTCTAACGCATCTATTTACCACGTTGAGATGGATATTCCACAATTGAGGGCTCTTAGTG
>JAHLSL010015607.1:0-54141 GCA_025920805.1 Petroica traversi | reverse complement strand
TTAATGCAAAAATGCAACTCTCTTATTTTTTTTTTCCTAGTGCAGAAATAAATAGATGTCTTTAACATGAAATCTTTCTGTAAATTGTTGAATTGTATTAACTTTTTCATGCTTACTGAGTTTCCATCCCCTGAGCATGTGTTGCCTCTTCAAGCAGAGCTCTGCTTTTGCAGGAGATGGAGCTGTGTGGCAACACTCTCATTTTGCTTCACTCCCCATTTTGCTCCTTCAGCTTTGGATTCCTGAGCCACAAGTGCTTCTATGTTAATTCATATTAATGCCCATCAGGAGAAAATCTGAGTATTCACTCAGAGAAGATGCCCAGCCATGGCTGGAAGAGTCTTTTCCCAAAGTCATTAGGATCATGCAGCAGGATGATGACCAGAGTGGGAGAAGGTTCTGCAGCAGCTAGTGTGGACTGACCCCAGCAAAGGCCATGCAGAGAATGTAGGAAATAATTCCAAACACTGAGGAGAGCTGCTGGATGTCCCAGTATAGCACATTTCTCCTCCACAATATGGTGTCAGGTACTGCAGAGCTCATGGGAATCACTGACACTTCATCATCAATATTCATTCCTTTCTGTCTCCTAATTTTCTTGAAGAACTTTGTATGTAGTTATGAAATGGATTTCTTGGTCTCCTTCATCTAAAATAGGTCTTAAGAAGAAAGGGAAAAGGCTCTAAATAAGACTGATGGAGAAGAGAGGTTAAATAATTTTTTAAAATTTCCTCTGATGTCACTGCTTTGAGTATTTTTTATATTTCTTTATTTATTCAGAAAATATGGCATTGCTACAGCAACAGAAGGTTCAGGTCTTGATACTCCCTTTCTGGAAGAAAAGTGTTTCTTCTGCACTGGGATGTGACCTGTGGTCTATAGCTTTTTATCTGTGCTACTGTATCTTCTGTTTTGGGAGCAGCTCAAAACAGCTTTTCATTTTGAATGCTAATCAAAAGAGTGTGTTAATTAAATATACTTCTGATGAAAGTAGTTTGAAATGAGTCACACAGACTGGAGTCTGCCCTTTCTGAAGCTAATGAGAGATATTGAGGAGCCTGGATTTTTTTTTTTTTCTTATGGGAGAACTGCCCATTGATATAGAGATGAGTTTTATTGTAATGAAGACTTATAAAATAAGATTATCCACTGATGTGTGTTGCACCTGAGACTGGTGGGGTCCCTGCAGATTTGCACTGGTGAAAGAGGAGCCCTGAATTTGGTCCCCTACTACTTAAAAATATGTAGTTGCCCTTTAAGATGTAAATCTATTGAAATCCAACCTTAGACATTGCCAGGGTCACTCTACTTATTACTTTATGACATTTCCAGATTAAAGGTGCAGTGGGGGCTCACATTAATTTGCTTTATGTTTGACTAGAAATGCTTCCCATCACTATTAGAGCACACTTGGAGCTCTCTTCATTTTAGAACGCTTGTCAGTCATTCAAGAATGATATGCCCTACGTCTGGGATGAATAAGCACATCATATATTAGTCAGAGGCTCTTCCTCTGGAGAGGCTCAAGAGAGCTGACAACTACTTCCAAGGAAGGTGAAAAACATACCCATCCCAGCAGCTGAATGAAGGAGGAGTGGGGAAATATTCTGCTAAAATGTTATCTGCTGAGGTGATTGAAAACATTTAGGCAGTTGTCCTGTGGTGGCAGATTTTAGGGCTCATCTAATGGGAAATGGGGATCAACACTTCCAGATGCAACTCTGTTCTGTAGGAAAGAAACCTTCCATAGGGAGCTTTTACATATCTGTGCAACCCCCAGGTTGTCTAAAAATAAAAGGCCTGATTCTGAAAGCGATGGCTGAAAATTGTTTCCCCTGGAGCTACCAAATTTTGGGTACTGACACAGCAAAAGAGGCATAAGCATCTTTACTTTTATAGCAAGGCCAGTGGAACTGTCTATGCACTTGGTGTGTGTGTTTAAAATTCTGGTGTCCCTAGACAAGGAGTTTTGTAGGATCAAGTCCTTCGGCCTCAGGTGATGAATTTCAGAGAGTCTTAAATATCCCCTTTTCTTTGCAACCTCATAGAACATTTTTTAAAAGTATGGATAGCCCTAATTATTTATTTTTCTGCCATCAGAATTAGTTCTCTGAAGGCAGTGATGACAACGTGGCTAAAATACCATCAAAAATATGACACTTCTGTGGAGGCAAATTAGAAATGTAGTGAACAACACTGAGACTCTCAAATGTTTTATTCACAATTAACTGTGTGCTAATGTGGCATCTTGAAAAGGAAGACAGTGAGGTCCTGACTGATTTGTTTGTCTGTCCATCATTACTTGTGACCAACACCTACCTCCACCTGCTCCTGTTCAGCCCCTCTCAAAGGTGTATCCAGCCACTGCAGCAGCTTCACCTCCTCTTACTGCTGTATTCCCTTGGAATCCTGTATTTCCTGTTCCATATGATATTCTAAAACACTTTACAGGGCAACATTACCTGGTAAAACCTCACATTTTCGCAAACTCAATGCAAAAACTGCAGCAACTATTTGATTTGTGCATACGCACAGCTAGATCTTAAGTGCTCCATCCTCTCTTTCCATCCTCAGTTTAATGCCTTTCCCTCAGTTATCCACAGAATTATAAAGTTTAATATATAGCTTAATCCATTCGTGGGATTTTATCTTTTCTTATATTAACTTATCTGTAGATGTTCTTGCAGGGGTGGCATATGTTGGAGAGAGTCATTTTTAAAGCCATATGCAGCTGGTTCTTGTGTGAATGCAGCTCCCTGCAACTCATGATTCCTCTTCACTACTAATTATTTCCTATGGCTTTTAATACTGCTCCGAGTCTTAGAATAGCTCTGAATGATGATAGACATATATTATTATTACAGGTTGTATTAAGCAGTCGTAGCTCAAGTTCTAATTACATTGCCCTTCAGCCACGGCAGCAGTAACACTTGGTTTGGTTCTTGAGTTTCTAGGAATAATCTTGCCAGGAATAATCTTGTCAGGCTGCAAGGTCAAGGGGAAAGGAAATTCTCCTGCCCTCTTTTTCATGCAGAAGCTGAGAGGATGTATTGTGGAAATGGACAAAACTGGTGGAGAAGAGAAGGGATTGGGATGAGAGGGTCCATGAGTTCCATGTTAACAGGGACTGGGGTGGCACCATGGCTCTGCTCAAGGCAGAGCTCTGGGGATGGGCACATGGACATGAGGGTGCACTTTAGGGTGCTGGAGTAATGAGGCTGGTCTGAGCCCCAAGGCGCATAACAGTGAATATTTCTAAATCCATGCAGTACAGAATCATTTAGGTTAGAAAAGATCTCTAAGATGAGGGAGTCTAGCCGTTAACCCAGAGCTGGTAAATCCAGACACAAGAAATACAAAACAGCATTTCCCTACAGCATTCCCAACACTGGTGGCCTTTTCCATAAACCTGTGATTTTTAGGTGGCTGCACAAAGTCCTATAGAGTGGGATCAATGCTGTCTGTATATCTCACTTTCATTTTTTTGACTGAGAAAAAGCAGCAGTGAGGAAAGGAACTGAACTGTAATATCATGGAATCCCAGAACCAAAGGTTTGGTTTGGAGGGGACCTTAGATACCATCTAGTTCCAGCTCCCACCACTCCACCAGCTCAGGCTACTCCGATCCCATCCAACCTGGCCTTGAACATTTCCAGGATGGAAAGATCTCAAAGCCAGGAGTCAGTTAAAAAGTATTTTCCACTTTATTATTCTGAATCAGTGGGTGGGCAGGGTCATCCTACTGAAATGCTTGTTAATAGCAATCCTGATTTGGGCTTGTAACATGTTTATTAGTATTCAGTAGTTGTTTATAAATCTTAAGGGAAATATTTTTATGATTTAAAAATGGAATAGAAATATGACAGACATTTTTCAAAAAAATATTTGAAAAAATTCCTGTGGTATTGAAACAACATGTGCTGAACATAAGGACATGATTTTTTTTTTTTTTAATGTTTGGTTATCCAAATGTCCAAGTAAATAAACAGCATAAATAACAAAGGGACTATTTCTTTGTTCTCAAATTCCTTTATCTGATAATCTCAGGCAGTATAAATAACTAAGGATAGGTTTTATTATGTCACACTGTGCAGCAATATAGTTCTTGCTGGTTCTTTGGGACAGCAAGTCTCTCTCCACAGTCCTCAGAACATTTTGGCAACCCCTATAAACTTATTACAATGTATTTCTCTATTGTGGAGTTTCCTTATAGTGCCTATAAAATCCAAGCACCTGATACTAGAATATCTCATTTCTACAGCAAAATCCATCCCTCAGCACATGAATTTTCACATGTATATCTGCATGCACCCCAGGTAGTTTATTTTTCACATGGATGTATCCCTGAAAATCAATATGCACATTTTTATCAAGTGACTATTTGCAATTTAAAAAATCTAAAAATATAATAATCATCAATTTTAGGGATTTAAAAGAGAAAAATGCCTGTTCTTGAAAATGAATGAAGAGTATTTCTTCACTATGTTAATTAATTGCAGTTGACAAAAGTAGGATCCTTCACTCCTCCTTTCATGTTGCTAATTCCATCCCTCCCTCCCTCTCTCTCGCGCTCTCCCCTCAATTAAACCTATGAGACTATACCCTCCCCTTTTAGAAAGAAGCTTTTAGATTAATCATATTATCTTAAGGTTCCAAATCTCAATGCCTGCGTGACCTTTCTTCCGTTAGAATCCATTATCTTAAACTATCACAATAATCCTGGCTTTAGGGAGGGAGAGCGGGAAGCAGGAATCAAACCTAATAGATGGCAAATAAGATTAATCTATGATCTAAGTGCCGATTACACTTGGCCCTGCCCTTGAACACCCAGGTGTAACCTTGAAATTCACATCCTCTAAGACACTGCAATTGGATTGTGGGTCCCTGAAGGGCTGGAAGGGGCAGCTGGCCAAACTTTATCCGTTATTCCCCAGCGAGATGAGAGCTGCCTCGGCCTGCAGCTCTCTGACTTGTGGAATTTGGCAGTGGCGAGGCCGAATGTTTGTTTTGGGATGTTTAGCATTTTTTCAGATAAAATAGTTATTTTCAGGTCCTTAATTTTTGTTTGTCAGGAGCAAGCAGCCAGGGAATGGGTGAACTTTTACCTGGACCTCACAAGAGGAGAAAGCTCTCTTTTCAAAATCTGATAACTCCGGAGAAGAAAACAGAGATATTTTCTTTCTTTATAGGCTGACCTATGGACCCTGCCAAAAAAAATATTCCATGTGAACTTGAGTTTGCAAGGCCCTTGTTTTCAGTCCCAAATACTCTGCGTTCTGAGAAAGGACATCTGTGATAAGATGGAAATTGGCACTGGTAACTCATGTACTACGGGTGAAGCACGCTCTAGAGAGGCAGACCCAGAGGTAATTTTTCATCAAAGAACTTTTTAAAGCCATTATTAAAACTAGCATAAATTTCCCATAATTTCCCCTGTTTCTGGCAGCTTCAAGAAGCAGGACAGGATTGATTTTGATACAGCCGCTCAGTAGTTTTTTCTATTTATATGTAAGGCTAGATTCTTAGCTGGAGTAAAATAAAGATTTTTCAGAGTTTTTTGAACCTTGACAGAGAGATGTTGGCTAGAGATGGCTGTGATGTTCGGGGGAGCCATCTACCCTCCATCAGCTCCTTTGGGGACAACAGATCAGCCCCCCAGCAAAGTGGCAATATTTCTGTTTGTAGCTGTGTGCTCACAGCAATTCCTTTGTGGGATGATAATGTAAGAGAGGGGGAATTAACAGGGATGTACACTGGAGGAGAAGCCTAGTGGAAGATTTCCTGGCCATGATGGGGGTATTGGAGATACATGATCTTTAAAATCCCTTCCACCCCAAACCATTCTTTGATTCTTTCTGTAAACATGAGGCACATCAGGTGGGAAGCTGACTCTGAAGTGGCCCTTCAGTAACCTCAGTATTAGAGGAGAGGGGAAGAAGAAACAGAGAGGGGCAAAATCGCATGAATAACAGGATCACACTGATAGCCTTGCAGGGTTAGAAGTTGTCTGAGGGGTGAAATTGCTGTAGGCCCCAGCACCAAACCCTTCAGAGGGCTGGGAGCATCCTGACCTACCAGGCTCTGCCCACCTCTGAGAGTCACATTTTAGGAGGTATCCACAGGGTGGGATTCCCTGCCTGGAATGCCATGGACAGAGGGCAATTGTTTCACTGCTTCTTCACTTTCTTTGCCAGCCTTTGAGTGTTGGCTCCCACAGCTCTTTTAAAAGCTTTTCTCAGCTCCTAGTGCTGCAGAGACAGTATACAAACAGCATGACAGAGAGTTTGTCACCAGCTCCCTTGCCTGGATGCTGGCCTGGTGGGACCTGTGGATTCTATGTAGGTATGTAAATAAAATAGGAGATAACCTGACTCCACTTGTATTTAATTTAAGGAGAAATCAATGGGGAGGGGAAAGTTACAAAATGGACTGGTCAAGTGGGCTTTGATCAAAAAGTAAATCTGCTCACACAAGTATTGATCAGCAACATTGCTTCTTTCTCAATTCTCTTTGTGACTACATGAATGCAGCATTAAAGGTGCCTGTGGTCCCAGAATTGTGATATTTTAGAACTTTTGTAGTGTCATGAATTGCTGCAATATGAATCTACCCAGCTGTATAATCATAATAAATATGAATCTTTTATTCCATTTCTACAAATTCTACAAAATTCCTTATAGAGATTTTAGTTTTATGGGCATAGCTCTTAATGATCCTCTAGGATCAGCTCCCAGATTCAACCTGTGCTCCCCTAAACATGGAGAGAATGAAGAGCTGGATAGATCCATAATCTGATATATGGGATACTCTGGGACATGGGATACAAGGCAGAACTTGCAGGCTCATTTGAGGGTGATGATGGGGATCCAGGGGGATGCTCAGGCAATGTGGTGACACCCAGAGCCAACCGGAGCACGCAAACTCTATGTCTTCCATCCAGAGAGGGTTAACTCTCACTTGCAGCAGGCAGCCTCATGCCATTAAGTCAGGGAGAGTAATGAAATTTCATTTAATTTGTCAGGAAGAAAGTGCTAATGTTAAAAGGCATTTAATAAAAAGGGGGGGATTCTTTGAAAGGAAGCCTTTAAGTAATTACTTCAAGTGTCTTAGGCCTACTCACCAGAATATTTACATTAGTGTCTCCCAGCGCCAAAGTGTAATTAAATTAGTGCAGCATTTACATTCCATCCTGGTTTTTTTTTTTTTTTTCAGAAGTGTGATTTTATTAACAATTCTCAAAAAAATAAAAGCAAGCCTTGATCTAATCAAATCAGGTGTTAGTATTTTTTTAATGTTCTCACTGAGAAAACTACTTAGTAATCTGGCTTGGACAAGGCTGGGAGAGGGGAAAAAGAAGCCTTGAGTTTCTGCCTTGGAATTGATGTGGAAAACTGGAAAACACTTTATAAACTGCAGAAATCTCCTGGTAGAGCTTGTAGAGTGAGTCTGGCCGTCACAAACCACAGAGGTGCCCATGGGAAAGGGGAAGGGAATGGAGAGGCAGTGGAGATTACATTGGAGGGAAGAAGCAAGACAGACCAGGAGAGGCTTCAATGTCTGACAAATACAAAGTCCTGCAAAATGCTAAAAAATATATTTTCCATATTTTCTACTAAAAAGTTGTCTTTTCTAGAAAACATAATAATAGTCTTCTAGAGGAGGAAAACTTTTCTAGCTTGAACTGAAGGAAATAAATATTGTTTTCACTAGTTTCATTTTAAGTGTTGTGCTTTAAAAGTAATATTTAAAGAAGGATTGAAGAATTTCACTGCAGATAAAACACATCTTGGAAAAATTTTTCTGGGGCAAAAATGGCTCAGGTTCTTGTACACAGTCTCAAATTACCACTGCCATCACTAGAGGACACAGGAACTGCATACCAAGAAAGAAAAGACTGTGGATTTTTTTCCTAATAAAACTCTTTTTTTCCTAGTAAACTGAACAACTAAGGTATCATTTTGCAAATGTTGAAATGTTTTGGTGAAAGATACATAATTGCATTTAAAAATTCCCTCAGGGGGTAGTTCACCTGATAACGTGTCACTTTGGTCAAAATGAGAAAAAGACCATCATAGAAGAATATATACTTTCTTGTTAAACTTCTGGGGTGATGTGAGGGACACAAATTCAGAAAGAAACTAAGCAAAAGAGTTTTAGACATGGCTCTGTATCTTTATTATCTAGAGAGGAAATTCTTGGCTAGTTTTTTTTTTTTTTCATGTGAAACTTTCTGGATAGAAATGTATTTTTTATGATGATGAGAACAAATAAAGAGGAATAGTTTGCAGAGTTGCATTGAAACACTGCCTATGGCTAAATAAAACTGAAATCACTGCAACTGCTGAACAGCTTTCACCTGGGATATACGAGCCCCAGATTCACATTTCTGCTGAGTTTAATTATCAGTAGGAACTTCATCCAGCATCTCTATCAAAATATATAAGGCAAATGCTTGAAAAGGTCATAGTTATGTGTCCTTTGCTTGTATTCACATAGTCCTGTATCTTACAAATGCTCTGGGTGGATGCTGTGGCTCCTAATTGGCTTGGTGAAATATCATTTTTAAAAGATTTTAAGTGTGACTGGTGACCAGTACAGAGGGTCCCAGTGTCCTTCAATAGCTTTTGATTTTCACCACGTCCAGTTTGCCTGTGAGTGACTCCAAAATGTTCCAGCAGGAACAGATTAACTTGTATGGTGATGATAAACTGTCCACCCTGTGTTTAAAGATTTCTGAAAACAAGAAAGAAACCCTTTGTGGCTAAGAAAAATCTCCTGCTTTTGCCACTGCCTCTCTAAGCATCTGCAGTGGAGGTTGCCTGCAATTTGGTGCTAAATCAAAGGATTTTGCAGGATAGCAGTAGCTGAACCATCACTAGGGGAAGAGCACATGTGTAACTCCATCCTAGGCACAATGATTTCCTCTTCCCGTGGTAGAGTGGATACAAAGGCAAGCTAAACACTCAGAGATCCTAGAAAAACATCTGAGCTAGGGGAAACTGTTCCAGCATGTCAATGAAATGTTGACGGGCTGACACTTTCAGAAGGAAAGAGGAAAGAACTGCAAAAGCAATGCACTCTACCTCTTCCTGCCAGGCTTGTGCTGTTATTTACAACTTTCTAAATTCTCTTGTATGAATCTGCCTGACTCAAAGGGGCTTTTTTATTTTTTCCTGTGCTCTACAGACTTCACACCTTGAAGGATGGCTGTATAAAGGCTGTGTTTGAAGTAGCTGTTTGAGTCACAACAGAAGTTTTAGTCTCCCAGAGAGACACTGATATGGGCAAAGCCCAGTTGGGACAGGCTGGATGGTGCTGCCATGACCAGAGATGGATCTGGATGGGTTGAAGTGGCTGTCTGATCAAGAGCCAAGATGTTTAATAACAGCAGGGTTAAGAGGAAGGAAAGGAATTGAAAAGCCTTTGTCATTAAGAGGGTCTTGGTCATGGAGATGTGACATCTCTAAGGCTTCTTCACATGTCCCAATGGGTCTCTTTCTATTTAATTTGTGGGCAATCAAACCCCCCTAAACCAATGCTATTTCTTATCTGAAAGAACATCAATCCCACTCCCACCATTCATAACTATTTTCAAAACAATTTAGAGATCAGTATCATATATTTTATTTTATTTGGCTTTTCAGGTATTGGATTTTTGAGTAGGGAGTTTTCTTTGTGGACCAGCAAACAAAAAATTCAGTAAATCATGCTGGGATGTGCCTGCACTTCTTGTCAGACCTGGTGCCATCAGCTACTGGACTGACAAGGGGTGATGAATCTTATGTCATTTTACATGAGGTTCAAACTGACCACCAGCAGTTTTGGAAGGTACAGTTTGGAAGGTACACCTTGCAGCCATTCCATCCATACATTTATAAGGGAGATGAGGTTCAGGAGGACCAGCACTCTGTTCCTGATTAGGGCAAAAATAAATCAATCCTGCAAAAGGACTCTGTGATCTGGAGAAAATGGAACTTGCTGAACACTGAAAACTTTTGAAAAGCCGCACTTTTCCTCTAGTGCCTGAGCAGGAGCTAATCTCTTTCAGAGATCTGGTCCTGCCTCTTAAAACACATTTTTTTTATGGTAGAACAGCTGTTGTTGCTTCTGTTGTGATGATCTGGGTGAAAAGTTTGGTAACAGAGAGGGAGGCTTTATAAAAAGCAAAAGATTAAAAAACTTCAAAAAAATTCCTCCCCAAACTCGCCCACTTAAAAGAAAAAACCTCTTCTGCTCTGGCCTCTCAGAGACATTAAACATCTA
Source organism: Petroica traversi (assembly GCA_025920805.1). NCBI lineage: Eukaryota > Metazoa > Chordata > Aves > Passeriformes > Petroicidae > Petroica > Petroica traversi. Next base: position 43,878 of record JAHLSL010015607.1, on the reverse strand, counting down.
GGGCTTTTTAATGCAATTAAAACAAATGCTGACGTTATTTATTGTTAAATTACTGGCAGGAAAAACAACTAATGAACGAGCTCCACGTTTGTACCATTAAAAAAAAAAAAAAAGAGAAAAGAAAAGAAAGAAAATCCTAAAGGAAATGATTTGTAAGGATGTGGTTAAACCTATTTATACCCTGGGTTCTATTTGTTTTACAGCCAGCGGTGCACGAACAACATGAAAGGTTATCTTTGACAAGGTTTTAGCTATTATTTTCTTCCAGTGAAATGGTATTTCTTGAGAAAAAAAGGTCTTCAGAACAAAATAACAATAAATCCTGATTTAGATACATAAAGCTGCCATCGATATCACATAATATCAGTGTTCTTTCTCACTCGATACAGGCGTTTTTAAGATAAATGGTAAAACTGAACTGGAAATCCATCTGGCCAGCTGCCTGATCTAATGAATAACCCCACTTTGGCTCCTGCAATGTAAGCAGAAAGAGTTCTCTCCCGGCCGCTTTCGTCTGTCATGAATCTACAAGACAGCCGACATAATATCTGGGCGACAACAGCGTGCTAACAGTGCAGTGACTTCCATTTTCTTTGCTTTCTATTGATTTTCACTTAATAACTGGCGAAATACTAAACGTCCGCCCTGAGTACCTAATAAATCCTGCCTGAGCTTTTTATTGAGGAGAATTTAATAAAAACAACCATTGCGGCTGAGGGATTTTTCTTCTGGACAGAGCTCGGTGAGGGGTGGGTGGTGTACCTGGGGATGGGGGGAGAGATATTTGAATTTTTAAATTTTTTTTTTAAATATCTCACTCTTTCTCCTCACTGCCCTCTTGAGGACCTAGCACCATGTCTTCCAAGAGGACCCAGTTACACTGCCCCATGTTTGTTTTCTCCTTGACCAGAAATGGCCACTGCACACACGTATTGCCATTAGAAGGGAAAAGGACATTTGCAGAAGGAAGGCACTTCCATCACGTCCATCCTACACACCCACACTTACTTCTTCAATCTGATTTCAATTCTGTTAATTGTTATGAAGGCTCCCTAATTGCCAAGCGTGGGGGCTGTCAGAATCCTACAGTAACACGCTTTTTATTGTCCCATTTTACAGCTATTTTATGTTTGACACTTGACACGCAGGCGTGAAGATCCCCTGTCGGATTGGTTGGCTACTGTAACAAAATGGCATTTTTAAGTTATACGAAGTGTTAAATCTGCATCCAGTTAGAAACAAAACAAAACAAAACCTGGTGGTTTATAAGTTGACAATTAATCCTAATTGTTAGCTTGGGGAAAAAAAAATCCACTGGAAAAACAAAGTAAAAGGCCAAACCCCTTCTTTCTCCAGCTGTCCAGCAAGCGTGCATGTGTGTATTTATATGTTAACACATATGTTATGTAGAGTATTCCTCATGAAAGATGAATCAGGCGAGAATGGGACACCATTCCTAAGCACAATGTATTATTTTCCTCTGCAAAACCTCACAGAACGGCTCTCTTTCTTTGCCAATAAACTCAACAGAGTTCCTATTATACAAAGCTGCTCTTTTAGAGCATTTGACAGTTTTTATTTTAATTGACACAGAGGCAGTTTCAAAGTCATTGGGTTTAATGAACAATCATCTTAGCATTTGCCTGCTCAAATCCTCTTATTCCCAGCAGTTCACAATAAAGTTTATTCTAACGGTTGAAATTAAAAAGGGAGAGAGAGGCAAGTAGAAATGTTGAGGAGCTTATATAAAAATCTGCGAATCTCAAGTTTTGTGCAGTGCTGTTATGAAAACTACTCAGCCATGCAAAGCAATAAGAGGTTTAATTACTCATTGGTAGTCCCTCTGCTGCTCCTGATGTGGCGTGTGGTGTTGCAGAGGCCTGGGAGAGATAATTGAGGCATATGGGTGGAGTACAGCGCTGCTCTGGCAGCTCTTCTGCTTCTTTCTCTCATTTTTGTGTGCCTCATTTCTCCTGAGGCAGAAGGCTCAACAGTTCAGCAAGGAGAAGGATCCAGTAGATGACCACGATTTGAAGCACGTGAGGACCTCACAAGGGAAGAGGACAATCTCCTGGTGGTCTGGCTCGATCCAAGAGGCAGTGTGAGAAACCTCTGAACCACTGGAAAAAACATCTATTTTCAGGTTTGGTTAATTTATCAAGTCTAGGCATTACTGGGCTAATGTGGCCAAGGATTTAATGGCTCGTAGTAGGCGTAACATCAGGGACAGCCATTGTTTCTCCCTTCTGCAGGGTGTTACAACGTAAAGGGAAGGGCAGGATTACTGAACCTGAACACAACCTGGACCCTTAAAACCATGTGAAAAGAATTTCCAAACCCAGAAATTATTAAATTGATTTATTGTCTAAGGGCAGACTAATTTTTCCATTTTAGGGCAGGCTAATTCATGAAACACCTCTGTTGCACAAGTTCGAGTGGCAGCTCTGTGAGAATAAGCACTAAAAGTTTCTCCTCTGGTTTATTAATGTATGTTAATGACATTCAGCAGCTGGAAGTAAAATCAATGTTCCAGCAGGGTGTGATCAAATTGTTCTTCATAGCTGACCAGCCAGTAATTCATGTGGTACCTGTCATTACAGCTTGGAATCTTCTTTCCTAAACGAAAGTTCTTTTACAGTTTTCACCAAATGGATAAAACAAGAAGAAATTTTATCACTATCTAAATAGAGTAATAGAGTGACAGGACATATTTGCATTCTGAATAGATTAGCTGGTCTTTTAAATATTTATTTGTGTCTATTTTCAAAGTCCCTGATCCTCTGAAATTTTCCAAACACTTCTGATTTGACAGACTGGGAAATCTGTCTGCAGCTCCAATTATACTTGAAAAGATACATATAAATGATTTGACAAGTTAAAAATTAGCAGCGAGTTCTATACCTAGCACGATTTGGTGAGCAGCAGTTCATAATTCATGATATTTCACTGTAAAGTTCATGTAAATGCTGTATGTGTGGGATCCTTTAATTGGTAAGCATAAAGGTGTATTGCCATTCACCTAATGTATTCTATTGCTCAACAAAAGGTTGTTGTAGTGAGCCCTGATTGTGACAAATGATTTACTATTAGGAACATTCTGTAATTATTGTTCGGTGGTACCACAGACCGATACATCATTAACATGATAGACGACCTTTTATATCAGCAAAAATAACTAAATTAATAAAAATGGCTTCATTCCAAACCCTGTCAGAAAGCCAATACTTGAAACAATCAAGTATCAGTGATACCTGAAAAGACCAGAGTTATATTTTTGTTAAGCAAATCTTATTGTTTGTGTAATAACATTGACGTGCTGTAGAATAGAGGGTCGGATTTTTAGCTGCTGTGAATCAATGATCTAATTAATTCTATTTATGTGGAGACACACCACTTCACATCTGTCATGGGTATGATATGTAAGATTTTATTGTAGTGCTAAAAGCACCTCTGTAAATGAAGTAGCAGAAAACTTTCCTTTTTCCTCCTCAAGAATCCTGGGAAGAGATGCAAGTGTGCTCTGACATGGTGATTCTTCAGATACTGCTCCCAATTCCATCTATGCAAAGCCAGTGTGACTCTCCTGAATGAAAGGCTTCCTACAAATGTATACCTCTGTCTTTTGAGTTTGGAAAGCCTGAATCCCATTTTTTAACCTTTGAAATAAAGAATTTGAAAAATTACCTGAAGAACAACTTGTTTTCTACCCAAGATCATGAATTATTTGTTATGTACTATCCATATTCAGTTTTTGTTTTATTTTTCCCAAAATATTTTATAAAAGAGTGCAGTTTCTGATGGAAAATATTGAGGCACAATTTCTGGAGACATTGTTTCTTTGCAGAATAGAGGTAACTTGAGGGTGATGCTGTTTGCTGTCTCCACTTAAATTCCTATCAATTTCAGATAATTTGAATGAGGAAGACAAGTATCTTTTAGGAAAGATAGCCCAGGCTAACTCCCTGAGTCCACTAAGCAGCTAGAAGGAAGGAACAAACATGGGTACTGCTGCTTGGGGAACGATTGAAGACAGTGGTTACAGAGCCCTTCCACTTAGGAATGTCTTTCATGTCTTCATTTCTAACTTCTCCCGTTCCCTCTCTATTATCAGGATGGGGAATCCTCCATTTTAGAAAGGAGGAAAAGCAATGTTGAGACTTATGCTGGAGAAATCCCTGCAGAAAGCCATCACCACAGCTGAATATATAATTCTGGAATATTCCCCTCGGGTACTTTTTGGACCCCACCTATATCCACCCTCTCATTTTATCTCCTCTTCCTCCTTCGATCATTCCATCAAGATTTTCACTCACAAAGTATCCCACAAAAATAAATAAATAAATAAGTAAATAAATAAATTAAAAAAAATTAAAAAGATATAATGAAGTCAGTTGAACACTTTTCAAAGGCTCAGCACCACATCTCTCCTTTTTTTAAATTTCACCTGATTTTATTCAAGTTCCTTCATCAGGGACTGTTTTGTTTATAGATGTGGCTTTCTCAGTTGTCGATGCAGACACCACAATGATAAACAGGACAAAGAAATGCAGTAACTGGATCACAAAATGTTGCAGGATATCTGACTTGGTTTTCTTGATTTGACCATAATAGCATCTCTGGGCAATATTCCAGTGACACATCCTGAAAGAAGAACAAAAAAAGCAAATTAATGTACAGGACATTGTCTTCTAATAGGCAAAGAACAAGATTTTGGGCCTTCACTCTTCCAGCAGCTGTGTTACAACTCACTGTGTAACCTTCAGCAAATCCCTTTATTGCATCTCTGTAAAATATTGGTAATGAATTTACGTTTTGTAAAGCGCTGGGAGATCCACAGATGAAAAGCACTATATAAGCTAAGTGTTATTAATGTGATTCACTCATGGAAATGAAATCTCTGTTGAGCAAAATACTGTTCTGTAAAATTTGTATTTAAAGTTACATATTTTACAGCACCAAGAGAATGAAGGTTGTGTCACTTTTTCCAACATATAAACTATATTTAGCAATTTATTCCTTGGCTTCTCTCTAAGTAAAAGAAAACAGCTTGATGTTTAAAAATAACATTTTGTAGGCTTGACGTTCATAATTTGGACTGGAATACTTTTTAAACAATTATTTTAAAAGAATGAATAATCTCTTTCTGCTCATATAGAATAAATTTTAATTCTAGCATAGGCCATAGGTGTGAAGGTTAGCCATTTATCTTAAATACTTATTTCAATTTCATATGAACATTGCTATAGAAAAATGTTTCTAATGTCTACCATTTTTGTATTTTCTTTTAATGCATAACTTGCCTCTTAAACAGTGGGGCAGTGTTTTGCTGCTGGACAGTTCAGTTTTGTAGCAAACCTCTTTTACTGCTGAGATGGACTAAGGTGCAAAAGGTTATACAAATCCCATAAATGTAAGAAAGTATATTTGACTCTTAAAAACCTTTTGATTTTATTAACTGGTATTACCTAAAACATCTTCAAGGAAATTGTTTCAAACATCTGAGTTTTAACCCAATATTACTCTTTTTTTTAAGAAAGAGAGCAGTAATTCCTGACCTTTTCCCATAATTCATTTTTAAACATCTTTTTGTATAAAAAGGTTTTGGTTCACAGTGACTTCTGCCAGGAATACAACTCAGATTTTTTATCTTGAATCAATTAATCAATTATCACTATTACTGGAGTCTAGGGAAGGAAAGAAAACCTTTTACAGAGCTTTACCAGAGGATGTAACTACTCAAAAAGAGATGAATCTGGATTCCATCTTAGGTGAAATGTTGTTATGATTCTCATAAAACCCCCCAAAACTTCAGTGTAAGGGCAGTGCAAAACATTATTCTCATTTGTTTCTTTGACTCCAGCTTGTCACCACCATAAGGCACACCAGGGTTACACTGAAAGGTGTCCTTTTATGAGCAGGTCGGACTAAATGGACACTTTTTCTAATTCTAGCATATGAATTGCAACTCTAAGCTCCTATAACCTGACCTTTTTTATGTTTCCCTCATTTGATATGAGTTATTATCTGTAGAAACCTATTTGACCCACCATCACGTCCAACCCTCCTTTGAGGAGCTTGAGAAAGCATTGAAGCATTTAGCCAGCTATTTTCTTCCTTTGTTATACAAGAGCCAGATCCTGATGCATATGATGCCCTAACTCCTTGTGAGTGTCTAGCCACCAGACATTAACTCCTCAAAAAGTCTGAAGGCTACAGTTAATCTGGAAAAGCACAGCTTTGAACTGGGAATAGAACCTCCAGAGAAATGCAAATGTAAAGCAAATTGACTGAGGAGGTAACACAATGTTTTGTAAAGAAAAGCTCACCAGAGTTCCTGGAGCCATGGTCCTGTCGATAGTAAAGAGATGAAGGTGCCACCTTGAACTTTTTCGTAGCAAGGTCTGTATCTGCTCTTAATACTGGTATAATATAATATACTAAAATATAATATAAGGGAATTAGGGAGGTATCTGATTATTTCTAATAAAGAGCAAGCACAAGAAAGGGCAAGTCTGGTTATTTGTGCATTCCCTTGGAATGATACATGAAGATACTAAATAAATCTAATGAATGATTTTCATTGTTTGAATAGATCCTTGTTTTCCAGACTTTAGTCTCAAAGAGATATTCTTTGTCCAGTTCTTCTAGATCAAGGCTAGACTTCTTCCTAGCAGTCATCAGTGACTCTTTGAAATTGTTTTCAAAGCCAAACGTTGGCTGGAACTATTTTAGGCCCTGCCTTTGCTACCTTGGGCCTATCTGAAAGGAAGAAGTTTGCCCTTGAAAGAGAGTTAAACTGCTATGATTCACCGACTTGGAAGAATTGCAGGATGCTGATGCCTGGAGTGGTGCCTCCCACTGGACCAGTGCAAGTTTCCTTCCTTCTTGTCTGACCAAGCCATTAAGAAGTTACTTAATTCCCTGATGGTTACTTCCAAGGAATATCCAAAAAGGAAATACCCAGACCTGGAAAGGTAATTTACCTAGACAGGATTTGAAAGGCAAGGTTCTCAGCTGAGGGAGAAAGTCCTACATCCCATCTGGCTGTGGGAATACAGCTTCACCAGCTTTTTATCCCTTGAGCTAACAACTGCAGACGTTCCACTGGGAGGTGTCCTATAAAATCCGAAGCACTTGGAGATCCATATATTATCACATCCAGCCTCTTGGAGCCAGAAATGTGGCCTACTGTGGTTCTCAGAGAAACAGTGGCAGAGCAACATCCTCAATTTGAGAACAGTTTCAATCCTCATCTGCGTGTGATGTCTCCCAAACTAAAGCTATTTTTGACTTGGTGGAGGCACAAGTGGGAGGAAATGCCAGCTCTCTGTCCTTAGGGACTCGCTGCAATTTGTTTCCTTTGTTCTTAAGGAACAGATCCCCAGCTGGTGTGGAATGGTGTTTCAGATGAGCTGCTCTTGTGAGAAACTCTGGTCCCAGTGCCTGATGCATTGGTGGAGCTACAAAAGGTGGTGGAGCTACTCTCCAGGCCAAAATTTATTGTGCTCTACCCAAACACAGTAATGCTGTTTAAAATCCATGGGGCTGGTAGGCTTGGGGAAAGCTCACACAATATCAACTTTTTGGGATCAGAAATACCCTTTGAATGACATCTAGCTGGTTAAAATGTTTATCAGAGATTTTAATATTGATTCCTTCTATGTTTTCAAAGGCTAGTTTACTTCGGAGGAAAATGTGCTGGAAAGGAAGTTGTAAGGGGCTGGGGCAACTAAATTGAAATAGGCAATAGTGACTTGAAAGCTCTGGATCAGTTTCTTAGAATCAGAAACAGCCTCACTCATGTGTTTCTTGGCCTTCTTGGCATTTTTGAGAAAAAAAATACTGGCTGTAGGAAGAAACAGCACTGGGAGCAACAGACTGGCCTGAGAGTACCAACACCTTATGCAAATAAAAGAGATTTTAGTAGATAACAACACAGTTTTTATCCTTAATCAAACGTGTTTAGGCCTGTAGGAAGACTACATTTTAAAATAGTTTCCTCTTCCCACCACTTGTCTCTTTTTCATCCCCTCTGCACTCAGCAGTCCATGGAAAAATGCTAAAGGTATCTTTGCAGAAACAAACCAATCACCACAAATAAACAAGCAAACAAAAAAAAAAACCAAACAAACAACCCAACCCACAGTGTCTCCATAATACCGGTGTATTCAAAAAACCCTGACAACTGTGTGAACATATTTTCAACACCTGTTCAGTCCTTAGCCAGATGCCTCTTTATTTCAAGGTTTGTGAATACCTACCTGCTTACTTAACATATTTGGTTTAAAATGTGCAAAAAGATGCAGCAGGAAGAATTAGTGAAAGTTTCTTGTCTCAAACCTGCTTTTCAACCTTGAAAGCAAAACTTTGGGATCCGAGGTACAAATTTCTTCCTTTTCTTTCTTGCTTGTGTGCCTCTCTCCAAGTTTCTGCCTCAATTTACCCATTATAAAGAGTGATTTTTGTTTGGAGTTAAGCTTTACAGAGATCTATTGATGCACAGTTCTGCTTTATCCTACAATTTCCAAGGAAAGAACTTCCCCTCTCCATGATGGTCACACTGGGCAGTATCTGCGTGAAGATGTGACTGCACATCTGGGGAGAAAGGACAACTTCTTCCTTGGTCTTTCCACTGAAATTTCGTCCTTTAAATCATTCTTCTGACTCAAATCTATTTTGCACATAAAGGTTTAAAGGACTCTTCCTTCCTTGACTGATATGGATATATAAATGCACCAAAATTTTGTTAAGCCTGGAACACACATTTCTCAGAACTTTAATTTTTGATGTTAAAGATATATCTATCTCTCAGAGTGCAACAGGCCTCAGCCTTTCACAGCTCCAAGACATAGATGTCTGATTACTTAAGCTCTGTTTGAAATTAAATTCCAGCCTCAGGGGCATTTTGATAATAAATTCATTTAGGGGAGAAGTCTCTTTCACAGACACAAACATCCTCTACAGCCATGCTCTGTGGCAATATATCCACTGAGAAAAATTTTAGGGTACTTTCCCCACATTTCTCCTTCCTGTATTCTTGTCTGTGGTTTGACTACCTGATTCACCACTTCTTTTGGCAGGAATTGCTGTCCTGCACTTGACTCAGCTTTATTGCACTGCCAAGTTTTCCTCAAGCTAAGCTTGTCTACATCACCACTCAAATCTGCCTTTAAAGATGCCACCAGCCTGCCAACACATCTGAGCTTCCTTTCCCCTCTTGATCCTGCCTTGGATTCCTAGCAGAGTCACCTTGATGTCTGTTTGTCTGTTTTCCTCAGGTTCACTCATATTTTGGGGGAATAGAGAGAGGAATGAAATACCAGGCTGGAAGTAGGGCTCAGGGAGCTGATGCTGTTTAAATCCACATAGCACCATGCAAACATGCCCTGGGCATGCTGACAACTCAGGGAGGGGGACCTGGAGGGTGAGCCCTGACCCCAGGCTGGTATGTGTGGAAGGAGAGGGAATTTCCCAAACCGTGGTGGTTTTGCTCCCTGGCAGAGGGGAAGGTAAATAGAATTTTAAAAATGAGGCTGAGAGAAGTGAACAGCTTTCTGCTGGCTTTGGTTTCCCCCCAGGAATAATTTCTGATCCTGTATCTTTGTCTCTGAGAAATTTAGACCATATTTTCCTGCTGCTGTATTTCAACCTTCATTTGGTACCAGACTGCAGTGGCTTATAACAGTGTTCAAAATGAATGTTGAATTCCCAGGGACTTTACTGAGGTTGCTGTATCCAACACTTAGAAAAGCACTTTGAAGAGGGGACTAAGGATTATTATTCCCAGTTTATGGATACAGTGTCATATTATCACAGACATCAAGACGAAAGATTGTCTTGCATGTATTTCTTGTCCACAGTACACCAAGGAGGGAGCTGGAAATCTCAAGATAAAGAATATTCCAGCAAATTTGTAGACTGCTTCTAGCAAAAAGATAAGCCCTTCATCTTCTGTGGTTAGCCTCACCCTGATTTCTACACTAACCCTGAATAGGAAGAATGAAAAGAGAGAACATCGATGAAGGGCTTGCAGGAGTTTTGCTTGTAGCCAAATTCTGCTATTGACCACTTCCCTGGAAATCTTGTTTACAGGGACTGGATTTTAGGACCGCATTTGCATTCAATGATAATGATTTTCTTTTAGTCCAGCTGGGATAACCGCAAAGATAGTGCCTGACTGTAGCACTGTTGAAGAGTGAGTGAAAAATAAATTACACTTCTTAGATGAGTGGAGCAGTGGGAAGGCAAAATGCTCAAGAAAAATCCACTCTGTAAGAGCCACAACAAGGACTCTTGATTATCCAGGTTATTGGTCATGCCTTGTATCCAGTGTTATTATCACTGCCAAGCGAGGCACACCTTTTTTTCTTACCAAAAAAAAAAAAAAAAAAAAAAAGAAAGGGAGGTAACGCTTTTTAAAAAAATGTCCTGGATCTGTAGATAGAATTGAATGTTCTGTGACTTTAAATGAAAGCTCCAGTGTTGTTGGGCAAATAAATTTAAACCACTTAACATGGCAGAGAAGGTCAGGCAAGCTTATTATAGTGATCATAGCGTTACAGCTATTGCGATTGACCGCTGCTCTTTGGAATCACCAATAATCAGAGGCCGCAAGCTGTGTTTGCAGAGAAAGGTCATCATTCATTTTTTTCGAAGCATTAATATCTTTTGTTTGTTTGGCTCAACATGAAACAGGAATCGATAGAGGTAATTCACAGAGCAATTAGCCCCTCATCTGTCAAACGGTGTCTGGGTGTATTTAACAAAAAGACCTTTGGAAAGGTTTAAAAAGGAGGAAAGTGCCTGTACAATCAACAATTTATATTTTCTACATGACACATTGTGTATGTATCTGTGAAGAGAAGGGACCTTGGGACTAAAAAAATATACATAAAACATGCTGTAAATCTGTACTCAGACTTTAAAAACCCGCAGTGAGACAAACTGTTAACTGACTTGGAGAAGTTTTCCATGCTGTTCTCAGTGAAGATAAAAATTTTCTACCCGAGGCTCGGGGAAAAAGTTAGACAGCTGTTCAAAAACTTGTCAAATTAATTACATGAAGGGGAATGGTGCAGCATATAAAACATAAGAGGGCAGAGACAGAGGCAAAAGGTCTCTTGCTGCCCTGCCCCTACAGTTCAGGGCACTGTGAGTCCCTCTTCCCCCCAAGAGGTTTTTCTTTATGGGGACACTTAGGGGAGTTAAGGAAAAATGGAGAAAAAGTGCAGAAATCAGAACATAAGTTATTGCTCTGTTACACTTACGAAATGTGAACTTTCACATTTGAGAGACTGAACTGGGAGAGTAAAGCTACAGTAGATCAAGGGCACTTTATTTCTGAATAAGAGTGTCTACCAGGGGATTTCACATACATTAAGAGTTGGCTGCACAGTGCCTGTATTTGGAGGTAGGAGACTGGCAAGGAGCATATGGACTGTTAAAAAAGGGTGCATTTTAGACATATCATAAAAGGTTTGGAGGTCGTCCCAGAAGTTCAGATGCTTATTGCAGATAAAATTTGGCTATCTCAGCTGCTTAAGAATAAGGCTCTGGATTTTATTAGATGAGTAATTGTAGGTTAAACTTTCCTCTTTTTTTTTTTTTTTCCTCAGTGCTGAAATGCTGTATCACATTAGAAAGTTTAGGGTTGGTAAAAATTAGGATCTCTTACAAAGTCAGGATTTGAGTTCCAATTAAAATAAATCTGAAAGTTCCACTAGAAAGCTTTCTGTACTTTCACATTTTCATTGATTTTTTTACCTCATTCTGTGCTGTCAGTTGTATTTAATTATTTCCTTATTTATTAATCTTCATGACTCAGAAGATGTTATGGATCTCACCCACTGATAATACTGGGAATTTTGCTTAATTTGAGCCTATGGAAGTTTTTATCATGAGTGCTATAGACCTGGGCAGATGTTCATTCATATGAAGTTCTCAGAACTTTCTTCAGACCCTCAGATCTCTGCCATGGCCAAAAGCACCTGGTTAAAAACCACTTTCATTACTTTAAAGATGCTTCAGGGCTCTGTCTGTCGTCTTAGATCTCAGACTGACTCTCCTTCAAGGATTTTGTTTGGGCCCCTTTTTTAAACAGAAACACTAAAACTATATGAAACTTTTTATTTCAGGGTTGGTCATTTCAATTTCCAGTAAACTGGGAAGATTTTCTTCCTGGTCTCAGAAAGCTCATCAGTATTTATCAAGACTTTTATAATATACTCTGAAATTAATATTAAAAATTCAAGTGTTTATAGTCTAGAAAAAAAAGTCCTTCTTCAATCTGAAGAACATTTAGAGTTTTTTCTATTTACAAGATCTTAGTTACTTAATCTTGAAAATTCAACAAATATAGTGAATGAAATAAAATCATGACTGAATTTCATTTTCCTCTCCTGAGCAGTTTCCTAATAGGTTGATCTGCATGTCATATGTCTAGTACTGTAGCATTAATTCACAACTATTTGGGTTTCTCTCAGGTTTTTTTTCCTTTTTCTTTTAGATATTGCCATAAACTCCGTCTGCCAGTTCTGGGCTTCTGCTGAGAAAAGATATAGGAAAGACTTTTCCTGACTATATATACACTTTTGACGCTAAGGTATCCAAAACTCTATAAATTAAACAGTCAATGAGGGTTTTTTTTCTCTCATTTCACTAATTCTTAAATTCTTTTTAATTTAGGGTGCTGTACAGATAATTTGAACAACTTCATAAAAAGCACCTTTCAGATTCTAGTCTGAGGGCAATCAGTGGTCTCTGAGGTTCTGGCAGGTTGTCTTCAAAGTCCTATTATCCTTGTGGTCAAATTTCTATTAACTTTTCAGTGTTTTTCCAATTAAACATTTGATTAACTATGCTTGGTGGTTCTTGACGAATTTGGAGTGCTGATGATGCTCTGTTTGCCCCCAAAGTGTGAGAACCAGTGCTCCAGAAGACGATTATATTCCTCTCTCCTTTGATAATGGTGAGTTAAATCCTTGCAGGCTCTTCTGTGAATTTTCTCTGATTTTATGAATCTATTCTTAGATTTTAGCTAGATGGATAGGCTGCTGGGGACTCTGCTACTCTGTTATTGTCACTGAGGTAGGATAGTCCATCAGCAAAACACCTCTTAAATATCAGTCCTGGCTACCATCCAGAGAAAACCAAGACATGTTATTGAACAACACTTAGGACCAAATCTTTCTTCCTCCTCTGCCACCACTAAGCAAATTCGTTAAAGGTCTTGGCCTGTATTTAAAATAACATGGGCTTAAAGAAACTTGCTGGTGTTTCATCTTAGAAGACATTAAGTGTTGAAGGAGAGGCCAAAAAAAATGTTGGCAGACTCCTCATCCAAGGAGTTCAAAGATGGTGTTGATACCTAAATGTCCAATCCATCCTTACACATCTGTTTGCCAGGCAGCTTGTCTGAGGAGCTGGGCAGGCTTTTCAAAGCAGCAAATGGCAGCGAGGTGCCTGACTACCATTTGTGCCTTTGAAAAATCTTCCTTCTTGTCTAGAGTGACATTCCTCCGAAAATTTAGCATCAGTGGTAAGAATAAATGGTTCTGACAGTCCCTCAACAACTGCTAGCAATTAGAACCATCTAGATGTGCACTGACTCTACATGCCACAGCATTTAAAAACCTGGCAGTCAGTTTGCTAGCACTCCGACTGGTGAGCACAATCTCTGTATCTGTGAAACATTTCCAGGTAAGTCAGTAATGTATAATTGCCATTCCAAACAAAGTCTAGGGTAAAAAAAAAGGTGGAGACCTTTGTGTCTTACACAATAAAGGGAAAACATTGCATAGAAAGTCAGCAAAAGCCAGAGAACCCCAAGAGAAAAAGACAAAGCTTATTTAGTGGATTTACAGAAGTATTTTTACACATAGCAGCAAGTCAGAACTGGAAATAAATGAGTTTAGGGCATGCTGTCATTCAAAAAAGGAACAAAGCACTAATTGCTGTTTGGCATCACATTTTTGTTTATATTTATGGCTGCCTTTCTTAAAAGCCTGACTTCCTATTCATGTGCAGGTTTCCTTAAACAGTTTTAAACTAAACAATTAAACTTTCATTCATGGATATAATCTAATAGGAAGGAATTCTTCTGTCACTTTTTTTTTCCTCTCTTAATGAGGAAAATATTTCAATTCAGCTCTACAAAATTTTCAGGGAAATAAAATCCCATAGGAGAGTATGGGATTAACCCACAATATGTACCTACATGGGAGAAGGCAGTAGTTCCTTTTTGTGGTGATTTTGGCAACTGCATTTTCTTAGCTGAGAGCAACATTTCTTGGAAATGGGAAGGACATTTATCTCTGTTTTACACAGGGGCAGGGTACACCTGTTCTTTGTCTCAAGGACCCATCCAAGGGTAACTTGAAGACTCGCCTGGTTTTCCAGACTATTGGCAAATATTCAAGCTTAGCCTCAGGAAAAATCAGGGGTGTTCTTTAGAGGGTTTGTGCCCTTTCATACTGAGCAAGCAGAGCAGCTGGAAATCAGTTTTCAGTTGGGCTGGGCCACAGAGCATCCTGCACTCACAACTGCTTTCTGCAATGACTCATAATATATCCAAAACTTGAAAAATGTGAATGCTTCCTCTTTGATAATAGTAAATTTTGAAGGAAAGAGCTAATGAAGTATTGACAAAGTAAAGGAGTTTGGCCTGGGTGACACTGAAATCCCATAGTGGAAAGTAAACCAAATTCCAAGGCAGACATTTGCCACACTCTCCTTAGAAGTCCTGTAAATAAACTCTCTGTTGAAGCTGAAATATTTCTACAAATCACTTTTAGCTTAGAAATAGCATATTTTACTGAAACCTTTCCGGTTAGCCTTGTTGTTGACATCAGGCCAAACCCTGAAATCCTTTTTTCAGGTAGAAAGAGAAACAAAATATGGAATAACTTATACAGGGGACCCAGTGGGTATCAGATGGGGAGATGCACCTGGAACAAAGCTCAGGCCTGGACCAGGAAAAACTTATGCTTCCCTAATGGTGCTGTGTTACATATGGAAATGCTTATGCAGATTGCACTCACAGCCTCCAAAGAGCTTTACAGAGGATTTATCCAGAACCAAGTTGGTGCTGGGTATTGATGATTTTGAAGGACCCTCATTTAATGAGCTTTGGGCCACTGTCAAATCTGTGCAATAGAGAAAGCATTTTCAGAGGAAGGCCTGTAAACCTGATTGGGTTGGATTTTCAAAACTGCCTAAGTGAACCACACTTTTCCAGACACTTGTGAGTGCCTTTAAAAATCCTATCCTTGGAAATTTGAATTTCAGAAAACATCAGGCTGACATGAAGAATAAAGTTTTTATTATAATAAAAACAATTGAAAAATGAGGGCCTGTCCATTCTTCTTTTGTTTTGAATGTGAGCCTTAAGCCAGTACAGGACCAAGGGTTCCTGGGTTTCTGTTTTGCCATGTCTGATGAATGCAATGAGAATGTGTTTTGTTTTGGGTTTTCTTTTTTGCTTTTTTTGAAGTGAAGACCTGCTAGAAGAAAGCTGTTCATTCACCTTCAGTTAACAGATCTGTGCTTGCGAATCTGTCACTCTGCTATCACTCTTCTCATCTATATTATTAACTCCCTGTATCTTGTGGATGGACTCTGGTTATGTCATTTCAGTTAATTCACCTTCTCAGGTAACCTCATAGGGCTCAAATTTTACTAAAGAATGACCTGAATGTCACATTTGTGAGCAGAACTGGATTTTCAGTTCTCCCAAAACTGTCATTAAATGTTTTTTTGGCTCCATCTCAATCTCTGTCAGACTCTTGGTTGTACAGGACTTGTTTCTGACTGCTGGAATCTACACAGAAATGTCTTTTGACACTCCTCCATGTACACATGCTCTCAAAACCTTCCCAAGCCTGCTCCTTCTCCTGTAGATATATCTACTTTGGTACTTGATCCATGTGTTCCCAATAGGAATCTTGTGGCAAATTGTCCTTTCTCAGCATTGACAAATGCCTCAAAGTGAAAACATACTTTGGGTGGGGAAGGAAAGCTATTCATAAGTTCGATGAAAGCAAAATTAGGGACCTGCTAATAAAATTAGATTTTCTCGACACTTTTAGTCAATGCAAAAATAATTGTGGGAATATAAAAGGGTTTTTATGGTCAATTATTCTTGTCTTAGTAAGTATCTATAATCATAACCACCTCTGAATAGGTAATAATCCTCAGTAGGGAGAAGGGAAACTTCCCTGCAGGACCATAAGGAAGGTATAACGTTATCACATGCATGCATAAAATATATTAATATTGAGATGGTGCCAGTGCTAAGGTCAGATGGTTAGACATCTTTTCTTCCCCCGAAAATATACTATTCCACCTTCTTTGACTGCTGACATCCAACTGATCTGCATTATTGCTCTTTGGCAAGTGTATCAGCACCTAAATATTTCAGATAATAGGTATTACAGTATTGGTTAAAAGCTTCCTTGAAGTCTCAAGCCATATCAAAGATGTAAAAACTGTAAAATAGGAGAGAGGAAGATGACACTGGAAGGCTTCAAATGAGATATCCTTTTGCATTTAGAAAGACACCTGAAGAAGTTAAAACAAAAAGGGAAAATGGTATCCCTTCATTTTTTTTTTTCAGCAAATGCCCTTAAAGGCTTACTACTGACCTCTTAGAAGAAATTAGTTTTTCTTGGGATTCAAGCACTGTTTGTTATCTGGGAAAGAGATTACGAGGGAAAAGCAAGAGAAAATTCGGGTGAATTATGCGTATTTGAAGGTAAAATGCTTCCCATCAGCAGTGCAGTGAGAACATACTGTACATGTCAGCTGGATGTTGAGACATTTGTGTTCCTCACAGGGTCCTTCTCCGAGCGAGGTCTATGAAGAACTTTTCTAGGGAAAATCCTTCTGGAATCTCAATTGGGTGACATCACTATCCCACACATCATGCCTGGGAAATCCAGATTACTCCTCATAATGAAAGGGGAAAGGGAAGCGTGTTCTGTAAATAGGGAGCTTGAACCCAGATTCTCTGGCTGCCACCCAGATGTCTCTCAGTACAAATGGGCTCATCTGATCTTTCCAGTCAATTTTATTCTGGAAAGTAGCCAGTGGGCCTAGTTCATGACCCAGTGATGTCATTATAATTCATTTTCGCTCACCACCAAGCCTTCTGAACTTTCCATTTTACAATGGGTCTTTTTAATAAAGAAGACAGTCATGAATAGAATTCATAAGCACTCCAAATGATTTATAATCTCTTTTTTTTATCTTTAAAATGGACAATCCTGCCTTCTCTGTCAAAACTGCTAAGGGAGGTTTATTTCCTCTGTCATAAAACACAGTATAGATTTTATAGGTAAAATGAATGCTATTGCCACCTATTTAAACAGGAGAGCAATTGTGAATATAAAAAGGCCTCTTCTGTCTCAGCAGCGTAAAGTTCCTGCAATAAAGAGGTAGTGTATTGATGAGTCTCTGCTTGTGGCAAATGTGTGGAGGCTTTTCTTGGAGTGGCTGGAACCCTTCCCCATCCCATTGCTGCCCTCATGGCCCAGTCTGTGTGCCCTGGAGAAGACCTGAACAGCTGTGGTGAGTACAACCTGCAGCCTGTACCTGAACAAACAAGCCACTGCTGAACTTGGCTCCAGAGCCCTCCCGAAGCCTTGCCTCATTGAACTTGTTTAACCCCTCCCAGCTAAAATAAACTTTCCTGAGATTACTTCACTTATCCTCGGCATGGATCTTTTCACCCCTGGGTTGTAGGAGCTGAGTGGATGATCAATGCATTTGCAGCCTGCACTGTAATTTAACTTGCTGTGTCTGACAGGAGATGTGGAATTGCTAAAGAGAGGCTTTACTTGTAATCTTCTTATCATCTTATCCTGGAGTGTTTGTGAAGGGGGAGGCCTTTCCAGCAGAGACTTGGAGTTGAGGGTTAATGCTGAGAAAGAGAAATTGCCCTATGGTGCGTCTGAGCCGGTGACCTGATAAAACATGCTCAGGACAGCTCATGAACTCTAGCCTCTGACTGCACACTGGCTCAGGCTTTCCTGCTCTCACATCACTTGCCTTCCTCTCCTAAGCTCATTAGGAAAAGTCACTGGCTGTAAATATGATGGTGGGAAAAATGCAAATCTTTCCTCCCCTCATCGCTTCCTTGTTCTTTTTCATTGCTGGTGCTATTTCAGATCTTCTCGGCTGAACAATAATTAGCACAAGCCTTGTGTGATTAGTGGAAATGAGATGAATGGCTCAGTGGTACTAAGAACTGGAAGGAGGCAAGGATCTGAAGCACAAGGGTAAAAGGTGCAGGGAGGCAGGAACTAAAAAATCCTAGAACGAGATCTTGAGTTAGGAAATGCAAGGAATGGAAACAAGGGCTAAAGAGAACAGAAGGAGGGAAAAGAGGAGCAGGAGTTGAGAGGAACAACTCAACATGGACATGATGGAAAGGAAAGAAATACCCATGGGGAGCTAGAAAATGTGAAAAAAATCAGGCATCTGAATAAAAGTTAAGAGTTTTTGGCTTCCAGCTGGTGCTGTGCAATGGATTTGTTGCATTGGATTAGCTAAATGGCTTCTTTGAGCAGTAAGGAAAATGAAGGGAATGATCCTGCCTAGCTCCCATTACCATCTGTGAAAATCCTTCTGCTTCCTTTACTAGGAGCTGGATGAAGCTGTAAGAGAAGAGATGTAAGAGTGGCCAAAAGAAGAAATTACAGACATGGCTAGTTAAAGTGGAAAAACAAGGAGGAGTGGGATTTTAGGATTAATCAAGAAGCTAATGGGAAGCAGTGACAAGCCATGAAAACCAGTTTTTTTAACATAACATCCTGCAGACATAAATGAAATGTCTTAAAGCTTTCACATGCAGTTGTACTGTAAAGTTGATAATCCTACAGAAGCACATGGAATTAATTAAAACTCCTTTAAAGGGCTATTAAGGGGAATTCCAACTTCTTTACTGTCTGAGTGCTGTTTCACACAGTTGTTATTGATTAGACTTGAGTTGTAAAGTGGTTTGTAAGAATTAGGGAAGGGCAAATGGTTTAGAAATATACACGGTGGGTGTTCAGACTGGAGCAGACCAAATTCAAATAGTTATGGCTACTGTATTATTAGATACTCCTCTCATTTGAAAAGGAATGAGGGAAAAAGCTTCCCTAGTGTGAGGAGTTTTCCAATAAGTCTTTTCCCACATCTAAGAAATTTTTGTTAGGAGAGGGTAGTCAGATCTCAAGAGAGCTATGTTGGCTCTGAGCTACATTCAATGTATGTGGCCCATCAAACCATAGGTGCCTGTGATAGGAAATGTACTCCTAGGTGAGCCTACTTCTGATTCTAGGCTTGGTCTGGTTTTATTAGTACCAGATTTGATGTAGCCTTCACTCACAGTTTGCAGTGTGATGAGATCTTCAAGCAGGGGGTTGCTACATCCAAGTGGAGATGAGGGAATCAAATTCCAAAATAACTACGTATCTGCTTCTACTTGTGGTTTTATATAAAATAAAATAAAATAAAATAAAATAAAATAAAATAAAATAAAATAAATAAAATAAAATAAAATAAAATAAAATATTAATTAACAAAAGACCTTTGAAGTGTCTTCACTGACCTCAGCTTGCCTTGAACACATTGAGCCATTCTCTTCCCTGTGTTTTTACCTCAAGTTGAGATGCTGGAATACCTTCTCCAAGACTAAAGAAAGCAGTTGTGACTAACAAGGTTCATCACTTTCCCAACATAAATAAATTAACTGTTTGTACCAGATACTTTTTTCCTCTCTTTTCTACATGAGCAGCGTGTGATCGGACAAGGGGTGTTTTGGGTCAAGCCCAGCTCATAGCTACTAGAGACAACATTCATGAATAATAAAATATTCATCGAGTTAGCAGGTTTGGGATTTTTTTTTTTTTCAGTTGATTTAGTAGTTTTCTCCACTACTCCCTTACTGGAAATCTGTTCCAAGAAATTTCCTACAATTTCCAGCCTGAGGGTAGACAAGGTTACTCTACAGGTTTTTGTTACTGGTCAGTGCTGCCTGTTTGGTAATAGAACTCTCTGTGCTCACATCAGTTTCTTCTTCGTGCTTTTATAGGGTGATTATAACCCTTCTCAGGCAGGATTTTGCTGGATTAAACAACCCATGTTCCCTTTGTCCTCCTGGAGGATGGTCTCTCCAGCAGGATTTGAGATAAATAAAAAGAGATGTCCCTACACAACATCTTAAGTCCCTTGCAGTGGGTGTAAATGTGCTGTCTCAATGAAGAAGCCAGACTGCTTTCCAGCCTCTGAAAATACAGAACAGATGCACAGGTTGTTTTATGGGGACAGATTTTGTAATCAAGCTTGGGCGGAGCCCAGCTTTGAACTCCATCTCTAACTCCGGTGCAGCGAGTTAGACACAAATATAAAATCTGAGGCAGAGGAATTGGAGAAGCTGACCTGCTTATGACTTTAGGGAAGAAGTAAATTTGGAGTAGTGGGAAATACTGCGATCTGTCAGTCTGATTGCAGCCCACACTTCTCTGTGCATTTCAGTCATCGCTATCGGCTCCAATCCATCTTGTATCATGACCCCAACCTTGTTATCTCTCAAGGTCTTGAGTCTCGGGGTGCTCAGAGAACTTTTCTCTTTCTGGCTTCCCATGACAAGAGCTGTTCTTTTCTTCCCCCTCATCCATCATATTTCACAGTAGATCCTTAAATACATCTAGAGTTTGCAAAGCTACCAGTTTTTTTGCTTTACAAGTATTTATGTTGCAAACAAAAAAACCTGATGCTAAAATCTCACCATTCCTGTTGGCGAAAACTGAAATAATTGCTCAGAGGAAGAAACTGTGAATTTTCACAGTTTTATTCTGGGACTGAATTTTGGCCATTTTTGCAGTATATATGTTTTCTATGTGCGTGCTTGCATTCAGAAGGCCTGGAGGAAGCACACCTCTTATTTAGCAGAAGGTCATGTAAAAGATTTGGACAAACCGACCAAAATCACTTTCATTTTCATAATTCTGATTATTTTGACCTTTGCTGCCTGATTGGGAAAAAGCATGAAACTTGAAAGCTTGGCTTTGTAGACTCTGGGTATGGAAATTTTTAGAGTATAATCACTGTCTTTGACATCACCACTAGGAAAACTCTCTATTTATGAAATTAGATCCTAGTTACCTATTTCCTTGTAAAAGTTATCCATTGCTAACTGTGTTGATCTTGGCAAAATATTTTGATACCATTGAGAGAAAAGTACTGAATGAACCCAATTGCTGGAAGTTAATTTTATAACAGGCCATTCCACTTCCTTTCTACCCATCCCATGCCATTTATTTGAGAGGATTTTACCAAGGCCTTCAAAAGTGGACACCAAGTTGCCCTACACGAAAAAGGAATTCCTACCTCCTTACTTCCTCAATTCTTCACTTCTTCATAGCTTTAGTCTTCAAATGATGGATTTTTTAAGCTTTTTTGTTTGCTTATTCTTTACTTTACTGCTGGGACTATGAAAGGGACTTTAAAGGCATAATAGAATTTTAAACATATTTTTTTCTGCAGCAATTATGGTTACTCCTCATTTAAGAGGTAAATAGAAACTCGCCTTTTTAGAAGAGCAGTCTGGTAACATTCTCAGAGCACAGTGGCATTCCAAAGACAAAATCACCCAAAGAAGGAACCACAAAATTAATTGAATCTGGTGCATTAAGGAGCACTTGCTTGACATTTGCTGCTCCTGTCAGGCGTAATAGAGAGACTTTTACCTGTATTTGCCTATTCAACATATCAGCCCCTCAGCCAATTTTGGAAATTATTTCTGATTTATGGCTCTCATTCTGGGGAGTGTCGCCTCAACCTGTCAATTATCCCTGAAAGCAAATGCTAAGTGAATGCTGGCTGGGCAAAATTAATAAAGGAAACCTTTACTTTAAAAAACCTGAAGACACAGCCTTATGAAAGGGATAATTCAGCCAAGGTTTAACTCAATTGCTGCTCTTGGTATTTTCCAATGAAATGGAGAACATGTTAGAGAAAAATGATGCAAAGGAAAAGGAGTCTGGTGGGGGCACCGTAGTTTTTTTAACTATGTAGAGCTGGTCAAGTTGCCTTCTGCCCCCTTATCCCAAGCTTTTGTTGGTTCTGTGTAATACCCTTAAGTCACCTGAAAATTCAGAAATCCTCTTACTTTCTGTCAGCCGCATCCAAGCCACACTCAGAGCTGTGACCAGGTTTCACGACAGGTACTGTTTTGTGTTTCCATCCCACAGAGTATTTGTAGATAAGCCTTAGAGAGAAGCACATTCAGATTCTTGTTCTCTCTCCTTGTGACTCTTTAAATTGCCAAAATTACATTACTGATTTTAGGAAACCACAGAGATCAGATGGTACATAACACATAACACAGGAGATGCCATGGTGAATTCCAGCAGGTGGGACCGGGTAGATGTGAACATTTACCTTAGTGTCCATAGGAGATGGTACCTGGACTTTTCCTGGCTGTACAGTGCTTAGGTTTTGTATCCAAAGTTTAGAGACCCAGTGCTAGTAGGGAAATTCTTTATCATCATTTGGATTATACAAAAAAAGTTTTAGCTGTTCATTCAACTGACTGCTCCATTTAACTGATCATTTTCCTACCGAGTTTGTGTTTGCAGGACTTTTCTGAGAAAGGGGTAAAGCTTAAAAAAACCCATCCTGATCTCATGGGAAATATTGAATCAGGTCCAAGGGAGATGCAAGGTCTTCTCTTGGTTGCAAAAATTTAATTCATCTAATTGATGACTGATAATAGGAACATGTGAAGAAAGCCTGGAAACTGAATACTAAGTTCAGTCTTAACATTCAATTGGATCAAATACTTACCTACTCTGGTGCTTAGAATTCTTTTGATTTGAATCCTCTCTAAGATCCTTTTGCCCAATGTGATATAATATCATAGTAAAAAATATTACTGTGAATGCACAGTGAAACAATGTACAGATGATTCCTTCTTTGTCTTTCCATGAGAATGGTATGGTCCTTTAGGTTATAGATCTGAATAGAAGAAGACTCACACACCTTATCTTTTCACTAAAGCTTTTTGAATCAGAAAACTGTTGTGAAATTGTGCCTGAAAAAGTTGATGTTCTACTGCATATAATTTTATAAGCTTCATTGCAAATATAATGTCAGTGAAATGACATTTTTACCAGCAGAATAGTAGTGAGATATTAACATTTAAGGACTTTTTCTTTATTCCTGCATTTCTTCTCTAAGAGTAGGTATCTTGAATCTTGAATCAGAAAAGAAAACATAAAAATAGAATATATATATATATATATATATATATATATATATATACACACACACACATTATATTCTGTATATATATATATATATATACACATACATATATGTACATGTACATTTTCCACATGTTCACCTCATAGTTTCACACAGTTCCTTTCTTAGCTGTAAATTCCACTTGTTCACTGCTATGTGAAAGAGATTACTGAAGGTGTCAGCCTCTGGACTAGGCAGACTCCAGTGATCTTCACGGTTTTTCAGGGCTGAGCCTGACTTTGTGACCTGCAGATGTGAGTGTTAGATCTACACTATCAGACTTCTTTGACCTTTGAGAAGCCTGGATCACACATGTGAAGGAATCCAGATGGCCTGAGACTCAGAGGTGTTAAAAAGTTGCAACACAAACTGAATTTTCATAAGAATCAGGACAGTTGAGCACTTGTCGTTTTCAGATGGAAAATTTCCTTGATCTTTGTGAATCTGGACTGTGTTTCTTTATATTTGACCTGTTCATCAGCTCAGATTACCTCTGCATAATTAAGAATATTTTATTTCCTTCACTTTAGGATAAGAAATACCTCATATTCAGATACCACTAAGAATTCGTATAAACCAGGGAAAAAACTGAAAAACCTGCTCTAGTTTCATTTCTCACCAGGGAAAACACTGACTATTCAATTGGTCCATCTGCCTGGGAGAAAACTTCACATAGCTATCCCTGCATGACAGAACCCTTATGTTACTCCTTTCGGATCAATAATTTCTCATCTGGGGGCAAGCAAAGCTCTCTGAAAAGTGTGGTTCAAATCAACCAGGTCCTGCTGCAATACTAAACTGAGTGTCTCTGCATCTGAATGTTTATACTGTGTCCATCTGGGCTAGGAATTTCTTATTTGAGGCCTGGCTATGTCACAATTGCGTCATCTCCCTTGAAGGGAGGAGGAAAAAAAAGAGAAGTCTGGTTGGGTGTCAGAAACCTATATAATTAAAAGGCAAGAGTTCAGTGTTCAATGACACTGTGGTGAAATGCCCTGTTTTTCTACAGCCTCAGGCCATTGAACCACAAATAAATCCCATTTTAATGAAAGAAATCTTATTTTGTCTACAAAAATATCTGAAAGTCCAGGAACATAATGAGTGTACAGAGAAACCTCACATCATCCTAGCTGTGCAGGGGTTTGCCTGCACACACTCATATAATTATATACAGACTGCAAATGCACCTTTATCACAGGCAGCTGGAGAGAAATGAGCAACAGTTCCACAGTCAAAGAGAGTCAAGAACCACAGGCTATACATTTTTATATATATACATTTTACTCTGAACAACCTCCTTTAATTTTCCATTCTTTCATTTTAACAAAAGCTTGAACACTTCTCCATTGATTTGCCTATTCCACAGAGAGACAGACAGAGAGAGGGGAGGGAGTAAGTGAGGGGTGGGGGTTGATTTCCAATATTATGTAAAACATTTGGTTTCATGAAGCAAGCTGGAAAAGGGGATGAAAAAAAAACCCTTTAGGAAAATAGTTTTCCATTGAAATCAGTGTATAAAGTAGGTCCCATTGGGAATATGTTTTCTCAAAGCTAAATTTTTAAACTCTTTCTACACTTCCCATGCCACTTGTCAGCAGAGAAATGAAAGGGAAAAAAACAACCCTTGGGGTTTCGCAGCTTTGCACATTGAAGAAATGAGGGATCACTCAATGGTTATCAGAATTCAGCATTTCTTGTAGGGGAAGAATCTGGCATCCCTCAGAATTCTTCACACTTGTGGACACAATGACTGGAAAGATTAATATATGGTGACATTAATTCTGCAATTTTCTCTTGGGTTTTTTGGTCTACATTGTTATTAGAAGTCAGTAAAGGAAATCCTCCTACATACCATGTGTGTGTGATTTTGCACATATCAAAGTCATACAGTTAATGGTTTGCAGTGTAACAGCAGCCACCCCTCTTGGGCCAGATTGGAGGACTCTGGCCACCAGGACAATGGCAACAATATGAAGTCATTAACTCAGACTACCAGATTGGCACAGGCCAGCCACTCCAAAAGTACTGGATTTGGGCCTGAGCCACACTAAAATGAAGAAACAGCTCCAGGGAAGACGGGAAACAATGCCTGCAAAGCTTCTTGAGCATCACACAGCTCCTCAGAAGGAGAAGTTTACAGTTCTCATTGTTAAACTTGACAGGCATCTTCTCCAAAGCCAAAAATTTAATACAATGCTAATAGTCCCTAAGTAGAAAGCCACTCCCTGGCATAAAATCATCCCAGTGTTATTACTTTCACCTTTGCAAATATGTCAACTGCTGTGCAAGAATGGTTGCATAAAGCCAGGCAGTCATTCCATGCAGAAGTATCCCTCCCTCCTAGTAAATAATTCCTGAGACATCAAGGAGAGAATTGGAGACCACTCACAGCACCAATATGAAGATTTTTTTCTGTATATGAATCTATGAAAAATCCTTCTGAATCAGGTTTTTGGTTTTGATGAAATCTTCCAGCTCTCAGACCAACCACAAGTTTTGCACAATTTCCTCTCAAAGCTATAAATTAGGCAAAAGCTCTCTCACAACACGGCCCAGATTTGTGGATAGGCTTGCACAACGCATTTAGTGAATTCTTCTCCCAAATATGTTTTTACTTGGATTGAAGTGTATGGATGGAAAATCAGAATGACCAGATAAAATCTGTCATTAGTAGATATGCTAAGCAATTTCTATTATTCTATTAAATACTGTGGTGAAGCCAATGCTTCATTCTCTATTTTCCTTCAGGTAATTCCTTTTCCATTTCTTAATTTTTTTTAAAATTTTGTTTACTTCTCTATATTTATGTGTAAGAATAGAAAATTCAAATTTTAAAATTAAAAAAAAATTAGAAACAGAAAGAAATTTACTTCTGGGATACAATTGTGTAATTTTTTTCTATATGAGCAAACCTGGAAGAATCTAAAGCAACAGCTACCAATTACCAGACATTATACTGGCACCTGGTTACTGAGAGGTTTTGGGGACTTTTCTTATTTCTGGATAATTATGAAGAATGTTGCAAGAGATGTGACAAACAAATAGATGTAATTGACTTAACAACATGACATAGAAATAAATTTGTCAATAATGAAAGAAAAAAATGACTGTATCATTGACTGGTCTCAATTGTTGCCCCAAAAGTGTGACAGCCATTCAGCTCAAGCATGGGGAAAAACCCCATCCCTTTACCTGTAGCAGCTGCCGTTGAGCAGATGGTCAATAAGGCCAGTTTCATGTGGCCTCATTCCATAGGATGTTTTAGAGATGGTGATGGTGAAGGTTCCACCCAGTTTATATTGGGAGCACTTCATCTGCCCTTGATTTACCAATAAGTGCAAGGTTATGTTGAAGTGCCACCAGTGGCTGGCAGTGCTTCTGTGTCTGCCTCTGGAATTGTTGCTTTTTAAGTGAATGAGTTGGTCATCCTCGATCTGTATTTTTTTGTGTTTAATCATAGATATTCCCTCCAACTTTCTCCTGTGCAGCCAGGACCAAACACAGGGCAAAACACTGCCTTGAAATTTTTGCATGCAATTCCCAGGGAGGCTAAGACAGACTTGTGTCCCTGAAAAACTTAGGCTTATAATATGCATCACTGAATTCTGTAAAGCTCCACTCAGAGTGGAAGAACACAAGCAGACCACATTTCAGCTCGAAACAGTGTGAAAATAGCAATTCCTTTTACGTGGGATGCCTGCCTTGAGTGACACTCGCTGGTGAGGAAAGCTATGGGCCATACTGCACGGAGATTCTGCTCTCCAGCACCAAAGTTAGCAAGAAACTTTTCCTGTTTTCCCTCCAAAATGTGTGCAAAAAAGAACTGGAGGTTTCCTGCCTGCTCTAAGCCAGGAGAATTGGAGAGCAGGTATTTATTCACATGTTACTCAGCTGCCCGTTTGCAAATGGGGGGGCCATGTTTTCATAGACCATGTTTCATAGGCAGCATGTGTTCAATAAAAACGTTTGTACACTTGCCAGAAATCAAGCTGCCAGAGTGATTTTCATGGATTGTGTCAGCAAATGTTATTAGCAAATTGTGTAGTTAACCTGGTGTAAGACTTTTATTACTGCTGGGTATACTTACATATCAAAAAGCTTCTGATCCCCGCCCACTCTAAGCCTTCGGCAAAGAGAATCTGTAGTTTTTTAAGAGACTGTGTTTACAGCTAACTAGTATTGTTCCTAATCCTGTAAAGTCTATGTGGGAGAGAACCCCATCAGTTTCAGTCTTAATTAGTTTTGGCAATTAGTTCTCCTGGAAAGGACCATGAATGAGGTCCAGGAGGCTTCTCAGTGCATTATTCCTCTTCAGAAATGAGCCTTCCCCTGCCTATGTGAACTTTTGCAGGCATGAAAACAAAAAATAAGCAGCGTAAGTCACTACAGATATTGCCAGCCTGAGTGAACAAGAAGTTGTGCTGCGGGAAGGCATGGTGAGAAAGCTGTTAGGGCACAAAGGAGTAATCTGTGGCTATTTTATCTATAGGGAATTAGAACAAAAAAGCTGTGCGCTACATCAAAGGCTCCATGACTGGAGACTAAGTCTTTTCTTATTTAGCATTATGTTAGTAATTACTGATCTAGAGGAAAAGAGAAGGAAAATGTGTAGGACTTTCTCTCAGGATATGTCATTACATCATCATTGGTACTCCAGATTCTGTTAGATTATCAGATTTTATAGAACTTAATTAATTAAAAAAAAAAAGGTTTGTTCTCCTACTGCATTTTAAATTATTTAAATCCTAAAGTAGCTTAACTATCTTGGCTTTCTATTAAGCAGTCATCTTGGCCAGGGAACCAAAGAGGACAGATGACTTTTCCGGAATGAGAAATGTAAGTACTGCTCTCAGGACTTGAGCTTATGGCTCATCCTTTGCAGAAGCTGCTTGGCTTTGCTCTGGATTTTCTCCACATCTACTAAAAAAGCTGACCATGAAGCTTCCCCCCTTTCCCTCTTTATCAGTCTCCATCAAATGCTGTGTGAAGAGACAATTTATGCAATGACATCACAGCATATTTCTACATATGTCTAAAACCTCTCAAAAATACAAAAAATAGTGAGGTCTGCTGTGGGTTTGGACAAGTTCCATGATGTGGAGTCTGATAAAAGGAGTTGAAATGATTATTTCCTTTTGTATTAATGCTGACCTCTGTATTTGACTGGATGATGCTGGGCACCTGGAAATGTTCTGTTCTGGAGACACTTTGTTCCAGTCTGTCCAGCACAAATATTTTGACAAATGCACCTGTGCTTTTCTGCATTTGTTTTAACCACCCTCCAGAATATACTGGGGAAATGGAGCAACATCAATTTGTTCAGCTATTTTTTCTCTTGATCTTTGTTGGTTTTATGTCTCAGTGTCCTGATGGCAGGGACCTTTAGTATAGGTCACTGAGATGGCAAAGAAGAATTTCTTACAATGTCTCACCTGTTGGCCAGTGTGATAGGGTATATAAACTGCTCTCATTGTAAAAAAGCATGTGCTGAGAGGTTTGTATCCTTTATTTTTGGTAATGTTGGGAAGCTGTGTTATTGGAATCTTGGCAAAGCCCCTTGAAACCAAGCTGGAATGCAGTGGTCTTGGTTTTGGTATGTAGAAACCACTGGCTTAAGTGCATCAGATACTAGAATTTCTTCACAATTTCTTTCCATTAAAATTAGCAGATGTATTAGCATTAAGTTGCATGTGAGAATCATATTGAAGTCATTTACAAAATATGCCACATCTCTCTTGTTTTAGGCATTAAATTTCATTCAGTTATTTTGGCCATGAGACAGGTCAGAAAGGAGTAATTTCACAGTCTGGCCATTGGAGACATGGCAACTTTCTAAATGTGGAAGGAATAATCCCACTTGTGTTATGTGCATGAAGAAGACAGCCCTGACACGGTGCAGGTCCAACTGGGGGCTGTATTAAGGTCATTATTTTAGTGGTTGTGTTTCAAAATGGTAAGAAAAAAATTTTCTCTCACAGATCAAGCAATGACCAAAGAACTGGATGTAAGATACAAAGGGGAGGTGGGGAATGAATATTTGGAGATTATTTCCAGTTCTTCACACCATAGTGCTGCCCCGGGGTGTCTTACAAGTTTTCCTTTTGGGAAACACTTGGATTTGCTGGCTGGCTTGAATAGCAAATGGTTAATGCCATCAGCACCAAGAATTGCAGTGTGTGTGGGATAAAAGCCAGGCACTCTGCCGATCAGCCACCAAGTACATGTTCTGTGTTAGGCATTTAATCATATTACTGCTCCCAAAGCCATCGGAGCCAATTTAATCAAATTGTATCATGGACGTGGTGTTATTGTTTTTAATGCCTATTAGGAAAATAAAAGTTAGCACTTATTAAATGAGGAACCTCTTGCACGTTGATTGCTTTGCTAATTTCTTGCTGATAAACCCTTGTTTTATCTTCAGTAAGAATGGTGGATTTTTATCAAGTTTCTCAGTAAAGGCTGACGTGCTGCAGGGTCTCAGGCATCAGCTACACATACGAAATGAAAAATAAAAATAGAACCTTGTCTTTCTCTTGGCTTGTACCAATACCAAGTCAAAACAAGTACAATAAAGTCAATGGAGTTATTTCAGTGTAAAATGAATGGATGTCAGTGTGACTGAGAGAAGAAGAGGGATGTCCATCCATTTTTTTTTTCTGGCAATAACTATATTATCACTCTGTTGCAAGAAGGTGCACAGAACACAGCAGTGAGCAAACAAACAAACAAAATGTGATAGAGTGGAATTTTGAAGGTGGTGCATTTATCTGCTAAAAAAATCACTCAGTGGCTTTCAGCAGAGAAAATGGGTTTTGACACGATGGTGATATTGGAGGGGTGATGGGTGGAGAGTGGGGAAATTAGGCACTGCTCTGATCCGAGAAAAAAAGTGTTGCATTTGGTTTGAGGCAGAGGTAACTGGAAGCAATTCTTGATATTCCTCTATGATGATGTGTGATGGATCTCTGAAGTGTTTTTAAATATATGAGTTTAATTTATGAAATTTGTTTGTTGGGTATCCCAAGGCCCTCATAGTAATATATGACCCTACTTTTTAAGCTGAATTTAATGATGACAGAAAGATGATCTAAATATTAATTAATGATCACAGGAGATCACAATCAGAATTAGAGGATCACAGAAAGATGAAGTGCTTTCCTTTTCAGCGTCAATTGGCAGAATGAATGAGGCAGATCCTGTGGGTTTTTTTGGAAACATCAGTTAAGAGACCACTGCTGAGACAGGGAAGCTGTTTTGATGAGCCATTGCTTTGTTCCATTAAGGCAGAGCCTTTGGCAACAGCGTGAACAAGATACACCACACTTTGAGGAGATGCCATTACAGGAGTACCAATTGCAGTGATACTTGAAGAAATTGTATTTTTCTACCTTTCTTCCTGAATCTAATTTAAGTTGAAAGAAGGTTTCTCGGATGGTAACAGAGCAACAGCAACCACTGGTTCTATTCAGCTTACACCCAAATAAAATGGTTCATTTCAGCTAAGTACAATATCATGCAATGCTGGTTAGTTTAAATGCTTTGTTTAGAGGGTTGTTTTTTGCTTAAAAAAATTATGCAGATACTGCTGAATGAGCAGTTAGGAAACACATGTTTCCAAACTGCAGTTACAAGTATTGTAAAATATGATTGATGCCATATGCTTTCATTCTTTTCTGTTTTTTTTTTTTTTTTTTTATGCAAATTAAATTTTGGAAAGAGGGTTTATGCTATTTTTATATTTAAAAATTAATAATAATAATAATTTAAAAATGGTCTGAGACATGTGGTATGAGAGGTTATTGCTCTGTTCTGCCACTAAAGAGTCCCAGCTTAGATTCTGGGTGGAACATTGGACTCCCTGGGGCTGGAGGCTGCTGTATCAGCCAGCTGGTGGCCAAGTACTTGAGCCAACTCCACCAATTAGCTGAGTCCTCCCATCCGGTGGCTGGACACATTCAGGGGATGTCTTGCACATTTTTTGCAGCTGAGATGGGAATCAGCACTCTTCTAATATGTTTGTGGCAGTTCTGCAAGGCTTACCAGAGGACCTGTAGAAAACAAGGTTTGGTTGGAAAACAGCCTGCAAATGCACCACAGAGGCAAAGAGGAGTTGTATGGTCAAACCCCTTGATGCAGTCAAGTAAGGGAGATGTTACTTGTGGAAAGAAGAGTCTCTGGCAGTCAAAAAATCAATGGAGTTTCAAAGATGCTATAAACCAGAGATCAGCAGACATGTGAAAGCTTTATTTTCTGAGAAAACTGGTAGAATTAGTGAGAGCATTCACTGCAGGGCCAAATATGGTCAACATTTTAAATATTTTGCTATCCAAACTGTTTGGGTATGCCCTTAGAAAGAGCTGCACCACATTGTAAGGAATCCTTGCATGTATTCCATGAGCTCCAAACCTTATTTAAGAGCTGTGCTGACACTGAAGCAAGCACAAAGAAGATGCAGAGCTCACAGCTTAGGGGTAAACAAAGGCTACGTCTGCATTTCAGTGATAGTCCAGCATTAGACCTCCAGTACCATGTGACAAGCTGTGAGGCTATATAGTATTAAACACTCATTTTATATAAATTTTTCCTTTACTGGCTTAAGTTTGTTAAAAAGAGGTGTCACAGCTTAACTCTGTCCTGCCAGGCTTTCTGCCAGCGCAGATATTGTCTGTTCATGCCACTCTTACCTTTAAGCCAGATCAGATATTGTCTGTCTAGACACATCCAGTGTAAATCTGGCATAAACTCCATGTTGTGCAGCCTGGTTTACTTGACAGAGATGGAGCTTTGTGTATCTGCCCAATCTGAATTAAGCTGTTACTGCTGAACTATCACTTAGCTCAGAAACATTCTGCTAATGACAGCAGGATGATGGTCAGCACTTGAAATGCACAGAAACTTGGCCTCCCCTTCCCTCTGTCAAAATCTAATATTAATAGGGGAAACTCTCTTAAAAGCCAATGGTATAAGTACAAATGCAAATCTTATCTTTGTCTTGTTATTTTAATATTTCATTTCCTTCTTTCCATATGAATTCAGCAACTCTATTATTGCCAACTGCCAGAGATATGTGGGAAAGAGGAGGTGGTGGGAATAAAATAGTTTTATTTATTACAACAGTGGGAACCATGGAAATGGACCCCTTTCTGCAGTTTCCCTGGAGTACCACTGTATCCTGCTGTATTACATGTTGTACATTGATGTCAGCAAGGCAATCCCACAATAAGTGCTCAGAAAAAGGGGGAATACAAATGTAAAGTTTTAAGAGTGAACACTTCAAAAGCTTTTCATGTGTATTGTATTTCACCTGTAATTCTCTGTCATTATTACTACTATTTTCTACTTCAAAGGTAATGGTGTGGAGTAAATAAACACAATCCTTTTGATACGTGTGTCTGGCCTAGATGCTTTTGTTGTTCAGCACTGAAGTGGATTAAGTTATGGCAAATGTTACTTATACCCAGTTTCACTGTGGTATCTTTGTACTTGGGCTGCAACTCACTGGGAGTCATTGTCTTTGCTTCACGTGTTCCTGAAGTGCTGGCTTGCTCTGAGACAGCCTAATATTGCCAGGGCAATAAACCACAACCCAAATACACGATGCTGGGAAAAATATCCAGGAGCATTGCAGGCATGCTGTCTTCCACAGCAGGTTTCTGTTACTGAGGAGGGCTGTGGATGGGGCCCATGCACTGCGCTGTGCAATAGGAATTCTCATTCTTGTGGGCAGCGAAAGGAAGAGCTGGGTCTCACTGGAAACCTTGTGTCATCCTCTCTTCACCTCATTCCTCCACCCCCTCATTTCTCTCCACGAGCTCCTCGGCTTTGTTTATGTTTTAAGTGACAAGACACAAACCAGAAATGGGAACGGGACTGAGCAGGGCTGAGTCTGCAGGGCTGTGCTGGAAGCAGCGGGCTGTGATTCCAACACATGCATTTGGCATTTTGCAATATACCGCCTCTTCATCCTATGCTCTGTGTGGATTCCAAGCAGATGATTCATCCTGACAAGGGAGCCCAGGGATTCTTTAATGCCAAGCATTTACTCTGCAAAACGTGAGAGACAAGAGGAGAGGTCTATTTCTTTCTGTGTTTCCTGAAGTGTTCCCTCCTCCTTCCCACCCCCTGCCCTGTCCTGCATAGTTGAGACAGAGACTTTCCTATGAGAAACTTTGTGTTTATGACATAATTCCATGGTTTTCAACCCAACTTCTTCTGCAATTTTCCCCCCTCCCTCTCTTCTCACCAGTCACAAACTGTATGAGATTGCCAGTACAATTAAAGCCATGGGAAGAGAAAAAAAAGTGGGTATAAGGCCTTGATAACCCTTCCAGGGTCATTTGCCAATAGGGAATGAGGGTCAGCCACAAATTCCAATTTTAGTGTCAGCGACAAGCAGTAATAATCAAAGGAACACAGGAAAACAGATACGTGATCTGAAATCATCTAAAGCCAGAAGTGTTTATCTAGAAATGCTACTCTCTGGCAAGATGTCTATCTTCTCTTTTTTGCATATATTTCTCTTTTGGAGAATAGTCCTTATCTAATATCTAACTCCTTTTACAGTCCTAGTTTAGAAAGGTCTCACTGGTCACACGTACCTTTGCCTAGAAAGGAAGGCGGCTGATTACATATTTTTCTTAACTGGCGAGCGACTTGCAGAGAACAATGAAAGATATAATTATAGAGTTGCTTTCAAAGATGAAGATAAATGAAGCTGCTGAAGCCATGGGGGTAAATGCTGAAAGGTGCATGGCCCATTGAGTGGAGAAAGAAACTATTTTGTGACCAAAAGAAAACCCAACAGAAATCTTCTAGGGATGGGCCTTATGTGTATTTGCTCCAAAGCAGTGTTGGGGTTTGGAAGGGCTGCCTGAAGAACACCTCTAGTTTTGGTTAAACCCAATTTTGAGCAGGAAGAAGAGGATCTGAAAGCAGATTCCGAGAGATTTGGGAGCTATAATGAGGATGTAGACCAGGTGTTTCTGTTTAGGACTGGTTTTGTGCTTTCTTTCTCATTTTTTTGGTGCAGTTTTATGTTTTGGAACAGTGGAGATTCTTTCTAGAAATCTTTTGCATTCAAGAAATCAGGACGGAAGTGCAAGTTGATTCAAGCTCCCCATAGGTGACATAATTTTCTCTGATGATGAAATCCCAACATTTAAAATTTTTGGACCTATTTTCTGGCCAGAAATAACACCAGACTGAGACAGCAGCTGGGTAAAAATGCTCTGAGGCCTGGTTCATAGAAAAACATGAGGACTGTTAACTTTCAGTGAAACCTACTGTGGATTTTCCCTAAGTGGGGCTGGTCCTGAGTTTTGGGGCTCTATAATATTTTAGCTCTAGGATTATTTTAAAATGTGGGCTTTCCATTCTGGTCTATGGATAACCTAGATACTTGTCAAGGAGCTGAAAACATGAAAACAGGGATTCTAATGAACTGTAAGTCTTACTTTTGATTAATTTGCGCTGAAAATATTGTGAAATTAATTGTATTTTCTTCCCCTGCCTGTATGGAATTTCCCCTTACTGTCTGGGGCCATCATTAGGAAATGCACATCCATGCAATAATTTACAACCAGAAACAAAACAAAAATAGGCATATGAAAAAAGAAAAAAAAACCTTTTAATATTTTCCAGAAGATTTGGTCTTTTCCTCTAACCTATCCAATGTGTTTAATTTACAACAGTTCTTAATTTAAGGTGAGCCAATTTTCTTACCTGTCCTCAGCCTCTCCATCATTAAAAGAGTAATGATAAAAACCAATGTGTGAGGTGCATTGGTATATTGAATAAATCTCCAGTTCTGTTCACTGAGTGGAATCCTGGAGATAAATGCAGGAAGGATACAATTTGTTTTTTAAAGTCTTGTTTACTTCTGGTCAGGATAAGTAAGAAGAAATCAGGATAAACACACCCAGGTCATCACTGACTTGGAAATGTGACAGGATGGGATATAGGTATTTGGCTGTGGAAAATAAAGAGTTGGAGAACCATGAAGCCTGAGCAATCCATTTGGCTGAGTCAGCTGTGTCTGCCTGTGGAGAGCAGCGCCATTATAACACTCTGACTTTTATTATATTCTGTATTTCCCGTGACAGGTAGGCCCACACCTTCCCTACAGGTTAATGGTGCTGTAAACCAGAAGAGCAGAGGAGCAGCCAGCTGACCAAAAGTCAGAGTGCTGGGCCAAATGAATTGCTCTTGTGAAGGTCCAAGACTCTGATTTGAATCACAGCCATGCCACAGCACCATGTGAAGGGGGAGATGTGCATATAAAAGTTGTACACATAAGAAAGAGAAACCACAGGGCAGAATCAAACCACTTCCTTGTGCACAGCTGTGGGCAAAATATTCAGGCACATGAAGGAAAACTTACAGATATTTAGACAATAGACAAAACCCCCCACAAACATGGTCAATCAAAGCCCTTGCCATAGGGCACTCAGGCCACTCTGGTGGGTATGATGTCTGACTTGTGAAAATACCACAGGACTTTCCAAAGTTGTTAAGAACTTAGTGAAATCCAGTTGGCGAGATGGGGGATTTTTTCTGTCTCTTTGTCAGCTCTCTACAGGGGTGTGAAAACTTATCTGACCCTTAGCTTTACTTCACATAATCCCACCATAACTCACTTCTGTGCAGCTCTGACATAGGATGACATGCTATGCTCAAAGCCAGCCTGCAGGAGCATGCCTGAGCTTGGAAGACTATCAAAGTATATCCAGACCTCCAAGGTCTGAGGACAGGTCTGCGGTTCTCACAGATGGCAATGTTTATCACTCTGCCTTTGGCACCTGGAAAAGTAGCACAGCAGGTACCAGGGTTTGTTCATAAACTTGTTTCTCTACCACATTTTTTAAACTCCAATAATATTTTTAGTATATCCAAAGTCCATGAATGGCAGCATGCTTTATGAAACCACTTCCATCACAACATAACAGTTGTGTTTTCTGTTTCATGGAAAGTAATATATTTGTGGTTTTTCACAGTCTTTTGGCCAGGGTCTCACCTGGTAACATTTGGCATCATTTCATGGACTTCAGCTTTGATGACTTACAGAGAATCTGGCCTCTTGTATGGGATGCAACTGTAGTGATAAATGCTTAATCCCATTTCTTGGGAGTTAACAAGTTTATTTATGCCCAGAACAAGAAAGACAACAGCCAGCAGAGAGCAAACTTCTTTACTGTCAATATTTCTCAGGGTTCTTATTGCTGGACACAGAGGCAAACCCCCATGACTGAAGTCAGCTTGGATGAGAGCCATTCTAGTCAGAAAAGCAAACACAGATCTAAAGTGAACAAGTGAAAAGCCCAGGGCATTAGCTCCAGCGCGGAACAACATGTGTGCCATTTTGGAAAGTCATGACAGATTCATGCTGAGGTTAATGTGCCACTCATTATAATTAAAGAATTTCTATTTATGCTTCTTACTTTGATGCTGACTTTCAGTCATTAACACTGTGGGTGACAAAAGTTCACTGCGGTCTCAGCGCCTTCAGCTGCTGAATCTCCACTGAAGGGGAAGGTAAAGAGCTGTTTGGATGGGATGAGTGTCACTCAGTATTGCTGGGGACAGTCTGACACTGCTTTTGTAGCACATGTTAAAACAGTGCAGAAAGACAAGGCTCAGTATTAAAACTGGTTGGGTAAATCTGTGTAACCTTTCACTATATTTTATGGGCTTTGGAAAATGTCCAGCCAGAAAAGGACCTCCTGTTTGCCTGGGCACCTTCAGTTAAAAAGGGTGATGGAAGGAAATTCAATCATGACATTCCTTCAGATTCTTGCCTTCAAAGAAAAAAAAAAATCTGTGTCTGCTGACTGTGAAAGACAGCCTGTAGGCTGAAACACTCTCCAAAGAGCAAAGTCCTGTTTTAAGAGTTGCTGAGCAGCTATCTGTGGCTGTTCAGCAACTCTGAAAATCTGTTTTTGAGATGTTTGGGTTGATCTTTATCCAAGAAATGAGAACCACTTTGTTATCTGGCTTTTTGGTCCCTTCTGTCCATGCTTCATCTGCAACCCACTGAAGAAAGTCATGGGAGAAAAATTAATTGAAAGGCTATTTTCTACTATGTCAGTAGGAAATATCACCACAATAGAAAAACCACAGAATCAGAGAATGATTGAGGTGATTCTCTGATTTTCCCATTGTGGTGATTCTCATCTCTAGTCTGTCTGAGTACAGAGTTTGAACATTCAGAGTTTGAACAACCTCATATGCTTTTTCTTCAGTGAGTGCTGTCCAGCCCAGCCTGTAACCACTGGTCCTTTCAGCTGCCACACAGAAAGTTCCTATCCAGGCATTGTCTGGTTTTATTTGGAGTTCATGTCTGTGTTGAGAGATGTCCTTGGAAATCAGCAGGATTATAAAGTTAGCCAGTAACATGTAAATCAAACCTAAAGCAAATGTCATTGCAAGTGAGGAGAGGATCCTCTGAGAAGACAGATCATCTTGCCCTGTATTTCTTCCTGAATTGTGAGACTACAGCAGCCATTTGTCCACCAGAAGGATGAACATGCCAGGCTGCAGACCGACAGTGTTTAAAGACAGCAGTTTCACTACTTGACGTGCTTGTCCATGGTAAGATTTACACCTCCAACAATGGGAATCTGAACCAAGTGCAGCTGCATCCTTCCTGAAGTTTTTCCTTTCCAGGAAGAATCTGAGCATGAGGGCTGGGGACACAGGGAATACAGGCTTCAAGTGAAAACACCCAATTTAGGTGACAAGTCCCTCAGAGCCAAGATGCGGCTGCTGCATTGCAGAAGGCCTATATTCATACACAGCTGAGAGGCAGAGAAAGATTTAAAGTCTCTGGCTTACCCATATTAAAAAACGTGGGTAAGTCAGGTTAGCTTTCAAATTCAATTTGGCATGCACCAAATGTAGGTGAGATGAGTCCACCCCAAGTCCCTGTTTTTTCCATCTTTTGAGCATCAAGTTAATCAGGTCTTTACGGAAAGAGATGTGAGCAACTGAGGCCTCATTGACTGCAGTCTGATGATTTATGTGTGTTTGAACATGGTTCCTTTATCCAGAGACAAGCTGAAACAATGCAAGATTACAGTTAAGAGCTTACACAGATGTCATTTTCTCCAACAAGGCATGAAAGGGGAATTCAGCCACTGCAAAATCCTATGGACAGCTCAAAGTCTAAAGTCTGACAACCAAGTGGGTGACAGTTTTTGCATGGTGTAATTCCATGAAGATGTGACAGAGAACTCAGGCTTGTCCTACCTCAGCTTCTCCCTAAGTAGAAGCTAGAGAATAAACCTTATCTATTGTTGTAATTGTTTCAAAGCATTTCGACAACTAGGAATAAACTTTGCTGAACAGCTTTTGATAATTAACACTGAGCTGAACCTTGTGGATGTGGTGGATGTTATCCTGTGTCCATGGAAGTCTGGTCAAATTCATGGAAGGATCTTAATAAATGCTTAGTACTCATGAGTTATGGGTGGGTGGTGTGATATGCTTGACTTGTTTTTATACTTTTGGCTAAGCAGCTGCTTTTGCCATAGATGGAGACAGGATCCTGGCCTGGATTGAATTCTGTTTTTGCTTCGGTGTGGCCACCATTCTATCAATGCTGTTCCTGTCTGTCATGAAAAACATGGACATTTGGTCTTTGCTAAGTGCAGCACAGGGACAAGTGATTCCTTTCTATTCAGGCAAGGCAGTGAACTTGCTCTTGTTCCAGAACCTAAGGAAGGGCAAGCCCTTCCTTACCCATCCCTTGCTCCCACAGCTGCTTCTGTGGGTGGGAGAGGCAAACCACAGCTCCCTCTGGAAAAAAAGCTCTGGAAACTCCCTGAATTGAAACTTTGCTTTCTTTCCCTGGCAACAAATTACTCGTGTACAGCCAAATCCCACACTCACCATTATAGGGATTTGGTTTTTCATGAGGGAAAAAGGGCTTTTTCAAACGCTGCATCAGAACGACCTCTAGATGTGAGTTTGACAGTTTGGGTTACGTTTTTTAAAAATTGTAACAATAAAAAGGATAATAATATTAATGTCCTCATTTTCTCTTATTTTTAATCCCAAACTCACCTCGAAGAATCTTCTCTGTGATGTCATCCTTCTACCCCAGAGCCAGCTGTGACATTACACATCATGTGGGTTTCAGGCTTCAGTTAGGGAATTTGTAAGCATGATAACTTGTGCCACCCAGGCGTAGAAAGAAGAAGAAACCCATTTTTTCTGCAAAAATCATTAATGCACCACCAAAGCAAAGAGTGTGTGGCTGTGCGAACTAAGTATCCTCGAGGCATATTTTTTTTGTAAGGACATTTCATCATCAGATACTAAGAGCTGTTTCAGGGATGTTCAGCAGGGAAAAGGTGAAAGTCCAAGAGATTCAAGGGGTTCTGAGTCATTTTTTTACACAATAATTCCATTCTTTGCATAGGCATGCACAGTCAGGGGATATTGCACCATTATTTCCTGCTCTTCTTTTAGGTGCCCAGTAATAAGTACTTCAAGCATGAATATAGTAATTTCAATGAAAATACAAAGAGCATGAGAAAACAAACAACATTTAAAGTGTAAATATGCAGCCATGGAATCATTAAAGAGACAAAAATATTGAAAAAAGGAAGTTTATGAACTCCGTGTCTAATGGAATCTGGTTGGAAAAGAGTTTAGCTGTCCTTCTAGAAAACAAAAATTAATTTGCTTTGGCCAAATTAAAATTAATTAAAATTATGCAATGTTGCCCTTGTGTTAATTTTAATGGTGAGGTTGTTGTGATTTAAGGCTACAATTAGTTCTAGTGTTTGAAAGAGAAGCACTGTAATCTAGACAGGACATTTTAATAATCCTGGTTATAAACATTTAATACATCATCTTTAGGGACTCACAAACACATTGTAATTAACTTTTACAACTGAAATAAATCAGATTGCATTAGCATATTGCAAAGGAAAAAAATAATTTGCATGATTGAAAACAGCTTCGGAAAATTATGTATAACAGGCTTCATGTAAGCATCAATGCAAGCTAGTCTCAAACTTTTACCGATATATTTTTAGGTTATTTTTAGAACAGTTAAAAAACCACTCACATTTCTTTTTCCCCGGTTAAATCTCTCCCTGCATCAGGAATGTCACTCACTCTACCTTGTACTTTTTCATGCCAGTAATAAACGTGTACATGACCAAGGTCAACGAATAGCATAAAACACAAGATTAAGGTCCTGATCCTGCAAGCACTTAAGTCATGTGAGGAACTTTGCTCATGTAAAAGCTGTGTTGGCTGTATCGAGCCTGCTGATATGAATAAAGTTATGTTCAAGTATCTCCAGGGTTATTATATTCATCACTCATCTCTACTCTTCACCAAAAAAGCATAAACAAAATTAAGGGGGGGGGAGGGTGGGGGGGGGGGGAACTCACACAATAAAAACCC
The DNA here is from genome assembly GCA_025920805.1 of Petroica traversi. Classification (NCBI taxonomy): domain Eukaryota; kingdom Metazoa; phylum Chordata; class Aves; order Passeriformes; family Petroicidae; genus Petroica; species Petroica traversi. The sequence continues at coordinate 3,174 of JAHLSL010015607.1, read as the reverse complement.
CCAGGATTTGAACTGCTAAATCTCCAAGATCACAAAGAGAAAAAGGGAAACTACGGAAGCAAACAAAGGAAACTGGTTTCAGTTTATTTCATTTGTTGCAGATGCAAAGGAAATGACTGACCTTTTGCCCAGACATGCACATCCACCTGCTTCCAGGGAGCTTTGATACAGATTTGAACTGTGAATATGTGAAAATTAATACTTACAGCCATTTTTCTATCCCTGAGTGATAATCTGGACAAAAATTGCGCTCCTCTGAGCTGAGAAATTCCAATAGTGGCATTAAAATATTTGGAAGAGTTTTATGTGGGATTTCTTGACTTAAGATCTTTATTAGATAATGTGAGATCAAAGTAGCTTGATAAAAATCAAGCAAACAGCAAGAACAAAAACTGAAAAATCTCTTTTCCATTAGTCTTTAAAGTAGACCTCCACTGGATGAATCTGACTTTCCCTTCTTGAGAGTGGTCTGTAATTTGATCTAAGCCTGTGTTGATTGTTTGAGATATATTTAAAATAGTCAGGTCTGAACTTGAGAATTCATTTAAACACATACATTTTTGAAAGTGTAGCCAACCTTGGGGATGGTGGTGTAAAAGTGGGTGTGGATTATTCTAACTCTTGCCCATAAAGGAAATGGTAACTTCAGCAGGAAATAAAGATTGGAGACTGAAAAAGGATGGAAGTTTGAGGTGAGGTCCTTACAGGATGAACATTACTTTCATTTTTCATTGAGAAGGATCTGGATTTAATTTCTATTGATTGAAGTACCTGGTGTTTTCTTAATACTTTCTCACTTTCCATTTATTTTTTTTTTCTCTCACTTAAATAGGTAAGTTTTATTTTCAGAAATAAAAAGAGGAAAGGAGATGGACAAAACTTTTCTCTTTTTTTTTTGCCCCAAAGACCAGAGGGAGAAAGCTTTTCCTCCTGGGGCCACAGTGTATTGATTCAAAGGAGCAGTAAGTTAATTAACACAAGTAGTGAAGCCTCCTGCATAATTAACAAGACATTTACCTAAAATCAATAATCTAATTGCCACACCTACCGTACTTGGGGGACAGTGTTTATCCTATTGAGAAAGACTCATTTATATCTGCATGTTAACATGGTGATTCGTGGTTTGTTTAAGAGCCTAACCTGATCTGTAAAGTGATTATTTATTGAACGATCAATTAAACTTTTTAACCTTGCAAATATAAATAGATAATGAATAGCCACAAACCTATTTCCATATGAAAGTTCACACATCACAGAGATTTTCATGCGGTTCAGATTGTATTTCATCAGTCCACTTTGAGACCTAGTAGAGAAGAATGAGAGAGGAATAATTTCTCTTTGAGAGGCATCATTTCATCATCCTCCCTAGCTTTTGGTCCTGTGTTTATATTCCTTAATACCAAGCTGATTTTGAAGTACTCTGTCAGCTTTTCAACCCTGGTCATTGAAAAGAAGAAACTGGGGAACATGGAGCGTCCTCTTCTAGGTAAAACAAATTGTGACACCAACAGAAGGTGACACCCAGAAGACCTAGAGCTAGGCAGAGGCCTGTCAACAGAAAGCATTATTAAATTGCTCTTATTGCACCGTAGATCCACCCTCATGTATTTTTATTCTCACCACCGTGTGATAAGAAGATGGAAGGGTAGGAGGACAGGGGGTTTACACAGCCAGTGAATCACCCTGAATTGAGGCTAACAGCTGGCATCCCTATCTGAAAGGTTGGGTCCACTGAAAGCTGCCAAAATCTGGAGCCTGAAGTTGTTTAGACTCCTTTAAAAAGTCCTGTCTTTCATCTTGCAAGTGCAAAATAGGAATTGAAGATATCCCAAGAAGTAATTTTCTTCTGCATTTTCAAGTATACGTCCCAGCTTGTGCTAAAATGGCATGGGGCCCAGCACGGAGGTGTCAGATTGTTTTAAATTGTATTTTTCATTTTGGCATGTTGATGTTTTCTAGTCTCACCCAGATTTTGATGGTGTGGAGACACAGGAGACAAAATAACAAATGAAAGTAGTGGTTTTCAAAGCTTATTTCCAGAAAGCTGGGACCCACAGCCATGCTGCTTTTCCAGAGAGGTTTTGATTTTGTTTGAGGAATTTTTTTATTTTTTAATACTATTTTGCAAGGCCCAAAGCAGCACTTTGATCCTCACAAGGAAACTATTGGGATAATTCTACTCCCCAGTAACATAAGTGATTGATAATGCACAGTACCTAATAATAAATTGCTAAAATGTGTCTAAGAGTGTATAAACTGAACAATAAATCTATCTTTGGATTCTTGGGGCCTTTTGAATATTACAGGCACTAATGTGAAAGAGACACTTGAACCTGTCAGTCACCATCCTTAAAGCCATGGACTGTGGCTTAGCAGAAGTCTTAGAGGCACCAACTCTCAAAATCCAAGGTCATATGTGAAAGAAAAAAAAGTATTAATAAACCCAGCTAAACTAAAATGCTTTAAACTTCTCTACCAATAGCTATAGTTTGGTAATGAAATTTTTTAACTTCAACGCATTTCAATAAAATTGGGACTAAGAGAGTCAATGAAATTTGTCACAGAAGACAAAAGAGCAACTAAACTCTATGAGCAGGAGAGAGGGACCACAATGCTGTGAGAATTTCAGTCCCACTATAGATTTCTTACTGGAGAGCAGCATTTTGTGTGCTATTTAAAACATTTGGGGGTAAGGTGAGGGGGAAAAAAAAAAAGGAGGATTTAGATATACATAAAAATAGTTTTTATTATTATTAGGCTTTGTACCTTAACTGAGATAACAATGAAGTGTGAAATATAATGTTCTTAAAATTGATTTTTCAGTAAGATGGCCTCTGTCTTAAAAGGCCCCACTTTTTTAAAGTGCAATTCTATAGTAATTTTTACATTTCTCATTTCTTAATTTTTATTTCTTTTAAGTTCTTCAACTTTAGTTTCATCACTTGAGGAATTTAAAAATTTGGAACAGCACCCTCTTTTCCCCCCTTCTGGCTATTTAAACTTTCTTGACTGCTATCAGGGATCTTGTTATTTTGTCTGGAGTACACTAAACAGGAAGTTCTCCTGCTCTGGAGTTCATCTGCTCATTCACTTGTCTCTTCGGCAAAAAAAAAAGTCATTTTGGAATTGTCCTGGGTTAGCCATATGGCCTGTTTGTATCCCCAATCGTCCCCT
>JAHLSL010015606.1:0-41691 GCA_025920805.1 Petroica traversi | reverse complement strand
TAAAATAAAATAAAATAAAATAAAATAAAATAAAATAAAATAAAATATTAATTACAGAAGACCTTTGAAGTGTCTTCACTGACCTCAAATTACCTTGTACACATCGAGCCATTCTCTTCCCTGTGTTTTTACCTCAAGTTGATGATGCCTTTTTCCTGGTGTTAGGAAAATGAAACTAGACATGGTTAAGAGGGTTGGGGTCTTTACCTCAGTATTTTAATCAGGATCCTGTTTGATGCATCCACTTCACCCAGGTGACGCGTGGCAAAATGCACACCCACCGTCAATCATACACCCCAGTTATAGACTTTACCCATTAGCATATCTAACAAGGGGGCCCAATAATGAGGTTGGGGTGGGCTAACCCCTAGTTTACAGAATCCTCCTGTCAGGAGACCTTGGGTTCCTAAGATAGTAGGAATGTTTGGTCTCCCTGGCTCTGCAGTTCTGGGGTGTTCAGTCTCAGGGCCTGCAGAACACTTACAAAACACTAAGCACTAAACTAAGTAAAAGGTTGCAAGTATACATACTGCTAATACTTGTGGATACAGAGAACTGTGTAAAAGGTATATAAAAGAAAAGACAAAAAATCATTCCGGCATCATTGAGATGCTGAAATACCTTCTCCAAGTCTAAAAAATGCAGTTGTGACTAACAAGTTTCATCACTTTCCCAGCATAAATAAATTAACTGTTTGTACCAGATACTTTTTCCCCCTCTTTTCTACACTAGCAACATGTGATTGGACAAGGGGTGTTTTGGGTCAAGTCCAGCTCACAGCCACTACAGACAACATTCATGAATAATAAAAAATTCATGGAATTATCAGGTTTGGGATTAATTTTTTTTTTTGTAATTGATTTAGTAGTTTTCTCCTCTACTCCCTTACTAGAAATCTGTTCTAAGAAATTTCCTATAATTTCCAGCTTAAGGGTAGACAAGGTTACTCTACAGGCTTTTGTTACTGGGTCAGTGCTGTCTGTTTGGTTATAGAACTCTCTGTGCTCACATCAGTTTCTTCTTGGTGCTTTTATAGGGTGATTATAACCCTTCTCAGGCAGGATTTTGCTGGATTAAACACCCCATGTTCCCTTTGTCCTCCTGGAAGATGGTGTCTCCAGCAGGATTTGAGGTAAATAAAAAGAGATGTCCCTATACAACATCTTAAGTCCCTTGCAGTGGGTGTAAATGTGCTGTCTCGAGGAAGAAGACAGTCTGCTTTCCAGCCTCTGAAAATACAGAACAGATGCATAGGTTGTTTTATGGGGAGAGATTTTGTAATCAAGCTTGGGTGGAGCCCAGCTTTGAACTTCATCTCTAACTCCGGTATAGTGAGTTAGACACAAATATAAAATCTGAGGCAGAGGAATTGGAGAAACTGACCTGCTTATGACTTTAGGGAAGAAGTAAATTTGGAGTAGTGGGAAATACTGCGATTTGTCAGTCGGATTGCAGCCCACACTTCTCTGTGCATTTCAGTCATTGCTATCGGCTCCAATCCGTCTTGTATCATGACCCCAACCTTGTTATTTCTCAAGGTCTTGAGTCTCGGGGTGCTCAGAGAACTTTTCTCTTTCTGGCTTCCCATGACAAGAGCTGTTCTTTTCTTCCCCCTCATCCATCATATTTCCCAGAAGATCCTTAAATACATCTAGAGTTTGCAAAGCTACCAGTTTTTTTGCTTTACAAGTATTTATGTTGCAAACAAAAAACCTGATGCTAAAATCTCACCATTCCTGTTGGGAAAAACTGAAATAATTGCTCAGAGGAAGAAACTTTGAATTTTCACAGTTTTATTCTGGGACTGAATTTTGGCCATTTTTGCAGTATATGTGTTTTCTACGTGCGTGCCTGCATTCAGAAGGCCTGGGGGAAGCACACCTCTTATTTAGCAGAAGGCCATTAAAAAGATTTGGACAAACCAACCAAAATCACTTTCATTTTCATAAATCTGATTATTTTGACCTTTGCTGCCTGGTTGGGAAAAAGCATGAAACTTGAAAGCTTGGCTTTGTGGACTCTGGGTATGGGAATTGTTAGAGTCTAATCACTGTCTTTGACATCACCACTAGGAGAACTCTCTATTTATCAAATAAGATCCTAGTTACCTATTTCCTTGTAAAAGTTATCCATTGCTAACTGCGCTACTCTTGGCAAAATATTTTTATAGCCTTTAGGAAAAGTACTGAGTGAACCCAACTGTTGGAATTTAATTTTATAACAGGCCATTCCACTTCCTGTATAACCATCTCATGCCATTCAATTGAGAGGATTTTACCAAGGCCTTCAAAATTGACACCAAGTTGTCCTACATGAGCAAGGAATTCCCACTTTCTTACTTCCTCACTTCCTCATAGCTTTAATTTTCAAGGGGTGATGGATTTTTTAAGCTTTTTTGTTTGTTTGCTCTTTACAGCTGGGACTATGAAAGGGACTTTAAAGGCATAATAGAATTTAAAATATTTTTTTTTTCTGCAGCAATTTTGGTTACTCCTCATTTAAGAGGTAAATAGAAACTCCCCCTTTCAGAAGAGCAGTCTGGTAGCTTTCTCAGAGTACAGTGGCATTCCAAAGACAAAATCACCCAAAGAAGGAACCACAAAATCAATCGAATCTGGTGCATTAAGGAGCACTTGCTTGACATTTGCTGCTCCTGTCAGGCGTAACAGAGAGATTTTTACCTGTATTTGCCTATTCAACATATCAGTCCCTCAGCCAATTTTGGAAATTATTTCTGATTTACGGCTCTCATTCTGGCGAGTGTCACCTCAACCTGGCATCTATCCCTCAAAGCAAATGCTAAGTGAATGCTGGCTGGGCAAAATTAATAAAGGAAACCTTTAATTTTAAAAACTAGAAGACACAGCCTTATGAAAGGGATAATTCAGCCAAGGTTTAACTCAATTGCTGTTCTTGATATTTTCCAATGACAGGGAGAACATGTTAGAGAAAAATGATGCAAAAGACAAGGAGTCTGGTGGGGGCACTGTAGTTTTTTTAACTACGTAGAGCTGGTCAAGTTGCCTTCTGCCCCCTTATCCTGAGCTTTTATTGGCTCTGTGTAATACCTTTAAGTCACCTGAAAATTCAAAAATCCTTTTATTTTCTGTCAGCCCCATCCAAAACACACTCAGAGCTGTGACCAGTTTTCATGATGTGTTTTGTGTTGTGCTTCCATCCTGCAGAAAATGTGTAGAAAAGCCTTAGAGAGAAGCACATTCAGATTCTTGTTCTTTCTCCTTGTGACTCTTTAAATTGCCAAAATTATATTAATGATTTTAGGAAACCACAGAGATCAGACAGTACATAACACAACACAGGTGATGCCGTGGTGAATTCCAGCAGGCGCCACATGGATGGGAAAGCTTTTGTGAAGATCTACCATAGTGCCCACAGGAGATGGTACCTGGACCTTTCCTCGCTGTACAGTGCTTAGGTTTTGTATCCAAAGTTTAGACACCCAGTGCTAGTAGGCGAATTCTTTATCATCATTTGGATCATACAAAAAAAGTTTTAGCTGTTCATTCAACTGACTGCTCCATTTAACTGATCATTTTCCTACTGAGTTTATGTCTGCAGGACTATTCTGAGAAAGGGATAAAGCTTGAAAAAAGCCATCCTGATCTCATGGGAAAAGTTGAATCAGGTCCAAGGGAGATGCAAGGCCTTCTCTTGGTTGCAAAAATTTAATTCATCTAATTGATGACTGATAATAGGAACATGTGAAGAAAGCCTGGAAACTGAATACTAGGTGCTCAGTCTTGACATTCAATTGGATTAAATACTTACCTACTCTGGTGCTTAGAATTCTTTTGATTTGAATTCTCTCTAAGATCCTTTTGCCCAATGTGATATAATATCATAGTAAAAAATATTACTGTGAATGCACAGTGAAACAATGTACAGATGATTCCTTCTTTGTCTTTCCGTGAGGATGGCACGGTCCTTTATGTTAAGGGTCTGAATACAAGAAGACTAACACAGCTTATCTTTTTACTAGAGATTTTTGAATCAGAAAACTGTTGTGAAATTGTGCCTGAAAAAGTTGATGTTCTACTGCATATAATTTTATAAACTTCATTGCAAATGTAATGTTAGTGAAATGACATTTTTACCAGCAGAATAGTAGTGAGGTATTAACATTTAAGGACTTTTTCTTTATTCCTGCATTTCTTCTCCGAGAATAGGGATCTTGAATCAGAAAAGAAAATTTAAAAATAGAATATATATATATATATATATATATATATACATACATTTATGTACATGTACATTTTCCACATGTTCACCTCATAGTTTCACACAGCTCCTTTCTTAGCTGTAAATTCCACTTACTCACTGCTATGTGAAATAGATTACTGAAGGTGTCAGCCTCTGGACTAGGCAGACTCCAATGATCTTCATGGTTTTTCAGGGTTGAGTCTGACTCTGTGACCTGCAGATGTGAGTGTTATATCTACACTATCAGACTTTTTTGACCTTTGAGAAGCCTGGATCACACATGTGAAGGAATCCAGATGACCTGAGACTCAGAGGTGTTAAAAAGTTGCAACACAAACTGAATTTTCATAGGAATCAGGATAGTTTAGCACTTGTCATTTTCAGATGGAAAATTTCCTTGATCTTTGTGAATCTGGACTGTGTTTCTTTATATTTGACCTGTTCATCAGCTCAGATTATCTCTGCATAATTAAGAACATTTTAGTTCCTTCATTTTAGGATAAGAAATACCTCATATTCAGATACCACTGAGTGAGAATTCACATAAACCAGGGAAAAAACTGAAAAACCTGCTCTAGTTTCATTTCTCACCAGGGAAAACACTGACTATTCAATTGGTCCATCTGCCTGGGAGAAAACTTCACATAGCTATCCCTGCATGACAGAATCCTTATGTTACTCCTTTTGAATCAATAATTTCTCATCTGGATGCAAGCAAAGCCCTCTGAAAAGTGTGGTCCAAATCAACCAGGTCCTGCTGCAATACTAAACTGAGTGTCTCTGCATCTGAATGTTCATACTGTGTTCATCTGGGTTAGGAATTTCTTATTTGAGGCCTGGCTATGTCACAATTGCGTCATCTCCCTTGAAGGGAGGAGGAAAAAAAAAGAGAATTCTGGTTGGGTGTCAGAAACCTGTATAATTAAAAGGCATGAGTTCAGTGTTCAATGACACAATGGTTAATTGCCCTGTTTTTATACAGCCTCGGGCTATTGAACCACAAATAAATCCCATTTTAATGAAAGAAATCTTATTTTATCTACAAAAATATCTGAAAGTCCAGGAACATAATGAGTGTACAGAGAAACCTCACATCATCCTGGCTGTGCAGGGGTTTGCCTGCACACCCTCATATAATTATATACAGACTGCATATGCACCTTTATCACAGGCAGCTGGAGAGAAACGAGCAACAGTTCCACAGTCAAAGAGAGTCAAGAACCACAGGCTGTACATTTTTATGTGACTGTTACTCTGAACAACCTCCTTTAATTTTCCATTCTTTCATTTTAACAAAAGCTTGAACACTTCTTCATTGATTTGCCTATTCCACAGAGAGACAGAGAGAGGGAAGGGAGTAAGTGAGGGGTGGGGGTTGATTTCCAATATTATGTAGAACATTTGGTTTCATGAAGCAAGCTGGAAAAGGAGATAAAAAAAAAAACCCTTTAGGAAAATAGTTTTCCATTGAAATCAGTGTATAAAGTAAGTCCCATTGGGAATATGTTTTCTCAAAGCTAAATTTTTAAACTCTTTCTACACTTCCCATGCCACTTGCCAGCAGAGAAATGAAAGGGAAAAAAATAACCCTTGGGGTTTCACAGCTTTGCACATTGAAGAAATGAGGGATCACTCAATGGTTATCAGAATTCAGCATTTCTTGTAGAGAAAGAATCTGGCATCCCTCAGACTTTTTCACACTTGTGGACATAATGGCTGGAAAGTTTAATATACGGTGTCATTAATTCTGCAGTTTTGTGTTGGGTTTTTTGGTCTACATTGTTATTAGAAGACAGTAAAGGAAATCCTCCTACATACCATGTGTGTGTGATTTTGCACATATCAAAGTCATACAGTTAATGGTCTGCAGTGTAACAGCAGCCACCCCTCTTGGGCCAAAGTGGAGGACTCTGGCCACCAGGACAATGGCAGCAATATGAAGCCATTAACTCAGACTACTAGATTGGCACACGCCAGCTACTCCAAAAGTACTGGATTTGGGCCTGAGCCCCACTAAAATGAAGAAACAGCTCCAGGGAAGATGGGAAACTATGCCTGCAATGCTTCTTGAGCATCACACAGCTCCTCAGAAGGAGAAGTTTACAGTTCTCACTGTTAAACTTGACAGGCATCTTCTCCAAAGCCAAAAATTTAATACAATGCTAATAGTCTCTAAGTAGAAGACCACTCCCTGGCATAAAAATACCCCAGTGTTACTTTCACCTTTGCAAACTGCTGTGCAAGAATGGTTGCACAAAACCAGGCAGTCATTCCATGCAGAAGTATCCCTCTCTCCTAGTAAATAATTCCTGAGACATCAAGGAGAGAGTTGGAGAGCACTCACAGCACCAATATGAAGATTTTTTTCTTTATATGAATCTATGAAGAATCCTTCTGAATCAGGTTTTTGGTTTTGATGAAATCTTCTAGCTCTCAGACCAACCACAAGTTTTGCACAATTTCCTCTCAAAGCTATAAATTAGGCAAAGGCTCTCTCACAACATGGCCCAGATTTGTGGACAGATTTGCACAATGCATTTTGTGAATTCTTCTCCCACATATGTTTGTACTTGGATTGAAGTAAATGGATGAAAAATCAAAATGACCAGATAATATGTCATTAGTAGATATGCTAAGTAATTTTGATTATTCTATTAAATATTGTGGTGAAGCTAATGCTTTGTTCTCTATTTTCCCTCAGGTAATTCCTTTTCCCTTTCTTAATTTTTTTTTTTTTAATTTCAAAGGTGTTTACTTCTCTATATTTTTGTGTAAGAATAGAAAATTCAAATTTTAAAATTAAAATAAAATAAGAAACACAAGAAATACTTCTGGGATACAATTGTGTAATTTTTTTCTATATGAGCAAACCTGGAAGAATCTAAAGCAACAGCTACCAATTACCAGACATTATACTGGCACCTGATTACTGAGAGGTTTTTGGGACTTCTCCCATTTCTGGACAACTCTGAGGAATGCTGCAAGAGATGTGACAAAAAAATAGATGTCATTGACATAACAACACAACATAGAAATAAATTTGTCAATAATGAAAGAACAAATGACTGTATTATTGACCAGTCTAAATTGTTGCCCCAAAAGTGTGACAGCCATTCAGCTCAAGCATGGGGAAAAATTCCATTCCTTTACCTGTAGCAGCTGCCCTTGAGCAGATGATCAATAAGGCCAGTTTCATGTGACCTCATTTCATAGGATGTTTTAGAGATGGTGATGGTGAGGATTTCACCCAGTTTATATTGGGAGCACTTCATGTGCCCTTGATTTACCAGTAAGTGCAAGGTGATGTTGAAGTGCCACCAGTGACTGGCAGTGCTTCTGTGTCTGCCTCTGGAATCAGTGCTTTATAAATGAATGAGTTGGCCATCCTGGATCTGTATTTTTTGTGTTTAATCATAGATATTCCCTGCGACTTTCTCCTGTGCAGCCAGGGCCAAACTCAGGGCAAAATGCTGCCTTGAAATTTTTGCATGCAATTCCCGGGGAGGCTAAGACAGACTTGTGTCCCTGAAAAACTTGGGCTTATAATATGCAGCACTGAATTCTGTAAAGCTCCACTCAGAGTGGAAGAACACAAGCAGACCACATTTCAGATCAAAACAGTGTGAAAATAGCAATTCCTTTTACGTGGGATGCCTGCCTTGAGTGACACTCGCTGGTGAGGAAAGCTATGGGCCATACTGCACGGAGATTCTGCTCTCCAACACCAAAGTTAGTCAAGAAACTTTTCCTGTTTTCCCTCCAAAATGTGTGCAAAAAAGAATTGGAGGTTTCCTGCCTGCTCTAAGCCAGGAGGAGTGGAGAGCAGGTATTTATTCACATGTTACTCAGCTGCCCGTTTGCGAATGGGGGGGGCATGTTTTCATAGACCATGTTTCATAGGCAGCATGTGTTCAATAAAAACATTTGTACACTTGCCAGAAATCAGGCTGCCAGAGTGATTTTCATGGATTGTGTCAGCAAACGTTATTAGCAAATTGTGTAGTTAACCTGGTGTAAGACTTTTATTACTGCTGGATATACTTACATATCAAAAAGCTTCTGATCCCCGCCCACTCTAAGCCTTCAGCAAAGAGAATCTGCAGTTTTTTTAAGAGACCGTGTTTACAGCTAACTAGTATTGTTCCTAATCCTGTAAAGTCTATGTGGGAGAGAACCCCATCAGTTTCAGTCTTAATTAGTTTTGGCAATTAGTTCTCCTGGAAAGGACCATGGATGAGGTCCAGGAGGCTTCTCAGTGCATTATTCCTCTTCAGAAATGAGCCTTCCCCTGGCTGTGTGAACTTTTGCAGGCATGAAAAAAAAAAATAAGCAGCGTAAGTCACTACAGATATTGCCAGCCTGAGTGAACAAGAAGTTGTGCTGTGGGAAGGCATGGTGAGAAAGCTGTTAGGGCACAAAGGAGTAATCTGTGGCTATTTTATCTATAGGGATTTAGAACAAAAAAGCTGTGCACTACATCAAAGGCTCCATGACTGGAGACTAAGTCTTTTCTTATTTAGCATTAAGTTAGTAATTACTGATTTAGAGGAAAATAGAAGGAAAATGTGTAGGACTTTCTCTCAGGATATGTCATTACATCATCATCGGTACTCCAGGTTCTGTTAGATTATCAGATTTTATAGAACTTAATTAATTAAAAAAAAAAGGTTTGTTCTCCTCCTGCATTTTAAATTATTTAAATCCCAAAGTAGCTTAACTATCTTGGCTTTCTATTAAGCAGTCATCTTGGCCAGGGAACACAAGAGGACAGATGACTTTTCCTGAATGAGAAATGTAGGTACTGCACTCAGGACTTGAGCTTATAGCTCATCCTTTGCAGAAGCTGCTTGGCTTTGCTCTGGCTTTTCTCCACATCTATTAAAAAAACTGTACATGAGGCTTCCCCTCTTTCCCTCTTTATCAGTCTTCATCAAATGCTGTGTGAAGAGACTTCTCCTTATGCAATGACATCACAACATATTTCTGCATATGGCTAAAACCTCTCAGAAATACATAAAATAGGGAGGTCTGCCGTGGGTTTGGAACATGTTGCATGATGTGGAGTCTGATAAAAGAAGTTGAATTGATTATTTCTTTTTGTATTAATGCTGACCTCTGTATTTGACTGGATGATGCTGTGCACCTGGAAATGTTCTGTTCTGAAGCACTGGAGACACTTTGTTCCAGTCTGTCCAGCACAAATATGTTGACAAATCCACCTGTGCTTTTCTGCATTTGTTTTAACCACCTTCCAAAATATACTGGGGAAATGGAGCAACATCAATTTGTTCAGCTATTTTGTCTCTTGATCTTGATTGGTTTTATGTCTCAGTGTCCTGGTGGCAGGGGCCTTTAGTGTAGGTCACTGAGATGGCAAAGAAGAATTTCTTACAATTTCTCACCTGTTGGCCAGTGTGATAGGGTATATAAACTGCTCTCATTGTAAAAAAGCATGTGCTGAGAGGCTTGTATACTTTATTTTTGGTAATGTTGGGAAGCTGTGTAATTGGAATCTTGGCAACCCCTTGAAACCAAGATGGAATGCAGTGGATCTTGGTTTTGGTATGTAGAAGCCACTGGTTTAAATGCATCAGACACTAGAATTTCTTCATAATTTCTTATCATTAAAATAATCTCTTAAAATTAGCAGATGTATTGGCACTTAGTTGCATGTGGGAATCATATTTAAGTCATTTACAAAACATGCCACAACATAGAAATCTGTCTTGTTTTAGGCATTAAATTTCATTCAGTTATTTTGGCCATGAAACAGGTCAGAAAGGAGTAATTGCACAGTCTGCCCATGGGAGACATGGCAACTTTCTAAACATGGAAGGAATAATCCCACTTGTGTTATGTACATGAAGAAGACAGCCCTGACACAGTGCAGGTCAGACTGGGGGCTTTGTCAAGGTCATTATTTTGGTGGCTGTGTTTCAAAATAGATGGTAGGAAAAAATTTCCTCTCACAGATCAGGCAATGACCAAAGAACTGGATGTAAGATACAAAGAGGAGGTGGGGAATGAATATTTGGAGATTATTCCCAATTCTTCACACCAAGTAAAGACACCCTGGGGCAGGGTGTCTTACAAGTTTTCCTGTTGGGAAACACTTGGATTTGCTGGCTGGCTTGAATAGGAAATGGTTAATGCCATCAGCACCAAGAATTGCAGTGTGTGTGGAATGAAAGCCAGGCACGCTTCCGATCAGCTACCAAGTACATGTTCTGTGTTAGACATTTAATCATATTACTGCTCCCAAACCCATCAGAGCCAATTTAATCAAATTGTATCATGGACGTGGTGTTGTTGTTTTAAATGCCTATTAGGAAAATAAAAGTTAGCACTTATTAAATGAGGATCCTCTTGCATGTTGATTGCTTTGCTAATTTCTTGCTGATAAACCCTTGTTTTATCTTCAGAAAGAATGGTGGATTTTTATCAAGTTTCTCAGTAAAGGCTGACATGCTGCAGGGTCTCAGACATCAGCTGCACATAGGAAATGAAAAATAAAAATAGAACCTTGTCCTTCTCTTGGGTTGTACCAATACCATGTCAGAACAAGTACAATAAAGTCAATGATGTTATTTCAGTGTAAAATGAATGGATGTCAGTGTGACTGAGAGAGGAAGAGGGATGTCCATCCGTTTTTTTTTTTCTGGCAATAACTATATTATCACTCTGTTGCAAGAAGGTGCGCAGAACAGAGCAGTGAGACAGCCAAACAAACAAAATGTGATAGAGTTGAATTTTGAAGGTGGTGCATTTATCTGCTAAAAAATCACTCAGTGACTTTCAGCAGAGAAAATGGGTTTTGACACGATGGTGATATTGGAGGGGTGATGAGTGGAGGGTGGGGAAATTAGGTACTGATCTGATCTGAGAAAATAAGTGTTGCATTTGGTTTGAGGCAGAGGTAACTGGAAGCAATTCTTGATATTCTTCCATGATGATGTGTAATGGATCTATGAAGGGTTATTAAATATATGAGTTGAATTCATGAAGTTTATTTGTTGGGCATCCCAAGGCCCTCATAGGAATATATGACCCTAGTTTTTTAGCCATATTTAATGATGACAGAAAGATGATCCAAATATTAATTAATGATCACAGGAGATCACAATCAGAATTAGAGGATCACAGAAAGATGAAGTACTTTCCTTTTCAGCATCAATTGGAGGAATCAATGAGGCAGATCCTGTGGGGTTTTTTTGGAAGCATCAGTTAAGAGACCACTGCTGAGACAGGGAAACTGTTTTGATGAGCCATTGCTTTGTTCCATTAAGGCAGAGCCTTTGGCAACACCATGAACAAGATACACCACACTTTGAGGAGATGTCATTACAGAAGTACCAACTGCAGTGATACTTCAAGAAATTGTATTTTTCTTCCTTTCTTCCTGAATCTAATTTAAGTTGAAAGGAGGTTTCTGGAATAGTAACAGAGCAACAGTAACCACTGGTTCTATTCATCTTACACCCAAATAAAATGGTTCATTTCAGCTAAGTACAATATCATGCAATTCTGGTTAGTTTAAATGCTTTGTTTAGAGGGTTGTTTTTTTGCTTAAAAAATTATGCAGATCCTGCTGAATGAGCAGTTAGGAAACACATGTTCCCGAACTGCAGTTACAAGTATTGTAAAATATGATTGATACCATATGCTTTCATTCTTTTCTTTTCTGTTTTTTTTTTTTAAATGCAAATTAAATTTTGGAAAGAGGGTTTATGCTATTTTTATATTTCAAAATTAATAATAATAATAATTTTAAAATGGTCTGAGGCATGTGATATGAGAGGCTATTGCTCTGTTCTGCCACTAAAGAGTCCCAGCTTTGATTCTGGGTGGAACATTTGACTCCCTGGGGCTGGAGGCTGCTTATCAGCCAGCCAGTGGCCAAGTACTTGAGCCAACTCCACCAATTAGTTGAGTCCTCCCATCCAGTGGCTGGACTCGTTCAGGGGATGTCTTGCACATTTTTTGCAGCTGAGATGGGAATCAGGACTCTTCTAATATATTTGTGGAAGTTCTGCAAGGCTTACCAAAGGACCTGTGGAAAACAAGGTTTGGTTGGAAAACAGCCTGCAAATGCACCACGGAGGCACAAAAGAGTTGTGTGGTCAAACCCCTTGATGCAGTCCAGTAAGGGAGATGTTACTTGTGGAAAGAAGAGTCTCTGGCAGTCAAAAAAATCAATGGAGTTTCAAAGATGCTATAAACCAGAGATCAGCAGACATGTGAAAGCTTTATTTTCTGAGAAAACTGGTAGAATTAATGAGAGCATTCACTGCAGGGCCAAATATGGTCAACATTTTAAATGCTTTGCTATCCAAACTGCTTGGGTATGCCCTCAGAAAGAGCTGCACCCCATTGTAAGGAATCCTTGCATGTATTCCATGAGCTCCAAACCTCATTTAAGAGCTGTGCTGACACTGAAGCAAACACAAAGAAGATGCAGAGCTCACAGCTTAGGGGTAAACAAAGGCTACAGCTGCATTTCAGTGATAGTCCAGCATTAGACCCCCAGTACAATGTGAAAAGCTGTGTAGCTATATAATATTAAACACTCCTCTTATATAATTTTTTCCCTTACTGGTTTAAGTTTGTTAAAAAGAGGTGTCACAGCTTAACTCTGTCCTGCCAGGCTTTCTGCCAGCACAGGTGTTGTCTGTTCATGCCACTCTTACCTTTAAGCCAGATCAGATATTGTCTGTCTAGACACATCCAGTGTAAATCTGGCATAAACTCCACGTTGTGCAGCCTGGTTTACTCAACAGAGATGGAGCTGTGTGTATCTGCCCAATCTGAATTAAGCCGTTACTGCTGAACTATCACTTAGCTTAGAAACATGCTGCTAATGACAGCAGGATGATGGTCAGCACTTGAAATGCACAGAAACTTGGCCTCCCCTTCCCTCTGTCAAAATCTAATATTAATAGGGGAAACTCTCTTAAAAACCAACGGTATAAGTACAAATGCAAATCTTATCTTTGTCTTGTTATTTTAATATTTCATTTCCTTCTTTCCATATGAATTCAGCAACTCTATTATTGCCAACTGTCAGAGATATGTGGGAAAGAGGAGGTGGTGGGAATAAAATAGTTTTATTTATTACAACAGTGGACCCTTTTCTGCAGTTTCCCTGGAGTACCACTGTATCCTGCTGCATTACATGTTGTACATTGATGTCAGCAAGGCAATCCCACAACAAGGTGCTCAGAAAAAGGGGGAATACAAATGTAAAGTTTTAAGAGTGAACACTTCAAAAGCTTTTCATGTGTATTGTATTTCACCTGTAATTCCCTGTCATTATTTTCTACTTCAAAGGAAGTGGTGTGGAGTAAATAAACACAATCCTTTTGATACGTGTGTCTGGCCTAGATGCTTTTGTTGCTCAGCACTGAATTGGATTAAGTTTTGGCAAATGTTACTTATACCCTGTTTCACTGTGGTATCTTTGTACTTGAGCTGCAACTCACTTGTAGTCCTCTTTACTCCACGTGTTCCTGAAGTGCTGGCTTGTTCTGAGAGAGCCTAATATTGCCAGAGCAATAAACCTCAACCCAAATACACGATGCTAGGAAAAATATCCAGGAGCATTGTAGGCATGCTGTCTTCCACAGCAGGTTTCTGTTATTAAGGAGAGCTGTGGATGGGGTCCATGCACCAGGCTGTGCAAGAGGAATGTTCTCATTCTTGTGGGCAGCAAAAGGAAGAGCTGGGTCTCACTGGAAACCTTGTGTCATCCTCTCTGCACTTCATTCCTTCACCCCCTCATTTCTCTCCGTAAGCTCCTCGACTTTGTTTATGTTTTAAGGGACAAGACACAAACCAGAAATGGGAACGGGAGTGAGCAGGGCTGAGTTTGCAGGGCTGTGCTGGAAGCAGTGGGCTGTGATTCCAACACATGCATTTGGCATTTTGCAATATACCGCCTCTTCATCCTATGCTCTGTGTGGATTCCAAGGGGATGATTCATCCTGACAAGGGAGCCCATGGCTTCTTTAATGCCAAGCATTTACTCTGCAAAACGTGAGAGACAAGAGGAGAGGTCTATTTCTTTCTGTGTTTCCTGAAGTATTCCCTCCTCCTTCCCACCCCCTGCCCCATCCTGCATAGTTGAGACAGAGACTTTCCTATGAGAAACTTTGTGTTTATGACATAATTCCATGGTTTTCAACCCAACTTCTGCAATTTCCCCCCCCTCACTCTCTTCTCACAATTCACAAGCTGTATGAGATTGCCAGTACAATTAAAGCCACGGGAAGAGGAAAAAACTGGGTATAAGGCCTTGATAACCCTTTCAGGGTCATTTGCCAATAAAGAATGAGGGTCAGCCTCATTGGGGATACAAACAGGTCATATGGCCAACCCAGGACAGCTACAAATTCCAATTTTAGTGTCGGCGACAAGCAGTAATAATCAAAGGAACACAGGAAAACAGGTACATGATCTGAAATCATCTAAAGCCAGAAGTGTTTATCTAGAAATGCTACTCTATGGCAAGATGTCTATCTTCTTTTTGGCATATATTTCTCTTTTGGAGAATAGTCCTTATCTAATATCTCACTCCTTTTACAGTCCTAGTTTGGAAAGGTCTCACTGGTCACAAGTACCTTTGCCTAGAAAGGAAGGCGGCTGATTGCATATTTTTCTTAACTGGTGAGCTACTTGCAGAGAACAATGCAAGATATAATTACAGAGTTGCTTTCAAAGATGAAGATAAATGAAGCTGCTGAAGCCATGGGGGTAAATGCTGAAAGGCACATGGCCCACTGAGTGGAGAAAGAAACCATTTTGTGACCAAAAGAAAACCCAACAGAAATCTGCTAGGGGTGAGCCTTATGTGTATTTGCTCCAAAGCAGGGCTGGGGTTTGGAAGGGCTGCCTGAAGAACACCTCTAGTTTTGGTCAAACCCAATTTTGAGCATGAAGAAGAGGATCTAAAAGCAGTTTCTGAGAGATTTGGGAGCTATAATGAAGGTGTAGCCCAGGTGTTTCTGTTTAGGACTGGTTTTGTGTTTCTTTCTCATTTTTTGGTGCAGTTTCAATTTTTGAAGCAATGGAGATTCTTTCTAGAAATCTTTTGCATTCAAGAAATTAGGACAGAAGTGCAAGTTGATTCAAGCTCCCTATAGGTGACATGATTTTGTCTGCTGATGAAACCCCAACATATAAAATTTCTGGATCTAATTTCTGGCCAGAAGTAACACCAGACTGAGACAGCAGCTGGGAAAAAATGCTCTGAGGCCTGGCTCATAGAAAAACATGGGGACTGTTAACTTTCAGTGAAAACTTCTGCGGATTTACCCTAATTGGGGTTGGTCCTGAGTTTTGAGGCTCTACACTATTTCAGCTCTAGGGTTATTTTAAAATGTGGGCTTTCCATTCTGGTCCACAGATAACCTAGATACTTGTCAAGGAGCTGAAAATTTGAAAACAGAGATTCTAATGAACTGTAGGTCTTTATTTTGATTAATTTGTGCTGAAAATATAGTGAAATTAATTGTATTTTCTTCCCCTGCATGTATGGAATTTCCCCTTACTGTCTGCGGCCATCATTAGGAAGTGCACATCCATGCAATAATTTACAACCAGAAACAAAACAAAAATAGGCATAGGAAAAAACCCCACCTTTTAATATTTTCCAGAAGATTTGGTCTTTTCCTCTAACCTATCCACTGTGTTTAATTTAGAACAGTTCTTAGTTTAAGGTCTGCCAATTTTCTTACCTGTCCTCAGCCTCCCAATCATTAAAAGAGTAATGATAAAAACCAATGTGTGAGGTGCATTGGTATATTGAATAAAGCTCCAGTTCTGTTCACTGAGTGGAATCCTGGAGATAAAAGCAGGAGGGATACAATTTGGTTTTTAAATTCTTGTTTACTTCTGGTCAGGATGAGTGAGAAGAAATCAAGATAAACACACCCAGGTCATCATTGACTTGGAGATGTGTGGCATCATTGAGTATAGGTATTGGGCTGTGGAAAATAAAAAGTTGGAGAACCATGAAGCCCTGGACCTGAGCAATCCACTTGGCTGAGTCAGCTGTGTCTGCCTGTGGAGAGCAGCACCATTATAACACTCTGACTTTTATTATATTCTGTATTTCGAGTGAGGGGTAGGGTCATCCCTTCCTTACAGGTTTATGGTGCTGTAAACCAGAAGAGCAGAGGAACAGCCAGCTAAAAGTCAGAGTGCTGGCCTAAATGAATTGCTCTTGAGAAGGCCCAAGACTCTGGTTTGAATCACAGCCCTGACACAGCACCATGTGAAGGGGATGTGCATATAAAAGTTGTACACATAGGAGAGAGAAACCACGGGGCAGAATCAAACCACTTCACTGTGCACAGATGTGGGCAAAATATTCAGGCACGTGAAGGAAAACGTACAGATATTTAGACAACAGAAAAAAACCCCCACAAACAAGGTCAATCAAAGCCCTTGCCATAGGGCGCTCCGGCCATTCTGGTGGTTATGATGTCTGACTTGAGGAAACACTACAGGACTTGCCAAAGTTGTTAAGAACTTAGTGAAACCCAGATGGCAAGATGGGGGATTTTTTCTGTCTCTTTGTAAGCTCTCTACAGGGGTGTGAAAAGTTATCTGACCCTTAGCTTTACTTCACATAATCCCACCATAACTCACTTCTGTGCCGCTCTGACATAGGATGACATGCTGTGCTCAAAGCCAGCCTGGAGAAGCATGCCTGAGCTTGGAAGACTATCAAAGTATATCCAGACCTCCAAGGTCTGAGGACAGGTCTGCAGTTCTCACAGATGGCAATGTTTATCACTCTGCCTTTGGCACCTGGAAAAGCAGCACAGCAGGTACCAGGGTTTGTTCATAAACTAGTTGCTCTACCATGTATTTTAAACACCAACCATATTTTTAGTATATCTAAAGTCCATTAATGGCAGCATGATTTATGAAACCACTTCTATCACAACATAACAGTTGTGTTTTCTGTTTCATGGAAAGCCATATATTTGTGGTTTTTCACAGTCTTTTGGCCAGGGTCTCAGCTGGTAACGTTTGGCATCATTTCATGGACTTCAGCTTTGATGACTTACAGAGAATCTGGCCTTTTGTATGTGGATGCAGCTGTAGTGATAAATGCCTAATCCCATTTCTTGGGAGTTAACAAGTTTATTTATGCCCAGAACAAGAAAGACAACAGCCAGCAGAGAGCAAATTTCTTTACTGTCAATATTTCCCAGGGTTCTTCCGTATTGCTGGACACAGAGGCAAACCCCCATGACTGAAGTCAGCTGGATGAGAGCCATTCTAGTCAGAAAAGCAAACACAGATCTAAAATGAACAAGTGAAAAGCCCAGGGCATTAGCTCCAGCACAGAACCACATGTGTGCCATTTTGGAAAGTCATGACAGATTCATGCTGAGGTTAATGTGCCACTCATTATAATTAAAGAATTCCTATTTATGCTTCTTACTTTGATGCTGACTTTCAGTCATTAACACTGTGGGTGACAGAAGTTCACTGCAGTCTCAGTGCCTTCAGCTGCTGAATCTCCACTGAAGGGGAAGGTGAAGAGCTGTTTGGATGGGATGAGTGTCACTCGGTATTTCTGGGGACAGTCTGACACTGCTTTTGTAGCACATGTTAAAACAGTGCAGAAAGACAAGGCTGGGTATTAAGTCTGGTTGAGTAAATCTGCATAAACTTTCACTATATTTTATGGGCTTTGGAAAATGTCCAGCCAGAAAAGGACCTCCTGTTTGCCTGGGCACCTTAAGTTAAAAAGGGTGAAAGAAGGAAATTCAATCATGACTTTCCTTCAGATTCTTGCCTTCAAAGAAAAAAAAATAAAAATCTGTGTCTGCTACACTGTGAAAGATAGCCTGTAGGCTGAAACACTCTCCAAAGAGCAAAGTCCTGTTTTAAGAGTTGCTGAAGCTATGTGTGATATCCATAGCTGTTCAGCAACTCTGAAAATCTGTTTTTGAGTTGTTTGGGTTGATCTTTATCCAAGAAATGAGAACCACTTTGTTATCTGGCTTTTTGGTCCCTTCTGTCCATGCGTCATCTGCAACCCACTGAAGGAAGTCATGGGAGAAAAATTAATTGAAAGGCTATTTTCTACTATGTCAGTAGGAAATATCACCACAATAGAAAAACTACAGAATCAGAGAATGATTGAGGTGATTCTGTGATTTTCCCATTGTGGTGATTCTCACCTCTAGTCTGTCTGAGTACAGTTTGAACATTCAGAGTTTGAACAACCTCATATGCTTTTTCTTCAGTGAGTGCTGTCCAGCCCAGCCTGTAACCACTGCTCCTTTCAGCTGCCACACAGAAGGTTCCTATCCAGCCACTGTCTGGTTTTATTTGGAGTTCATGTCTGTGTTGAGAGATGTCCTTGAAAATCAGCAGGATTCTAAAGATAGCCAGTAACATGTAAATCAAACCTAAAGCAAATGTCGTTGCAAGCGAGGAGAGGATCCTCTGAGAAGATAGAGCACCTTGCCCTGTTTTTCTCCCTGAATTGTGAGGCTACAGCAGCCATTTGTCCACCAGAAGGAAGAAGATTGTAGGCTGCAGATCTATAGTGTTTAAAGACAGCAGTTTCACTACTTGACGTGCTTGTCCATGGTAAGATTTACACCTCCAACAATGGGAATCTGAACCAAGTGCAGCTGCACCCTTCCTGAAGTTTTATACTTTCCAGGAAGAGTCTGAGCATGAGGGCTGGGGACACAGGCAATACAGGCTTCAAGTGAAAACACCTGATTAGGACATTCAGGTGACATGTCCCTCAGAGCCAAGATGTGGCTAATATGACTAAAAAACTGCTGCTGCACTGCAGAAGGCCTATATTCATGTACACAGCTGAGAAGCAGAGAAAGATTTAAAGTCTCTGCCTTACCCATATTAAAAAACATGGGTAAGTAGGGTTAGCTTTCAACTTCAATTTGGAATGCACTACTAAATGGTTTTCAGGTAGGTGAGATGAGTCCACCCCAAGTCCATGTTTTTTCCCTCTTTTGAGCATCAAGTTCATCAGGTCATTATGGAAAGAGATGTGAGCAACTGAGGCCTCATTGACTTCAGTCAGAGGATTTATGTGCATTTAAACTTGGTTCCTTTATCCAGAGACAAGCTAAAACAACACAGGATTACAGTTAAGGGCTTACACAGATGTCATTTTTCTCCAGCAAGGCATGAAAGAGGAATTCAGCCACTGCAAAGACCTATGGACAGCTCAAAGTCTAAAGTCTGACCACCAAGTGGGTGACAGTTATTGTGTGGTGTGATTCCATGAAGATGTGACAGAGAACTCAGACTTGTCCTACCTCAGCTTCTCCCTAAGTAGAAGCTAGAGAATAAACCTTATCTATTGTTTCAATTGTTTCAAAGCATTTGGACAACTAGGAATAAACTGTGCTGAACAGCTTTTGATAATTAACACTGAGCTGAACTGTGTGGATGTGGTGGATGTTTTCCTGTGTCCACGGAAGTCTGGTCAAATTCATGGAAGGATCTTAATAAATGCTTAGAAATCATGAGTTATGGGTGGGTGGTGTGATATGCTTGACCTTTTTTTATACTTTTGGCTAAGCAGCTGCTTTTGCCATAGATGGAGACAGGATCCTGGCCTGGACTGAATTCTGTTTTGCTTCAGTGTGGCCATCCTTCTATCAATGCTGTTCCTGTCTGTCATGAAAAACATGGACATTTGGTCTTTGCTAAGTGCAGCACAGGGACAAGTGATTCCTTTCTATTCATGCAAGGCAGTGAGCTTGTTCTTGTTCCAGCACATAAGGAAGGGCAAGCCCTTCCTTACCCATCCCTTGCTCCCACATCTGCTTCTGTGGGTGGGAGAGGAAAACCACAGCTCCCTCTGCAAAAAAAGCTCTGGAAACTCACTGAATTGAAACTTTGCTTTCTTTCCCTGGCAACAAATTACTCGTGTACAGCCAAATCCCACACTTACCATTATAGGGATTTGATTTTTCATGAGGGAAAAAGGGCTTTTTCAAATGCTGCATCAGAATGTCCTCTAGCTGTGAGTTTGACAGTTTGCGTTACGTTTTTTAAAAATTGTAACAATAAAAAGGATACTAATATTAATGTCCTCATTTTCACTTATTTTTAATCCCAAACTCACCTCAAAGAATCTTCTCTGTGATGTCATCCTTCTACCCCAGAGCAAGTTGTGACATTACACAGCATGTGGGTTTCAGGCTTCATTTAGGGAATTTGTAAGCAAGATGACTTGTGCCACCCAGACATAGAAAGAAGAAGAAGAAACCCATTTTTCCTGCAAAAATCATTAATGCAACACCAAAGCAAAGAGAGTGTGGGTGTGCAAATTAAGTATCCTCGAGGTATATTTTTTTTTGTAAGGACATTTCATCATCAGATACCAAGAGCTGTTTCAGGGATGTTCAGTAGGGAAAAGGTGAAAGTCCAAGAGATTCAAGGGGTTCTGAGTAATTTTTTTTACACAATAATTCCGTTCTTTGCACAGGCATGCACAGTCAGTGGATATTGCACCATTATTTCCTGGTCTTCTTTTAGGTGCCCAGTAATAAGTACTTCAAGCATGAATATAGTAATTTCAATGAAAATACAAAGAGAATGAGAAAAAAACCAACATTTAAAGTGTAAATATTCAGCCATGGAATCATTAAAGTGACAAAAATGTTGAAAAAAGGAAGTTTATGAACTCTGTGTCTAACGGAATCTGGTTGGAAAAGAGTTTAGCTGTCCTTCTAGAAAACAAAAATTAATTTGCTTTGGCCAAATGAAAATTAATTAAAATTATGCAATGTTGCCCTTGTGTTAATTTTAACAGTGAGGTTGTTGTGATTTAAGGCTACAATTAGTTCTAATGTTTGAAAGAGAAACACTGTAATTGAGACAGGACATTTTAATAATCCTGGTTATAAACATTTAATACATCATCTTTAGGGATTCACAAACACATTGTAATTAAATTTTACAACTGAAATAAATCAGATTGCATTAGGATATTGCAAAGGAAAAAATCATTTGCATGATTGAAAACAGCTTCAGAAAATTATGTATAACAGGCTTCATGTAAACATCAATGCAAGCTAGTCTCAAACTTTTACCAATATATTTTTAGGTTATTTTTAGAACAGTTAAAAAAACACTCACATTTCTTTTTCCTCTGTTAAATCTCTCCCTGCATCAGGAATGTCACTCACTCTACCTTGTACTTTTTCATGCCAGTAATAAATGTGTACATGACCAAGGTCAACGAATAGCATAAAACACAAGATTAAGGTCCTGATCCTGCAAGCACTTAAGTCATGCGAGGAACTTTGCTCATGTAAAAGCTCTGTTGACTGTATCGAGCCTGCTGATATGAATAAAGTTATGTTCAAGTATCTCCAGGGTTATGATATTCATCACTCATCTCTACTCTTCACCAAAAAAGCATAAACAAAATATACTGGGGGGGGGGGGGGGGGGGGGAAATAAAAAAAAAAAACCCCCTAGGATTTGAGCTGCAAACTCACCAAGAGAAAAGAAGAAATTATGAAAACAACCAAAGGACAAGTAGGAAACTGGTTTCAGTTTATTTCATTTGTTGCAGATGCAAAGGAAATGACTGACCTTTTGCCCAGACATACAGATCCACCTGCTTCCAGGGAGCTTTGATACAGATTTGGACTGTGAATATGTGAAAATTTATACTTATACCCATCTTTCTATCCCTGAGTGATAATCTGGACAAAAACTGTGTTCCTCTGAGCTGAGAAATTCCAATAGTGGCATTAAAATATTTGGAAGAGTTTTATGTGGGATTTCTTAAGATCTTTATTAGATAATATGGGATCAAAGTAGCTTATTAAAAACCAAGCAAACAGCAAGAACAAAAATTTAAAAATCTCTTTTACATTAGTCTATAGAGTAGACCTCCACTAGATGAATCTGACTTTCCCTTCTTGAGAGTGGTCTTTAATTTGATCTAAGCCTGTGTTGATTGTTTGAGATATATTTAAAATAGTCAGGTCTGAACTTGAGAATTCATTTAAACACATACATTTTTGAAAGTATAGCCAACCCTGGGGATGGTGGTGTAAAAGTAGGTGTGGATTATTCTAACACTTGCCCATAAAGGAAGGACTAGATGCAGAGAAAGGAAATGGTAACTTCAGTGGGAAATAAAGATGGGAGACTGAAAAAAGGAGGGAAGTTTGAGGTGAAGTCCTTACAGGATGAACATTATTTTCATTTGTCATTGAGAAGGATCTGGATTTAATTTCTATTGGTTGAAGTACCTGGTGTTCTCTTAACACTTTCTCACTCTCCATTTAATTTTTTTTCCTCTCACTTAAATAGAGAAGTTTTATTTTCAGAAATAAAAAGAGGAAAGGAGACGAACAAAACTTTTCTCTTTTTTTTTTTGCCCCAAAGACCAGGGGGAGAAAGCTTTTCCTCCTGGGGCCACAGTGTATTGATTCAAAGGAGCAGTAAGTTAATTAACACGAGTAGTGAAGCCTCCTGCATAATTAACAAGACATTTACCTAAAATCAATAATCTAATTGCCACACCTACCATACATGGGGGACAGTGTTTATCCTATTGAGAAAGACTCATTTATATCTGCATGTTAACATGGTGATTCGTGGTTTAAGAGTCTAACCTGATCTGTAAAGTGATAGTTTATTGAACGATCAATTAAACTTTTTAACCTTGCAAATATAAACAGGTAATGAAGAGCCACAAACCTATTTCCATATGAAAGTTCACACATCACAGAGATTTTCATGCAGTTCAGATTGTATTTCATCAGTCCACTTTGAGACCTACAGGAGAAGAAAGAGGAATAATTTCTCTTTGAGAGGCATCATTTCATCATCCTCCCTAGCTTTTGGTCCTGTGTTTATATTCCTTAATATCGAGCTGATTTCAAAGCACTCTGCCAGCTTTCTAGTCCCTGCTGGTTGAAAAGAAGGAACTGGGGAACATGGAGGGTCTTCTTCTAAGGAAAACAAACTGTGACACCAACAGAAGGTGACAAGCACAAGACCTAGAGCTGGACAGAGACCTGACAACAGAAAGCATCATTAAATTGCTCTTATGCACTGTAGATCTACCCTCAAGTATTTTTATTCTCACCAGCCTGTGATAAGGAGAAGGAAGGGAGGCAAGTGAGGGTAGGAGGACAGGGGATTTACACGGCCAGAGAATTGCCTTTCATTGAGGCTGACAGCTGGCATCCCGATCTGAAAGGTTGGGTCCACTGAAAGCTGCCAAAATCTGGAGCCTGAAGTTGTTGAGACTCCTTTAAAAAGTCCTGTCTTTCATCTTGCAAGTGCAAAATAGGAATTGAAGATATCCCAAGAAGTAATTTTCTTCTGCATTTTCAAGTATACGTCCCAGCTTGTGCTAAAATGGCATGGGGCCCAGCACTGAGGTGTCAGATTGTTTTAAATTGTGTTTTTCATTTTGGCATGTTGATGTTTTCTAGTCTCACCCAGATTTTGATGGCGTGGAGAAACAGGAGACAAAATAAATGAAAGTAGTGGTTTTCAAAGCTTATCTCCAGAAAGCTGGGACCCACAGCTATGCTGCTTTTCCAGAGAGGTTTTGATTTGGTTTGAGGAAATGCTTTTTTGTTTTAATACTATTTTGCAAGGCCCAAAGCAGCACTTTGGTCCTTACTAGGAAACCATTGGGATAATTCTACTCTCCAGTAACATAAGTGATTGATAATGCACAGCACCTAATAATAAATTGCTAAAATGTGTCTTAGAGTATATAAACTGAACAATAAATCTATCTTCGGATTCTTGGGGCCTTTTGAATTTTACAGGCACTACTGTGAAAGAGACATTTGAACCTGTCACTCACCATCCTTAAAGCCATGGACTGTGGCTTAGCAGAAGTCTTGGAGGCACCAACTCTCAAAATCCAAGGTCATGTATGAAAGAAAAAAAAATAAACCCAGCTAAACGAAAGTGCTTTAAACTTCTCTACCAATAGCTATAGTTTGGTAATGAATTTTTTTTACTTCAATGCATTTCAATAAAATTGGGACTAACAGAGTCAATGAAATTTGTCACAGGAGACAAAAGAGCAACTTAACTCTATGTGCAGGAGAGAGGGACCACAATGCTGTGAGAATTTTAGTCCCACTACAGATTTCTTACTGGAGAGTAGCATTTTGTGTGTTATTTAAAACATTTGGGAGTTAGGTGAGGGGGAAAAAACAAAAAAGAAGGATGATTTAGATATACATAAAAATAGTTTTTATTATTATTAGGCTTTCTACCTTAACTGAGATAACAATGAAGTGTGAAATATAATGTTCTTAAAATTGATTTTTCAGTAAGATGGCCTCTGTCGTAAAAGGCCCCATTTTTTTAAAGTGCAATTCTATAGTAATTTTTACATTTCTCATTTCTTAATTTTTTTTTCTTTTAAATCCTTCAACTTTCGTTTCATCATTTGAGGAATTTAAAAATTTGGATCCCTGCTATCAGGGATCTTGTTATTTTGTCTGGTGTGCCTTCTGTACACTAAACAGGAAGTTCCCCTTCTCTGGAGCTCATCTGCTCATTCACTTGTCTCTTTGGCAAAAAAAATGTCATTTTGGAATATCAGTAGAATTAAAAGACAGAGGTAACTAAGATAAAGCAATAGGTGAGAGTCATAGTCAGTGGCTGAAGCATTAGACCTCAGTCCAAAATTCTTTTTTGACAGCTCAACCTCAGGACTTATGTGATTTCAGTCTCCTTTTCAGCAATATTTCTGAACCCTTCATGGATTTTAATTCTTGTTTGACCCAGTCCCACCAAGAAAAAAAAAAAAGGTGGAAACAAACCCCAAATATGAATGAAGCAGAATGCTTATTGTTCTTTTCTCTAATCCTGAAGTAGCTCAGTTTCCCCACCTGTGTGCAGGGTGATAGGGCTGTTCCTCTGTTCTGTGCAATGTGCAGCAGTCTCTTATTTATGAAAATTCCAGAAGTGCTGTGAGAGAACTTCTGCCACTGGGAAAAGGGCATTTTGTTAGGCCAAGCCTTTCTTCTCAGGAGCTGGAGAACTTTTTTTTGGTTTTGTTATCTGCCTGACACCAAGACATTCTAATTCTGAGTCTGGACAGGCAGGGCTGTGATTAACCAATTTATCTGACAGTGATTTTTGTGTGTTGCACCAGGGCTGGGATCCACCTCTATTTTTCATCAGAAGTTTTACCTGAGTTTATTGAAGAGTCATTGTGAGAGATGCAGCACAGGAAAGCCTCAGAAAGGGCTTGATGCTGCTGCATGGACACTGCAAGGTAAGAATGCAAGGAAAAAAATCTGGATTTTCTTATCTGAGGAGCTGGGAGGGGCTCCTGAACAAGTGCCATGTAATTATATGTAATTATATCCCCCTTGTATTATCAGTGATATATGCTCTGCCTAATGATCTACAGATTACCAGCATTTCCTCTTCACCCCTCCTATGTTTTCTCCATGTTTTATCTTTAACCCCTTGCAGATTCCTCTCCCCTTCCTGCCTCACCATCTTCACCCCACTGACCCCCATGACAAGAGCAGGGCTGCGTTAGCCGGACTTTGTACGTGCACCAAAAAAAAAGAAAAGGAGATCCCAGCTAATTTTTTCAAATTAGCACAGCTCCAACTCTGGAGATTCTCATTAGTTGTTGGCTGAGACTTATCAGTTCTCATTTGCCTAATATGGAGCCTAACTTTAGGCGCCTGGCCCTTTCGGTAGGGGGTAAGAAAGAATAGGAAGGGGTCTTTTGTCATTGCCATGTGGGCTCACTAATTTGCTCTGCCTAATAGAATTACAAATGAACACAGTTTTGCTCATGTTGCCTTTATAGGTTATAATAACCTTGGTACCCCATAACCTCCCACTAGCTGAATAAATCAGATCATATTAATGTTTCTTCTTACTTTCTTTTAACTGGTTCTTCTCTTAATTAAAGGGGCCAAAGATGTAAACAGGGTAGGTGACTAGGAACATGGCGTCAGGTTATAAACAAGGCTCATTAAAAAGACGGATGTGCCAGCAGACTGCGAAAATTGCTTACTCCGCAAGTGTACATTTTGTAATTTCCTGACGACTAAAAGGACTAATACCAGATCCTGCTTCGTTTCCCTAGCCCCCACCCTTTTCTTTTTAAAGCATGTATAAAAGATCATAATATTTGTAAGCTGGAGGAACACAGAAGAGTTCATTCATCAGCTGGGATAAAGGCCATTTGTATTAAAAAATCTTTTTGCCCCTCCAACAGATTGCGATACAAAATGGGATGCTGTTATAACAACAATAAGTGAAAGAGATCGACTCGAAACCTGAAGATTTTGGAAAATATGGGGAATACTAGTCAGAAAACAGGTTTATAACTAATATTAATTCATTTTTTATTATAATTATCATTAAAACTTTATTCAGATGTAGTTGCATTTCCAGAGCTGAAATCAGAAGTATTTTTGTGCACAGCTTAGAGTTGGCAGGGTCTATGCTAATAGACAAGTGGGGTGTGCTGTACCTGTAACACCTTTCCCAAGCACAAGGATCCTTCTGCTGTATCCAGGCAGAAAGCTGTCTGTCCTACCTGCTCAAGTTGGTAGGAGAGCCCACCAATTCATATTTTTAAAGTTATGTGTGAACTTCATATGAAAAGACAATCTAGTTATCTTACATAAATAATTTATGTTTTCCCTCATTAGTAACTTCAGTCGCCTTAATATTGAAACTTGGCCTTGTAATATGTAATATTAAATTCAGCTCCAGTACAATAACCACTGAATAAAGCAGTGCACAGTTTTCTGTCTTCCAGTGATTATTAGTTGGAAAGATCAAACCCCTGATTTTTCTATCTCCCTTTATCCCTTATCAAGAAGAAGGAAAGTCATTCTGACAGGATGATGCACAGCATGACCAGAAAAGACCTCTCTCCTTCATGAATAAGTTAGAGATGAAAGTTTCACTGATCCCCTTCCATTTTTATGGAGGGACCTCATCCTAATTTACCTAAATGCTTTGAACAAAACAAAAGAAAAATATAAGTGGTGAAGGTGAAAAGGTTAAAATCTATGTTTAAATGGAAGGGCATTTTAAGAAGAAGGCTATGTGGACTACTTGCATGCGATTGGGGGATCTTATTTTTAAGTTTAAGCATTTAAATGGAAAAATCACAACACAGTGTGATATTTTTTCCCTCATTAATATTAAGTTTTTCCATTATAGAGCCTGTGTGAGTATTTTCATTCTGCATCTATGAGTGCCTAAACTGAATTTGATTGATATCACTGAATGTTTTATAGTATTAATCAAAATATTATTGTTAATAATTATAAATAATAATAAAAATCTGAAGTCTGTGATTCATTAACTTAATTTGAACTATGAAACAATAGATTTCAGCCTTAAGGATGTTTCCGCAGTTATTTAAAATTCCTTTAGGTTTAGGAGGAAGGAATTGCCTTTTTAGTAGATAATTTTAAACTCTACATTATTTTAATCCAAAGTGGAGAACTCTACAAGTTGCTTAAACATTCATTCCTGATGTTGCTCAGGTGTACTTCTAGAAAAGTACTTTAAAATCCTGTGGAAGCCAGCAATTTCACCCCCATTATATTCTCCAGCAGTTTCCTTATAAGCTAATATATTTTTATGACTATCGCTTAGGAATAATTAAAATACAAAAAAAGAGACACTCTCATTTTCACATCAGTTATTATAGTATTATTCAGAAGTTTAATGACTTTGGAAGAAGTTCTTCCAAGCCCAGGTGTGTTTTTTTCAGTTTAGTGTCTTCTTTGCCAGTGGAGCTTTAAGCTGGGTCCAAATTCCACAGGGCAGAGCAAGTTGGACATTTGTCTGAGAATGACAGGATTTGTTTGTTTTGATGTGACTCAAAGCCTTCTGGATGCTTATTTAAAAAAAGAAAATAGTCACTAGCTATTTTATAAGAGCTCCAAATACACTTTGTCTATCCCGTGGGTGAGAAAAACACCTGCACTGAGATTCGGGGCACAACTGGAGAATGTTTTCTCCAAAACACCCCAGGATTTAATAGATAAGACAGCACTGGACCTTGAGGATGTAAAATCTTTCAATTTAAATTGATCTATTTCTTTGTTAGTTTTGATGTTTTATCTCTTTAAGTACAGCACCCAAAAAAAAAAATCCATTTGAGTGAAAGTTTCTAAACAGTGCAACACTTCAGGGACTGCAGAGAGGGCTCCTGGCATGGTGGTGGGGGGGGGTCATAGTCACACCCAGGCTGATGTGGGGATGGATGAGGTGTTTGTGATTGTTGTTGTCCTGCTTGTTCCAAACTAAACAGCAAACATACAGACAGCTACATCTGGGCCACAGGAGTTTGGGTCTACAAGTTGGTGTAATTTATCCTGTCACTAAAGCCAGACCTGGGTGAAGCTCGATGTTTTCCATCATAATTTCAAAAATTCCAAAATCACATTAGAGTAGGTTCAGCTTCAGATTTCCAAGCCACCCTATGTCTTTAAAAAAGGAAGTCAGCATTTCAGAATACCTAAAAAGCTAGTTCCACTGCCTCAAAATCTGTAGAAGGTTTATGCCTAAACTAAATGTTAGTTTGAACAAAAATGATGGATATAGTGTTAAAATGAAATCATGACACATATGCAAATATTTTTGGAAAGAAAAGGTATGGTTCATACAAAATCATGGTTATGTCTATGGCTATATCACTGCACTCTGCATTAGGAGGCAATTTCCCTCCCAGTTTGAACCAACAAATGTGTTAAAACTTTTAAAAGCCCATTAACCCTTTGTGTGCCTTAATTTTTCTACCTACAGACCCATGAAAACGCTGATTATTTGTCTTTGTCTTGTATTTGGACATCTATTTATGACAATACCTGTTTGTATATCGTGAGGGACTCTTGTCTCTTCTTTGTTCCTCAGAGAAATACAACTTGGTTTTGATGCTGCCAGCTGGAAAAAAAACGCTGCCAAAATAATAAAAGGGGAGTGAGTGAGAAAATTTGGGGATTTTTTAATAAAAAGGACTGATAAGATCCAAAAGCTTCAACCCTTGAAGTGCTTTTGTTTTTTTTATTGGGGTCACTATTGATACAGCAAGGCAGAAAAGGCATCCTGGTTAACACATCCCTCAAACCAAGCTGTCATAGCAGACCCATCCACGTCCATCCATTAAATGTCAGTGTCTCTGTGGAAGACAAATGCCCCTTCCCAAGGACACCCGCCAGGCCACGCGTGTGTGCCTTGTGTGTGTATGCTTTTTGAAGGCTGACAAGGCACCTCTGCCATTTCCTTGCCTGGAGCTCTACCCACAGGCGGCCAGGCCGGACCCCCTCTCCCAAATGTTATTATTCTGTCGTGAGCCCTTCTTCGGTCAGGATGTTACTTCATTTCCACCTTTTGTCTCAGGTTGAATTTGAATGATGCTCTTTCAGCAATATACGGTTGCTCGAGCTCCCCGCTGCAGCCTTACATAAATATACAACATCCGTCTCAGCCTATAACTCACTTCAGGCCTGGAAAAATAGTGAATTCCTTTATTGGTCAGATTGTTTCACAATTCCCAACAGCTGTATGTTTTCACCTCCGAGGATCCTTATCTTCAAGTTTCCATTTGTCTCAGCACTATTCCAGTGGGTTGCCAATAAAAATTATTCCCATTTATATAACCCCTGAGAACGCGGGGAGAGGGCTTTCCAGAAAAACCTATTTTTTAGCAGGGGAAAAAAAAAAGGGGGGGAAAAAAATAAGGAGGGGGAAAAAAAAGTGGCTCCCCACAACTTAGCAGAAGGCAGGATTTAGCCTTCATACAAATATTTGAAAGTGTGAAACTTCCCGAGCAATCATTGCAACTCCGCCGAGATGGGAACAGAGACTTCCAGCAATCTCTGAAGCCGCTCAATCAAGGACCCTTAATTTTCCATTTGAGCAAGAGGAATGGCTGCGAACAGAACATTTATTAACACATGTGCCTCACACGAACAAAGAGAGCAATATTTACAAAGAATTAAACTTGAGAGCATGAAATAGCCTTGTAACCATATGACAAAGATACACTTAAAGAGATGTAAACACTAGGTGCAGGGAAATTTGCCAGGTTAGAGTCAGCTGTATCACTCTGTTTTATTACTATACAACTGTTTACTGAGAAAAGACAGATGATGTCTGATATACTCTGTGTGTTATCATAAGGGCTTGCTTGGGAGCTCTTTGTGACTGACAATTGCTACAGCCCTATGCAAAAACCTGGTCTGGGGAGTTGTTTTTCTTTTAATTCTTCTCTGTCCATCATTCCAAAGCATTAACAATTATTTTAGAAAAGCAAACTAGCAAAGCATCCTGAGTGTTTTCTATCACTCCCATGAGACAGTCACTAAAGAAGTTTTAATCATTCTTTCTTCCCCTTACAGGGTTATTTGGTTTGGTTCTTCCAAGGATAAATTTTTTAAAGCTTCTTCCCTGTCTGGGCTGTGTAAATCCCATGTTCTTTTGGTGTCCTGGGTTGGCCATATGACTTTTTTGTATCCCCAATTGTCCCTCCTGCTTATGCTGGATATTGGGCTCTACAGCTTTAAGTTAGGCCCAGAGAGACAGAGAGAGTGAAAGCGGAGGAAAAAAACATGCGTCATTTGTCTGCAGGAGTTACACCTTTACTCCCCCAGGGAAAGGCCTTGAGAGATTGCGTTCCGGCAGGACAGCGATATCTCACTGGCTCTCTGGATGGGTGCTCAGAAAAGCTCACAGCAGAGGGTTTCCTCGGATCTTTCTCGGCTTTTTTGCAGGGAGAGACTTTGTTTCTTTTGCTGGTTTTTTTTTCCCTTTCCCTCCTCCTGGGACTGGTTGGCATCGTGTGGGCCCAAGACACCAGGGAATCCCCCGGGGGCCCCCCCTGACTTCTACAGCTGGGCCTGGCAATCGGCCCCCCCCCGCTGGAGAACTGAACCGGACTCAGATGGACTCCGAATCTACCATCTCTTCAGAGGAAGGAGAGGTTTCATTGTTTTCATATTATCCAAATTTTCTATGCTTGTGAATATTCTATTTGTTAAATAAATAGTTTTTTCCACTTTTCTCTAAGGAAATTTTTCCCAAACCTGTGTGGGGGAGGAGTGGTTGGAATCGGCTTTTCCTAGAGGAGACCCCCCCCCAGAGGTTTCCTCCTAAAATTTGCCCTAAACCAGGACATATGGCCCTTCCCTGCCCAAGTCTTGGAGAAAACACCATGAAATACCTTTATAATAGTTCTCAGCTCCAATTCTGCTGCTAACAGCTTCTAGAGTGACTTCTGAGAGGAGTTGGTGTTCCTGTATCTCCCTGGAGATGTGCAAAGTTGCCATCAGGTTACCCTGAAATGAGTTTGAAGGAACCCAGAAGAAGAGTCAATACAGCCCATGTGCCTCTCTCATCTGATTCATTTCCATGGCTAAAAAATAAGGATTTCCAGGTCTCTGAGAGATTGTTCAGAGCATATTAGGCTTGCTTTATCCTTTCTGGGGTCAAAGCACCAGGACAGCAACACAAGACAGCAGTATTCCTTGCTGCTTCCCAGGCTGGATCCCTCAAGTGGAGCTGGATGGGAAAGGAGGGGAAGAGTGGAGAGCTCTGGGGGCAGGTGTTTCCTTCTCCCCATCTCCACCTCTGCAGACATTTATACAGCTGGGAAATCAAGGCCCAGCTCATCCTGTTTCACTTCAGGTATCCGAAACACTGAAGAACCAAATAACTTTGTTCTTCCTCTGCAGTCAATGGAGAGAATGAGAGGGATGTTCAGAAGGGATGAACTATCCCTCAGGGTCTCTTCCAGCTGGGATGAACCCAGACCCTGCTATCTGTTGCCACTGAACCAGAAACTCGCCATCACCTCCTTCTCTTCACCATTTCTTTTCCCTGCTGGTGACAAAAATCTTGGCCTGTTCTTAGGTTCAAGTATTTTGCTCTGTCGTGCCTGAGGAGAAAAGGGGAAGGGTTCTTTCCTATGGGTTCCTGATCTAAATGAATTATTGCAAGGCATTTTTTTTTTAAAGCCTTGGAAAGGGGACTTGAAGCTCTTGTATTTATCTGACCATTATGAGCACTGTAAAATATGCTGTTTCACACTGTAACATAAGCTCTTTTTTAAAGTATGCCCAGAGTATTTGTAATTGTTATCAGGCCCAGATGTATCCGATTGTCAGCATGAAGCACTGAGAGTTGGCTCAGATGTACAGAATGTAATTAGCTCAAAGCCCTGTGCTCTTAGTTTGTAGTGGAAGCACAGACTGATAACAAAACCAAAAAAATGAAAGTGGCAAAGGTTAAAATCGATTGTTCACAGTGCTAAAGCTGTTCTGGGGGAAGCCAGTGCTGGCTGCTGCAGTGCTGGAGTGCTCAGACTCCAAACGAGATCAGAAGTGAGCCAGCGACAAAGGTTAGTTCAAAATAGGTGATGATAGACTAACATTAAATTGACATTATTCTCACAATAGTGGCCCAGACACTTGGTCTATCTAGTCTGGTGTCCTGCCTCTGCCTTGCGCCAATTCCCTCATGTGTTCGGAGGAAGAATAGCATATGATCCACACACCCACTTCCCACTGAGCTTCCAGTGACTTGTGAAATCCCAGATGTGGTGGGAGTGTGGGGATGGTACAAATGGTTCCTGGGCTGCATGGGAACCGTCTATTCACTCATGTACTCATCTACATGGCTGCCAACTTGCTTAGCTTGGAGGTTTCTGTCTGGTTTTTTTTGTCATATCCAGGAAGTATCTGATTTTTCTGATAGACACTTGCTGGCAACATAGGAACATCCCCCATCTCCACCTACTGCTGCCCTCTGCTGAGTGGGAGCACAAGTTTGTGTCCAAGTTTCTGGAGCTCAGCACTGCCCAAATTAAAGAGTCTCCTCTTGCTTGAATGACTTTGAAGCATGTGTATTTGATCTCTATCCCTACAGCCACTATGACATTTCCAACAGCTTTTGTGTGCACTGTAGTGACAAGCATGACTTTCCAAGGTGGCTATCGGCTCGTTAAAGTTCAGACACTTTCTGGACTGATTGTTGTTAAGGAGACAAATCTTAGCACTTGCAAAAAGCTCTGATAGTTACAGTGCTCTGCACTGATATAATGCATAGGGATGTGGGTGTATTTAAATTTAGATGTGTGCACTTGCAACACATTCACAAATGCAATAAACAATATCTAATAACATTAATAAGGCACAGGCACATACCAGTTCACAACAGGAAATTCAAATCTGAGGGTTACATGCTGATCTCAACTCCCTCTGTTTAGAAAAAATAAGTCAGAACAGCTTGAGTGAAGGACAGTGTCACAGCCTTAACTTGAACATTTCCTGGCTTTTGTTGGTTTGTTTCACAGCCTTCACATTCCTTAAACATAGGTTTGTTTGATTTTCATTTCCTTTTCTCCGTTAAAAGAATGAAGAAACGTGTTTGAGGGGAGCCCTGAGCATGATTTCTTTTCACAGCCACAGCTGAAATTTACTGTTTGTTTTTCTTTTACAATGTTTAGTGTTAAAGACGAACTTCTATCATATAAAGTTCTGTTAAGTGAGATCCTTCTTTTCACTTTCAAATTGTTGTTACCCCAGCTTACCCTTCCTACTCACTCCTTTTGCCTGAAAGGATTCCTAAAGAGGAACAAGAGACTTGGCCATTGTTATGTTCATATTTTCCCATGTAGAGCCACAACTTGCAGTTGTATTTCAAGAACTGACCTTACCTACAGGATGCTATTTTTGTTGTGTCTCTTCTAACCCAATGACAGAGGGATCCTCATGTACTTTCTGTTTTTCTGCATTATAAAAAAGAGGCCCAGAAAGCCAGGAAAGGATTGCAGAGTCATCAAGAAATGCGCATGATATGAAGGAGGGAAATTCCCAGTGCCGTTGGCTCCTTTCATTGGTGCTTGTGAAGGGAATAGTTTCTGATAGACTCTTAATCCAGAGCGTGGCCACAAAGCCCAGCAAAGGTTATAAAACCACATTAGTGGGTGCAGCAAAATAGGTCTACAGGATGCTCCAAATGGGTCATCTGTAACAGGGAAATAGCACAAGGGCAGAGATGAGGGGAAAATGGCAGCTTTGAAATTACTTCAACAGCTTCTCGGAAAGGGAATTCACCCCACCTACTCTGTTCCCTCTCTCCTGGGATTTTTGCAGGCTCTCACACCTCCAATTACTCATTAATTTTTTTCCCCTCTAGCCTCAGTTCTGCAAAGTCAACACAGCTTATGAAAATCAAGTTGTATTCTGTGTACTTAATACATCATCTGTAAGAATAATCATTTTGGAATCTGAACTTGTTTCTGTTATCTGGCTCAGCTTGACAATGATTTATGAAGCAGAAAACAAGACAGCTTCATTTTCATAAGGCAGCCTGAACCTTCTGGACAAGGAAGAGCTCTGAAAGTTGTTTTGACTAGTAAACTGAAACAAACATGACACAAAAGTCAATACAACTGCAACATCAGCCTCTCATTTTACAGAGTAACTTTCCACAGCTAGAGCAATCTGACAGTCAAAATGTTATGATATTCGATAACATTCTGCATCTTCCCTAATTACAACTGCGGGCTACTTGCCGTGATGGGCATTTTCGATGCAAACAAAATCCATGGCAGCCATTCACAAAGCATGTCTGGTTAGCAGTTAAAAGGACACTGTCATTGCATTTGGCTTATATTTTATTCCTGTGGCTAGAGACATTACACATCAGATTTGAGCATTAATCTGGGTTTATATTAGCTCTCGGAAAATACAAGCTGAGCTATGTGAATCAGCCCGTGTTTATTCAGCGATGAGCGTGATGAAATGCATGTGATTGATTCTTTGGAGTTTCATTCTATATTCGCTGCCATTATGCAGCTCTGAGAAACTGGAAGATGCAATTCCCATGAAGATCTTAGAAAAAGTCTCAACAATTTCAGTTCAAGTAGACTCCTTGCCCATTGCTAGTAATGTGAAACATATGGCATATGCCAGAAACAATGTAGTTGTGTATATATCTACTGCTTAGCTTATTGCACGTCCTTTTAGTGTGCAATAAGTAATATAGATAGTATAAATCCTTCCATATGAGATTAATTTATTTTGAGCCTTTCCTTAATGATTTATGAAACACACCAGCAAAGTGGTTGTGGTGGAAAACTACACAAAATAAGGCAAACTGAAAATTTTTTAGCTGTCCAAAATGTCAGAAGAAAAGTTTTATTTTGTACTCTGTATAGCAGACATTCAGAAAGTGAAGTTAGTCTATCCATTATGCAGAGCTAGTTGAAATATTTCAAACCATATTTTGGAGGATTTAAAAAAAATATAAAGTTATAAAATATATATATTAAAATAAATATATAAAAGTGATAACATTCACTTTCTAGATTTTTGTTATTGCTATAGGTAATGCTTTTGTATTACAGTTTTTATTTTGAAATGTCCATTAAAAGTTCGCCTTTCATCTAGGTAAATTTGGTGCTAACTTTCTCCAGATCTATTTATAAAACAGAATTGTTATTGCTGAGGAAAATCTATTAAGGAATCTGCTCAGACAATTTTATGCAGAAAGTGTCAGTTCCAACATTTCTTGAAATCAACTCTTGGCAGATCACCAAATAGAGCATAGAAGATACTACTGCATATTGCAGCCCTTCATATAACCACAGAATCATGGAATATCCTGAGTTGGAAGTGACTCACAAGGATCATTGAATTCCAACTCCTGGCCCTGAACAGGGGCACCCCAACAATCTCTCTCTGTGCTGGAGAGGGTTGTCCAAACGCTCAGGTAGGATTGCAATAACAAGGAGCTGTTGATGGATTCATTTACTTGCTTTATCATAAGAAGTGATTCCAAAGAAGCAAAGCTGGGTTGTGCAGTGACTTTCCTCTGTTTTCACCAGAGCAATCAGGAATAGCTCCACTTTAAATCCAATTGGCTGCATGGACAGAAACATGCCCAGAATTCCTCTTTGCCCTGTCCCTCTGCCTCCCTAGAGCATTGATTATTCCTATTCTCAAGCTAGGAGCTTGCTTCAGAGGTAGCTCTGCTGACCTTTCCAGAACGTGGTTCATGGTGTGGGGTGGCCCTTCAGTATGGGTTCAATGTCCCCACCAACTCTGTGACGGGTGTCCAGGCTGGCCGGGGACACTCTGGTGACCCCGTGGTGAGTTGTCTTCAGCCATAATATACCTTCACTTCCATTCCTCCCTCCCAGATTTTTCCTGTGCCTTCATTCTTCAGCAAAACCAAGAGCAGACAATGCTTGGAGAGTATTTGATATTTGAAGCTTTACAGTAAAGTCAGTCAAATATGGGTGAAAAATACCTGATGTTTTAGTTCCAGCGTCAGTACAGAAATAGATTGTGTACTTGACTTTAACAATCTCCCAAGATATAAAGCCATTTGACTGAGGTCATACTTAAGATAATAAAACTCTCTTTGATGAGGTTTACTTACATATTTTTTTTCCTTGCTTGAGCCCAATTTTTGGATAGATTTAGTGCAGTTATTTACAGTGCTGGAATTTTTATGATTAAGGTCATACATGAGAATATTTACAACGTCAGGAATAAACACAACTCTTATTTAAGAAGCATATCCTGTTCCCAAATGAGATCCAAGCCCTGCTTATAATGTCATGCATTTGTAGAGCACTTAATAAATGTTTATTTTCAAATGCAATTATAAACAATTCTGGCATTGTTGCGGTCGGACGTGGACTTCACATCTCTTGACATTAGCACAGGAGATATCCATTAGGCAAGCTATGCCTCTCTGAGAGGTAGTTTGACCTCCAGCCCTGTCTGCAGAGGCCTTTGTGACACCCTGGATTGCAAATAATGCTTTAACTTATATCTTGATGGGTTCGAGGAAACACTCTAAATAAATAAATAAATGCACACAGGCATGTCTTGTAAAAAAAAATTAAGTTAGCATACAAAGCTTCATGTCACCATTACCTGCTGAGAATGATGAATTTTGGGGTGATGGGGTGTACGGTTACTTGAAACAGCAGCAATATCACAAATATTTTCAGAAAAGTGACCAAGAGCTTGGGTTTGGTTTGTTTTTCTTTCCTGCTCATGGCCCCTTCCCCTTTGTATCAAATCCACAGACGTTCTGGCAACAGACGTCTCCTGTTGGAGGGGCAGAGAAGAAAAAAAGAATACCAGAAAAAAAACAATGGGGAGATGTAACACATGCACTGTAATTAGATGAGGAAGCCATTAATTATGTTGTTTTCAATATCCTCTAAAAGAGTTGCCCGCCCCTAACT
This sequence comes from Petroica traversi, assembly GCA_025920805.1. NCBI lineage: Eukaryota > Metazoa > Chordata > Aves > Passeriformes > Petroicidae > Petroica > Petroica traversi. The sequence continues at coordinate 4,205 of JAHLSL010015606.1, read as the reverse complement.
ACATATCTATACATATTTACTTGTTAATCAATAAAGGAAAATGGCTACATTATTTTGATTAAAACATCAACCAAATGTGTGGCAATAAAATCAAATTTCAGGGGGAAGGTAAAAAAAAGAAAGAGAGGGAGAATGAGAGAAATAGCTATGTATGCCTTCCTCCAGACCATGATATATGATATTTTCAGGCTGCTAGGAGAGTAGACACATTAAGAAAATACCACTAATGATATTAAAGTACTTTACAAGGCTTGTTACTAAGTGCTGACAAACCTGTCAAGTATATAATGTGGGAGGCTATTGTAGCGTTCTCAGAAAACCATACCTCTGCCCCATTTCAGTGCAATCTCCTAATAATGGAGCTGCTATAAATTCTAGCCAGCAATGGGACAGACTCCTGGCTTCTCACCCCAATGTGAAGACATGATAAATATAAAAGAAAATGGCTGTCAGTTTTGGCGCCCAAACCTTATTACAAAGTCTTAATCTTACTGGCCTCAGCACCTTTTATCACTGCCTTGTTATAAGCTGATGGCTTTTTTATTTGCTGGGAGATGGAGGATGTGTCATTTGATGTCCTTTTATGTAGCCACTGCTCTGTCCTCTCACGGAAAAAAAAAAATCATTTTTATATGTTTATTACAGTAACCAATTAAATGTAAGGCTCATGTTGTGTTTGGTGCAAGCATCTTCCTGGCTGATTTTTGCAGAAGCCTGGATTTAGATGGTCAGATGCAGAGTTATTGAGAATGTGGACACAATGGAGTGTTATTTTTATTTTCCAGCTCCTGGGGAGTTGGCATCGCTGTTGGTGTTATTATTTATTGTTTTGCTTTCCGTATGGATTTTTCCCTCTTGCCAAGGTCAGAAAGAAACCGTAAGTCCTGGCTCATTCTCTTTCACTCTTCCCTCCCCGCTGCCTCTCTCTCTCTCTTCCTCTTTGCAAGTGTCAGCCACAAATATGATGGGCCTGTAAACAAAGTTTGACTCAAAATTCAGCTAAGGTTCAATCAGTTTGAACTTTAAGATGAGATATCTCACAATTACCTAAATGTTATTCCTAAACCTCACAGCTGACTTCCTGTCTTCTTTGTTTATGGCAAACAAAAGACTGAACTCCACTTGAAACAATGACCCTGTCAGAGCCCTTATCCCCCCAAGAACTGCAGCAAAGTGCCAGCATCAGGTACTTAACTCAAGATGACACTGATGGGTTGCTTTCAAGCTGTGGCTGGAGACTCCATCACTTGTTCTTATCCTCAGTTTGAAGTCGGGGCGGCCTAGTTTGTTGCCGCAGAGGAGTCCCCTCCCTCTGATTTTTGTCTGCCAGATGGTGACCAAGCTCTGAGCAGGGATGGACCCATTAACCGAGCTCCCCATCTAGTGGCTGCCAGCGTGTGTGTGGGGAGGGGGAGGGGGCAGCAGGCAGAAGCTCCAGCAGGACCTGTCGCCCTCCGAAGGCTAAAGATGAACCAAGGAAGAGGGCAAAATCAGAAAAATGTTTTAAAAAAAAAAGAGAAAAAGAGTCGGTTTTCCAACCAAGTGCATCTCCTATGAGAGTCAGTCTGGGCTTCTCTGTCTTGTACATTGACCTTCCCAAGACCCTGGCACCACAGCTCATGAGGACAGGGAGGGGCATCTGCATATGAGTGCACTCAAACTTCCCTGGCTCTGTAACACAGAAATGCCCAACAGAAATATGCACCCAGTCTCCTGTGCCTACTCCTCTTCCCTAGAAAGGCTCCAATAGGAATGGCCACATTTGACTGGTCATAATGCAGTCATATTGTCAAGGAATCTTCTTACAACACTCAGTTTGCAATCTAAATGGGTTTAGGAGACAATGCAGTAGGAACAAGAATCATAAAGATATGAGATAAGGTTAGAGATATCTCTAACGTGCCTCAGCAGATCAGTATTAGGAATAAAATATTTTTGAGTTTGGGACTCACCTGAGCCAAACTGGATGTTCTCTGTCTATGTATATTAGAATTGCCATGTAGGTACTGATATACATGATGTGAGGTTTGTTTTTAGGCTACAACTCATGAGCAATTAGGTTCCAATGAGTTGCACAGAGCTGAGCAGTTGGGTAAAGGATGGAGACTATGGGTCCTGACTGTGGGAAAAGTCTGAGCCTGAGCTCAGACATTATAAGACAGCAGAAAATGTAAAGGGATCAAGTGCTTCTCATCATCCCCTTTGCTCAGTGCTGCCCTGGCTCTGGAAGGAATTTCAGTATGAGCTGGAGATCACAGTCAATCATCCATGAAAAGTTTGGTCAGTTCTGCTGCTCAATGAGCTGTCATAAAGCCCAGGCATGGACACAGCTCAAGGGTGAGAGGTAGAGCCTGCAGTGAAAGGACCTTTCTCTCTCTTACCAGCTGCTAGGCATTTGCTGTATTGATGTTTCTAAAGGGCAAAAGCTTCTCAAGCTGGTTTCCATGAAGATGTATCTGGTGATTGACATATTAGGAATAATGACTGAGAAAGAGGAATAAATGGTTTGACCAGGGATATGCACAAAGTTTTTTACACTTGTATCTATCACACATAACACCATTCTGACTCATATCTCAATATCCTTTACTGTCTATTATCCTCCTAATAAAATAAAACAAAATAGTCCTTAATGTGTCCTGGGGTGTTAGCTTGTTGCATATCTTTGGAAGTGTGTTTGCACTTTAAAAGCAACCTTGAGGGTGAGACAGTGCAGGACCATTGTGGTAGTTACTGTAATAAGGCACTTGTGGTTTGCTAAAGCACAAGGGGAAGAAAAACAATTGATGAAAAACTCAATAGGATGGGAAAGGCAAATTGCTTGGCTGGAGATTTAATTAAAAAGGAAACAGCCCTCCCCATTTAAAGGTCGATTTGCACCCCTTAAATTACAAAAAGAACTCAGGGCTGAAATCAACACACAGTGCATGTTAATAAGAGAGAGCAGCAGGCTGTGTGACTGGTCCAGCTCTTCTCAGGCAGGGCCAGCAGGCTGCAAGACATGGCCAGTGCATGCCAGCTATCACTGGGACCTTACTCCAGGATCTACCTCCAGCAGAAGTGGTGCTCACCTGGATCACGTAAAACATGCAGAATGAAATATAATGTGGCTTAAGTCTCTATTCGCCATTTCCCTCCTCCTGTCTCCCAGCCCTCCTCAACAGCCCTTTGTATATTACCCTTGGCTTTGTGCAGCACTTTCACTGCCACGAATGCTTCTCTCCCATGGAAGAACTTGATGAAGGTTATCCATTGTCACCCAGTGTTATACTGGGATGTCAGGACACCTTGAATAAATGGTTTACATGAGATGTTGCCTCTAAGTGCATCCTCGGAAAAACTGCCATTGCCCTTTGCTGAGAAAGTTAACATCATAAAGTGAAGGCTGCCTCCGACCAAATGGGAATGACATTGCAGATTAAGGGCTCTTTAAATTATGCATTTAGTTCAGACTCCCGGGGAGACAGTATATGAGATAAAGCTAGCAGACTTACTCTGCAGCCTGGCTCTGGAACCAAAGACATTTTTAAAACATTTTGCCAAAGAAACTTCTGTAGAGGTAAAAAAACCCCTGCCCAAAACCAAAAACTCCAAAACAACAACAAAAAAACACTTAGTCATGTCTTTAAGGGCACATGTGACTCAAATGAGGAAAAAAGAAAGAAGTGAAGAAAGGAGAAAGAACATTTCCCAGGGATTCAGACAGATGGTGTATATCCAAGTTTAAATAATGAGATTTTTATTTATATCAAAATTCCTGTTAGCAGAACTAGGATTATGTTTCCCAAACATTTATTAGATTAAGAATGCTCTTATCTGCTTTCCAGGCTGATCACCCCCACACTCATAATGGCCCTGGCAACACTAAAGCATTTGGAACATCCTCTCAGCTTGTACCTGCTGAGACAGATTTGAGAAGAAAAACCCTCTTGGTTCCTGTTTGCATGCAGCTCTGTAACCTGTAACTTCCTGCCTTCATTTAGCAGAGTTTAAATTACAAATTCATGTTTCTTAAAAATGCTGTAACATCATAAGTGGAACAGTTTTATGACAGCTCTGAATTACCAGACAATACTGACACATGCCGCGTGCACTTACTTTGCCTACCAGTTATGGCTGTATTTATCTGCCCATATGTCACGCTGTGTCTAACGCATGTATTTACCACGTTGAGATGGATATTCCACAATTGAGGGCTCTTAGTG
>JAHLSL010015601.1:0-10743 GCA_025920805.1 Petroica traversi | reverse complement strand
AGATAGAGGCAAGGGGCCAGGAAAGTGAAGCTGGGCAGCAGATAGAGACACAGGGCCAGGAAAGTGAAGCAGCCCAAGTCCCCCAGGTTGCAACTAAACCAGACACTGAACCTAAGCCGGCACCTGGACCAGATAGTAAGCCTAAGCCATTGGCAGTCGCTGCTGCAGGAAAGAAGGCCAAAACCAAAACAGATCGATCAGGGGATGATGATGAGGATGATGGAGGAGAAGGACCCTCACGGGCAGGCGATGGGGGGGAAGGACCCTCAGGGACAAAAATTGGCTCAAGGGCAGGAGACACTATCGATTCCTTTTCCCTGAAGGACCTTCGTGGTCTAAGAAAGGATTACACTCGATGCCCTGATGAATCTATAATTAGTTGGTTAGTCCGTCTTTGGGATGCCGCAGGCGACGTTACAATTCTAGACGGAACTGAAGCGAGGCATTTGGGACACCTGTCACATGAACCAGTTATTGACCAGGAAACAGTAAGGGGGGCTCTCCCTAGGAGTCTCTGGTCACGAGTCTTGGCAGCTGTGGCACACAGATACATGTGTGTAGACGATCTCTATATGCAGCAAACCCAGTGGAAGACAATAGAACAAGGGATTCAACGCTTGAGAGAAATGGCTGTGGCAGAGCTGGTTTTCACAGAGGATCCAGATGCGCCTAATAATCCAGACTTAATGGCATGTACACCCAAAATGTGGCGAAAACTTATACACCTCGGGCCACAAGAATACCAGTCTTCTTTAGCCCTAATGATGCGGGAGGAGAGAGAGGCGACTGTGGAAGAGATGGCGAGGAAGCTCCGAACTTATGGAGATGCTGTGTGTGGCCCAACACATGCAAGAATCGCAGCTGTGGAAGAACAACTACAGAAAATAGCAGAGAGCCACAAAGAACTTAGAAATGAGATTCTCCAAATCTGCGCAATACAGGTCAGAGGCTCGGTTACCAGACGTAGACGTTCTTCCCCAGAGGAGAGAAGGTACCCCTCACGACGTGAACTGTGGTTTTACCTGTGTGATTGTGGGGAGAACATGAGAAGGTGGGATGGAAAACCCACATCTGTTCTGGCACAACGGGTGCGTGAATTGAAAGAAGATAAGACTCGGAAAGGAAGTTCCACCAGAAAGGAAGTAGCTCCAATTACCCATGGCCGAACTGCCAGGTATGATGACAACGATATGTCTGATCCCCTTGAAGGAACCTCTAAGATGTACACCCAGGGAAAGAAGAATGACCAGGCTTAGGGAGGCCCTGCCTCTAGCCAGGTGGGGGCTAGGGAAAACCGTGTTTTTTGGACTGTGTGGATTCGTTGGCCTGGCACATCAGAACCACAAAAATATGAGGCCTTGGTTGACACTGGTGCGCAGTGCACATTAATTCCATCAAGATATGTGGGGACCGAATCTGTCTCTATTGCTGGTGTGACAGGGGGATCACAGGATTTGACTGTGGTGGAAGTTGAGGTGAGCCTGACTGGAAAGGAGTGGAAGAAACATTCTATTGTAACTGGCCCAGAGGCCCCATGTATTTTGGGAATAGACTATCTCCAAAATGGATATTTCAAAGACCCGAAAGGACTCAGGTGGGCTTTTGGGATAGCTGCTGTGGAGGCAGAGGGCGTTAAGCAATTGAGTACCTTGCCTGGACTATCAGAGAATCCCTCTGCAGTTGGGCTTCTGAAGGGAGAAGAACAACGAGTGCCAATTGCCACTTCGACAGTGCACCGCCGATGTCGCGGTACGCCGGAATCAGACACACACTCATGGAGTTATCGTGAATGTTCCAACTTTATTACTACAAAGCGAGTGATTATATAAGGCACCACGCAGTCGTGTCCATATATGATTGGCTTGAGTACAATGCTCACGCGCTGAATCTTTTCCTTGGATTGGTCGAGTCGTCCTGGACACGCTCCATCCAGCTGCAGAGTTGCGGCATCAGCAAATCTTGCTCCAATGCTCTGGTCTCCGCCTCCCACATCCGCTTGGCCTTCAACTAGACACGTACTTCCTCAAACTTGTTTACCAACTCATCTTGTGACGACCCTATGAACGGGTCGTAGAACTCCATTACTTTTCCATGTCCCATGTCGTTCAGAAAGCTATCCACAATTCCCCCTTTTTCTTTAGACACTAACATAGTTTGCTTAAACATTTGCGAAAAGGCACTATTAATCATTCGTTGCAAGCACATGCAAAAACAGGGAATAATACACAAAGCTCCGGTGATAATAAGTAACAATAATAATCCTATACGTAATAGGGATGTAAGCCAAGGCCCAAGGCCCAAGGACTTCAACCAATCTTCTAAACCCCATCCAGTATTCACCTGCAATTGTTCAGTCAAAGTGGTCAACTCCTGAATGTGAGCATGCATAGATTTTGAGTGACTGGACAGATTCATGCAACACATTCCGTCAAAGTCCTCGCAACCATGGCCATGTGCTAACAATAAAAAATCAATAGCAGCGTGATTTTGTAATACTGCATGCCTAATACTACCTAAATCTACTGTTAGCTCTGATAATATTTCTGATGTGATGCTCATTTTTGTACTGACTCAAACATCCTGTACCACACTCAGCTTCACCTGGCTGTTAATTAACTGTGCGGCTGTGTGGTCATCTCCTTTAAACATCACATACCCATTTTGTGAAAGAACAATTCCTAAAAGGTCTAACTCTTGATGTTCTACTATTGGATGATTTAAGCTCATTAATATAGTTCCCTGCCACCATGTGGTAGTATTTATGCCCAGGTGCTTGTTTTGTGCCATCGCGTTAGCTCGCGTAAAGTCTATAGTCACTAAAGTTTCATTGCCTACATACAGCTTAAAGGGTTGGGGGTCAAAGCTGGGTACACCGATTAAACATGTTTGAAAGGGGTCTCCAGGGGTAGCTAAGCTTAAGCAAAAATCTTGCCTGTTAGTAAGACTGGCAATAGTGAGCCATATGTTTGGCCGGGGGTCTACCCCTAAGTAGAGTGAGTCTCTGATAACCCACACACAGAGCAACATGCATGTAAGTAATCCAATCACTGGCTGACAATGAGTATTGATAATGCCTTGTGTAGAAGGCATTTTGCTGCCCAATATGTGTTTTCCTCTATACTTTCAGGCAATCTGCTCCCAGGCCTTAGTCGAGTTTGAATTGCCCTGGTGGCAGTCCAACTAAGATATTTACCACTACAACTAATACAACAAAGCCACTCATTATCTAATACTAAGGTGTGTCTTCTGAATAGCTCTCCACAGCCACCACACTGAATTGTTAGTACAGTAACGACTTCACACTGTCCGCAGATGGCTCTTCTCTGTGCCGTAACACTGACCGATAATACCCCTGGCCCCAGCCCTTGGTTCTGGACGATCCTTTGGACAATCTGTTTGGCACTTAAGGATCACGGCCCGAGCAGTTCTATCAGTCAACCGGTGACCTGTCCGAGTGCTTGCTTGCTACAAATATAAAGGCAACACTGAAGTAAGACAATACATGTGGTAAAGTAATAAACTTACATCAACAGAAATAAACAAGGTAATACACATAATCATTAGAACATTAGAGAAAAAATAGTGATTTAGAATGATACATCATCAATTCCCTAAATATTGTGGCATCACCCAGAGTCTGCAATAGCTGGTAAGCCCTGTTTCACACTGAAGACTTGGAGAACCTTTCCCGGGCAAGGTTTCCAAGTTTACCTTGAAAGGGGGTCCAGCTCTTATAAATCCAAATTGGCAAGTCAAAGTGACCTGAGTACAGTTTTGGTGCAGAAACACCTGGGTCTGTTGGCATGCGTCCAACCAGTTACAGCCAGGGCTTGGCCAGAGCCAAGGCTTTAACTGGAAGGGTCTCCCTAACATCTTGCAAGAAAGCTTCTATTAACAATAGTTGGGAAAGTTTCCTGAAATCATACAGGTCTTGTAGATAGTTACACAAAGGTATGGGAAAATTTATCAATGCTATCATGATTAAACTGTAAACAACTAAAAGAATGCATATATATAACTTTAAATAATACCTTGTGGATAATGCACATTATAAAAGTCAGTGAATTCACGCTATAACATTAACAACATATTTAAAATCACTATCACATCATTAGTAACTGTGTGAGAGAATTCTGCAAGCGCTGCTGCGAGCTGAGAGTACACAGAGAGCCTTATCTCTCTTTCGCTGTCTGAGCTCAGAGCACAGTCCAAGAAGGAATTCCGGGGGAGTAGAGAGAAACTCTTGCAGACAAAGTGCGGGCATCTTCTCCCCCCTCTTCGCTCTCTCCCTCTCCCTTGGCCCAGCTGAAAGCCACAGAAGTTAATATCCAGCATAAACAGAATAGACAATTGGGGATACAAACATCATAAAGTCACCCTAGAACACTGTCCCAAGAAGGTCAGATAACTTTCTACACATCAATGCATATACAACATTATAGCAGAATAAAAGTAAAAAAGAAAACACTAAACAGCTTACAATTAATAACAGCGATAATTTGGAATTATTACTCATTTTTATGTGTTACAATTCTTCATCATAATTGTTTCAGTCGGTTTCACCTTTCTTATCCACTAAGGGTTTAATAGCCCCACTAACCGCAGTGGCTACATAGGCTGCTTTGACCTGTTGATCCATTCTATCAGTTAATTAAATCATATTAACTACTGTCACTGTTTTTAGTAATGTTCTGAGAATTTACTGCGTTTTTTCCATTTGTATTATCAAAGGTCAAAATTCAGAACATCTGGTCTTTCGTTCCCATGTCAAAGTCTGGATGGGTCTTAATGGTCTGATGCAATCGATCAGTGAAGACAGAATACCTTTTGTTGGGCCCTTGCTGTACATGCAAAAAGGCTTGCGGTCGGCCAGGCTCGGGCAGGGCACAGAGGGCAGGAAGGGCCGACTCCTGGGATTTTTGTAGCACCTGCAAGGCACTTTGCATTTGCATGTGAGTATACAGGTAGTTAAAATGTTACAGTAGTTCCCGGGATTAAGCCCCAGTCCCAGGTCCATTTTAAATGATTCTTAAGTATAGAATCATCCCATTGCAGTCCTCTCACAGAGAGTATACGTTGGAGGAGATTTAGGACTGCTGCTGGTGTTTTGTCCACCCCCATCTCCTCCCTGGCCGCTCACCTGGATCAGGACGAACTCCTTTCACAATCCCTTGTTCATCAGCAACATGTACGCTGAATGCCGTACATATCTCCTTTCCTCCGCTTTTTCTTGCGAGGCATCCTGCCAGGGCAGCAGTGATAACGACCAACTTTCCAACTTCTCTCACTCCCCTCACTTCTCGCCTTCGCTGAATATCTGCATTCTGCTGCGTCTGAGGGTTCCCGAGCTGCTTTTGGCTCCTTCCCCCCAGTCATGGTCGTATCCCACAGCTTATCAGCAACTTCTCTCCATTCTTCCGGCTCCCGTAATCAAATCAATCGGATTATTTTGTAGACTTCAGCATTTAAGCTCACTCAGCATTTAAGCTCACTCAGCATTTAAGCTCCGTATTTAAGCGTTGGGGTCCCTTAAAATAAATCATATGCTGCTTGCCATTTCATTTCCTTATTCGTCAGCGCTGTTGCAGCCCTTCAAGGTCTCGGCCTTCATGTCCGCTAACACGTTTGTAATGGTGCGCCAGGGAGCCCGCAAATCTTTTATATGTTTATCCTGATCCGTTACAGTCAAATCCCACATTCTGTCTCCTACTGCGCGCCATTCTGAATATTGAAAAACCAGGGGGGGGCTGTTTAAAAAAACCTCTGTCCCGTCCCCACTGAATCAGCTTTGTAAGCAGCTTCTCCGCTACGGACTCCCCTCTCTTAGAGAGAATAGCTAGGAGCAATCGCTCAGCCGCAGCAAATTCTGCCTCCATCGGCATTGCCCCCTTTGTTCCGGGCATAGTCTCTCGAGAGTCTCTACAACAAGCCGTATCCGCGCGCTTCAGCCTTACCTCCCGGAGGAGATCAACGGCTCCGCTCTTCAACGCTCCTCTGCGTCTCTAGGGCGAGTCCTCGGGGTCCCTTGTTCAGGGCGCCAGATGTCGCGGTACGCCGGAATCAGACACACACTCATGGAGTTATCGTGAATGTTCCAACTTTATTACTACAAAGCGAGTGATTATATAAGGCACCACGCAGTCGTGTCCATATATGATTGGCTTGAGTACAATGCTCACGCGCTGAATCTTTTCCTTGGATTGGTCGAGTCGTCCTGGACACGCTCCATCCAGCTGCAGAGTTGCGGCATCAGCAAATCTTGCTCCAATGCTCTGGTCTCCGCCTCCCACATCCGCTTGGCCTTCAACTAGACACGTACTTCCTCAAACTTGTTTACCAACTCATCTTGTGACGACCCTATGAACGGGTCGTAGAACTCCATTACTTTTCCATGTCCCATGTCGTTCAGAAAGCTATCCACACGCCGACAGTACAGAACAACTCGAGATGCTGTGATTCCCCTCCACAAACTGATTCGTGAGCTGGAGAGCCAAGGGGTGGTCAGCAAAACCCACTCACCGTTCAACAGCCCCATCTGGCCTGTGCGCAAATCGGAAGGAGAATGGAGATTGACAGTGGACTATCGTGCCTTGAATGAAGTGACTCCACCATTGAGTGCTGCTGTGCCGGACATGCTGGAGCTCCAATATGAGCTGGAGTCCAAAGCAGCGAAGTGGTACGCCACTATTGACATTGCAAATGCATTTTTCTCCATTCCTTTGGCAGCCGAGTGCAGGCCTCAATTTGCTTTCACCTGGAGAGGTGTGCAGTACACCTGGAATCGTTTGCCCCAGGGGTGGAAACACAGTCCCACAATCTGCCATGGACTGATCCAGGCTGCACTAGAGAAGGGTGAGGCTCCAGAACATCTGCAATACATTGATGATATCATTGTGTGGGGGAACACAGCAGCAGAAGTGTTTGAGAAAGGAGAAAAGATTATCCAGATCCTCCTAAAAGCTGGTTTTGCCATCAAGAGGAGCAAAGTTAAGGGACCTGCTCGGGAGATCCAGTTCCTGGGGGTGAAGTGGCAAGATGGAAGGCGCCAGATTCCCACCGAGGTTATCAACAAGATTTCAGCAATGTCTCCACCGACCAGCAAGAAGGAAACGCAAGCTTTCCTAGGTGCCATAGGCTTTTGGAGAATGCATATTCCCGAGTACAGCCAGATCGTGAGTCCTCTTTATCTGGTTACCCGCAAGAAGAACACTTTCCAGTGGGGCCCTGAACAGCAGCAAGCCTTCACCCAGATCAAACAGGAAATCGCTCATGCGGTAGCGCTTGGCCCTGTCAGGACAGGACCAGATGTGAAAAACGTGCTCTACTCTGCAGCCGGGAGCCACGGTCTGTCATGGAGCCTTTGGCAGAAGGTGCCTGGAGAGACTCGAGGCCGACCACTGGGATTCTGGAGTCGAAGTTACAGAGGGTCCGAAGCCAACTACACTCCGACAGAGAAGGAAATCTTAGCAGCCTATGAAGGAGTCCAAGCCGCCTCAGAGGTCATTGGCACTGAAGCACAACTCCTCCTGGCACCCCGACTACCGGTGCTGGGGTGGATGTTCAAAGCACAGATTCCATCTACCCACCATGCCACCAGTGCTACATGGAGCAAGTGGATTGCCCTCATAACACAGCGCGCCCGTATCGGAAACCTGAATCGCCCTGGGATTTTGGAGATAATTACAAATTGGCCTGAAGGTGAAAACTTTAATCTCACCGATGAAGAGGAACAAGAGCAAGTGGCACGGGCTGAGGAAGCTCCACCATACAATCAACTGCCAGCAGAAGACGCACGCTGCGCTCTTTTTACTGATGGTTCCTGTCGTATTGTAGGGATGAAACGGAAGTGGAAAGCAGCTGTGTGGAGCCCCATTCGACAGGTTGCAGAAGCTACTGAAGGAGAAGGTGGATCAAGTCAACTAGCTGAGCTCAAAGCCATTCAACTGGCCCTGGACATTGCTGAAAGAGAGAAGTGGCCAAAGCTCTACCTCTACACCGATTCGTGGATGGTAGCCAATGCTCTGTGGGGATGGCTGGAGAAGTGGAAGAAGGCTAATTGGCAGCGTAGGGGAAAACCGATCTGGGCTGCTGAAGTGTGGAAAGACATCGCTGCCCGAATAGAGAAGCTGCCTGTGAAAGTCCGCCATGTAGATGCCCATGTCCCTAAGAGTCGGGCTAATGAGGAACACCGGAACAACAAGCAGGTAGATCAGGCTGCAAAGATAGAGGTGTCACAGATAGACTTAGATTGGAAACACAAGGGAGAATTGTTCCTAGCTCGATGGGCCCATGATGCCTCAGGTCATCAGGGTAGAGATGCCACCTATAAATGGGCACGAGACCGAGGGGTGGATCTAACCATGGACTGTATCTCTCAGGTAATCCATGATTGTGAGACATGTGCAACCATTAAACAGGCAAAACGAGTGAAACCCCTATGGTATGGGGGGCGCTGGTCCAAATATAAGTATGGAGAGGCTTGGCAGGTTGATTACATCACACTGCCCCAGACACGCCAAGGTAAACACTATGTGCTCACAATGGTAGAAGCCACCACAGGATGGTTGGAGACTTACCCTGTGCCTCATGCCACTGCCCGGAACACCATCCTGGGCCTTGAAAAACAAGTCCTTTGGAGGCATGGTACCCCTGAGAGGATTGAGTCAGACAACGGGACTCATTTCAAGAACAACCTTATTAACACTTGGGCTAGGGAACATGGTATTGAATGGGTGTACCATATCCCCTACCACGCACCAGCTGCAGGTAAAGTGGAGAGGTGCAATGGACTGTTAAAAACCACCCTGAAAGCATTGGGCGGAGGCTCTTTTAAAAATTGGGAAAGACATTTAGCAAAGGCCACCTGGTTAGTGAACACTAGGGGATCTTCCAATAGAGCTGGCCCGGCCCAATCTGAGTCCCTGCATACAGTAGATGGAGACAAGGTCCCAGTGGTACATGTTAGAGGTCTGTTAGGGAAGACGGTGTGGGTCAACTCTGCCTCGAATACAGACAAACCCATCCGGGGGGTTGTCTTTGCTCAGGGACCAGGTTACACATGGTGGATAATGCAGAAAGATGGAACAACACGATGTGTGCCCCAGGATCATTTGATTGTTGGGTGAGAACCATGTGTAGATACCACTATTTGCTGAATTTTGCTAACATTTTCTGTATATAGCTGTACACTGTATATATATGTATCTAGGTACTGAAATGACGATATGGGGATAAGGGGTGGAATGTCCTGGGTTAGCCATATGGCCTGTTTGTATCCCCAATCGTCCCCTGGCTTGTGCTGGACGTTGGGTTCTGCAGCTTTGAGTTGGTCTAAGGGGGACGGTGGGAGTGAAGGTGGAGGAAGAGGCGGAGCGGCAGCAGGAAGCAGGAAGAGAAGAGCAGAGGAGGGAGCGCGTGGCTCCAGCGCGGCCGGAACTCGGAGCTCCCCGGGATCATCGCCCCCCGTCCCGCAGATTACTACGAACCAAGGTCAGGAGAGCGGAGAGGCTGCATTCCAGCAGACAGCGTTATCTCTTTTTCTTTTTTTTTCCTCTTCTTGGGACTGGCTGGCATCGCGTGGGCCCCTCCCCCACCCTCGCCGACTGCTACAGCCGGGCCCGGCAATCGTCCCCCCACTGGAGAACTGAATCGGACTCAGACGGACTCTGAATCTACCATCTCTTCAGAGGAAGGAGAGGTTTCATTGTTTTCATATTATCCAATTTTTTCCCTATACTTGTAAATATTCTATGTGTTAAATAAATAGTTTTTTCCACTTTTCTCTAAGGAAATTCTTCCCGGACCGGTAGGGGGAGGGGCGATTGGAATCGGCTCTTCCTAGAGGAGACCCTCCAGAGGTTTCCTCCTAAACATTTGCCCTAAACCAGGACAAAAATTGGCGCCCAACTGCGGGGCTCGAGAAAGTGGAAAAAACTTGTACTGATTTGTATCTTGGTTGTGCTTGCTCTCAGTAGCCATGCTGTTTGAGCTTATAATGTACCTCTCCCTGAAAGCAGCTAACTGGTTCCTAGGTCGGCTTTGTTACTCACTGTTGTTTTTGGCATGGAGTTTTTACCATTGCGGGGTACGGCTTAAAGTTGTTGTTTTGCTGGGGGTGGTGATACTGATTTATAGAGAGAGTTTACTAGGAATTGTTCAATCTATTTACGGTCTGTTGTTTTTCTTTCCCACCTTGTGTCCTAGTTTCAGTGGCATGTTCTGGGGGTTTGTTGATAATGGCACCCAATCCCTTAATGGTGGGGATGAGGCTTCCCAGCCTTTCCCTTTCCTCTTCCCCTTTCGATCTGTCACATTATCTGTTACATCATTTTTTGAAAATGCTCAGTACCCCCCAATTGCCAAAGAAACCACTTTGCTGATATTTCAGATGGTGAGTTTCTTCTATATGGTTTACAACTTTTCTAGAATGAGGGCTGATAGGCGTGGAGAGGCTGAGGAGACACCTGACCCAGTTGTGGAACATCCAGAGTGGTGCGGAGAATGGGAGGATATGGGCCAGATCTTGAAAGAGTTCTCAGAACCCATAGCTTGGGACTTCCCACGTGACCAAATACAGAACCCTACTAGGGTGGCCAAATATCTGAAAGAGAAGTGTAATGATGGTTCTAAGGAGGAAAGGATCATTACAATAAGCTGGGCCCTGGCATATGCTTACCACACACTACTGGATGCTGTAGGGCAGCAGATAGAGGCAAGGGGCCAGGAAAGTGAAGCTGGGCAGCA
>JAHLSL010015575.1:0-56027 GCA_025920805.1 Petroica traversi | reverse complement strand
AGAGGGAGAGGGAGAGGGAGAGGGAGAGGGAGAGGGAGAGGGAGAGGAACTTAATGATCTTTAAGGTCCCTTCCAATCCAAGCCATTCTATGACTGTGAAAATAACTGTAAGATATCAGGGACAGACACAGACATTTAAGCCAAGTTTTTCTTATAGAAACCTCTCCTTAACAGATTGGAAGGAAACCAATGCGTAAACTGGAGTTTTCAGGCGATCCACGCCTCCTGATTTTCAAGACTTGTAGTCAAATTTGCATGGTGGTTTTCTGTAGCAGTCAGCTCTTATCTCTAGCTGTGGCACTGGTTTGCTGTGTAGTATTGAGTAAATCATCCTGTTTCATTACAGATTTGGTCTGCACACAACCTCCCGCCAAAATAACAAAAGGTGAGAAGTCAAAATCAATTTCATTAAGCTGGAACATGTCAATATTTGGATGTTCTGTACTGGGAATGGGAGTGGTTTCAAAGTCAGCACCTGAAGGATAGTTTTAAATGGACAAAATAAAAGCCATCAAAATAGGAAAATTGATTTTGGGAACTGAAATCAATGTGTGTGCCTGTTACAATTTACACACCTGGCTAAAATACTATACGATATATGCTTACAATCACTAAGTATTGCTATTATTGCATGAATGTTGCAAAAAAATCCTGACTTTCCACTGAAGGTAAGTGCTAAGATGTCTGGTCTGAGATTAAGTAACACAAAGGCCTTGTCTGCACTCAAAAACATCCTGGTTTCATTTATGTGATGCACAGCTCCATGTAGCTCTGTGTGGCTCTGTGTAGCATTCTTGTTTTAGTGTAGCTGAATTCTTCATTGACTTATTCTGAACTGGAATGAGCCTGCTTTAACATGCCCTAGGACAGCCATTGTGCTTTTGTACTGGTAGATCTAAACTGGTATCAAATTAACACTTTCATTTAAATCACTGCAATTCAATGTGTGATCACCAGCAGAACCAATTTAGTGAGTGTTGTCTTTAAATGAGCATTTCAAATCTCTTTGGCTGCAATCTGAAGTGTCTACAGGAGCCATCAGGATCAGCTCTTTCCATACATATCAACTATATTTTCCGTGATATGCACAGAGTATTTGCAGAAATAAATGGGAAGATGTTTTTCCCATATGTGCATGAACTCTGAACTCCAAGAGTTCAAGTGGGTTCAGTTGTTCTCCTCAAACTGTCATTCTAGTCCTAATTAGTACATGGTGCCGTGAGCAATTTAAATGGAATATATTAATAGAGGAGAATTCAGGGGAGGAAAAAAGAAGCCCTCCCCCATACCCCTGCCTGCAAAAAATCCTCTTAGATAAACAGGGGATTTCTTAAGGGTGCCTCACACCCTTGCCACCTCCCCCTTTCCCTCAACAATAAAGATTGAAGGTGGAAGACAGAGAAGGTCCGGATGCTGTCTGCCAGGGAGGGTTTCCCACAGGAGGAGATAGCTGGAGACTCCCACTGCTTCCAGGGAGTCGTGGGGAATGGGGGGATGCTGAAACTGAGTCATGATGGTTCAGGGAAGTGCTGTTTTATTTAAACCCTCAAATGGCTTGACATGCCCCTGGTACTTTCACTGCCTAATTATAAATGAAAGGAAAACGGCAAGAGAATCCCCTCCTGTTGACCATCTCCCACTTAACAAGGCAGCACATGTCGCAGTCTCTACCTTTTTAGCTCTGTCCTTGCTTTTATCCTTCTGCAATTTAATCCTAACTCAATTATATTATTACAGAGTGTCACTTTGAGTCACTTTCCCCCTTACTGGCATATGGCTCTTTTCAGTTTCACTGCTAATTCTTTTCCAGTGGACTTGTTTAAAACGTACTCATTTTCTGCTTAGACTCTGTGTTATTCACGCATCACATTTCTGCAATGCCTGGCTAACTTCCTCAGGAGGAGAACAGGGGCCGGGGATCTTCGCTCCCTGCATATATTTGCTGGAGTTTCCATCCCGAATTGTCAAAACACAAACTAGATGGCAGGAAAGGTGAGCAGCATGCCCCGTCTGTCAGAAATGTGGAGAGGAGGCTGCCCTCCGCTGGGTCTATTCCAAAACCCAGGGCTGGAGTGATGGGGAGAGCTGGTGAATACTGAAAACTGTTTTCCATCTCTATTGTTTTTTCTTTTTCATTTTTTCCCACCCTTTTTAATTTTCAAATGCGTTTGCTGACTCCTTGTGCTTCTTTTGACTTTCCTCTTTGTGTCATCCACAGCACGGGCTCTTCCTAGCAAGATGATCCTGCAGGTTCTGGATTTTTGGGGAATATTCCAACTGCCCATCCATTGTTGTCTTCAAGTTTGGATAAGGGCTACTTGACTGATAGCTATTTTAAAAATTGATCTAAAAATCCACTACTGGAGGTATTCACATGTTAAGAAAAAAAGACACAATTCTGTGGGTCCACAGAGAAAGAGGACAGTTCTGAAAACAGACACATTTTTCCCCCTCTCAGCTATTAAGAGATGGTAACTGCTGAGATAACCACAATGCTACCAAGTCCCAAACATGACTTTCCTAAAAAGAAAAAAAACAAAAAAACAAAAAAACTTTTAGGTTTTTATAGAAACCCAAGAACAGTTTGGTTTGAAAGGGGCCTTAGATATCCTCTAGTTCAAACTCCCAAACGAGGGCAGGTACACTTTCCACTACACAGGGCACTGTTTTCCTTCAGCTCGTTTACAAGTGAAATTATACTACAATAGAGAGATATTAGAGAATTTAGCTCCTTTGGTGTAAAATACCCATGTTTCCTTTCCACTTCCATGCACATTCTTATTCAGGATTGCCTTTTACTGACTGAGTTTGTAGGTGGAATAAGCTAACTAAGGGAAAATATTGTTGGTAAACATCCAAATAGATGAGCCCAGAGAGGAATTTTCTGTTTGGGAAAAAAAAAAAAAAAAAAAAAAAGAAAGAGAAAAGCCCAGTCAAAAAAATCCCTGAAGAGAGAAAGAAACAAACAAAATTAATGCAAAACAAAAGTCAGGCCCACTTTTTCCGAAATCACACTTACATGAAGGCAGAGAAACACAAGAAAACTAGCCAGGATAAAATCCCTTTACTGCAGAGACAAAGACAAAATTAAAATCAGTTTGTTCAGAGACAGATACTCTCAGATAAGAAGAGTATCTTAAGACCTCTCTCAAGGTGACCTACAGTTTGCCCAACATCTGTCTTGAGTTCAGCAACTTCTTTGAGTGAAGGGCCTACATCCCTTGTTTTCCCACTTCTCCACATGTAGCTCTGGAAATGAGTGACTCGAATTCAAAGGTCAAGATCTGTTTTTACAGGCAAAATACATATCTCTGTGCCGACTTTTGCAGTTAGATAACTTGCACACTTCAGTGCCGAGATAAGGACCAGGTAGGCTATTTACAAATTCAGGTTGTGTAAGTTGATAGTGGAGTACCTACTACACCTGATATGAAAGGAGGTATAGAAAATTACACTTGGGCCGAGGCATTAACAGCCATACAAGCAAAGTAAGGGTATCAGTTGGGCTGATTACAGATCTTCTCTCTGAATTAAATCAAATGTAATAGTTATGGAAATCCTGTGAGTTGCTACTTTTCATTCCAAGATGAAATCACATGGAAAGTTGCTCACGATTTCTGATAACAGGTTCTTAAGCCTCAGGTACTTAAACACAAAGGCACTGCTCTCTTTATCCCTCAAGTTTTCCTTTCCTTCTGGTAGTACAGTTTAAACTCGGTAGCTACATTGCTGAGCACTGTAATGACTCTGAGGTTACAGCTAGCAGTTAAGATAACATGGTGTTATTATATCAAAAATCATGTCCACTTTATAGCTGCCCTGAGTGTCCTCTGTTTTCAGACTTCATCTGGGATAAGAGGCAGCTAATTCCCCATCCTCTTGCAGGCCATTGGGTCAGGTTGGCCCTTACCATCATATGAATTTCCCTGAACCCCTCAGTCAACTTGTCTGTCAGGGATAAAATTTAGTCTATTTATTCTAGCTCCTCCAGCTCAGCTTCATGTAGAATAAATTCCCTCCACAGTAGATTGTAGTCTGTGCACCATAAAACTTCCTTAGAAGTTACATTCACTGATTAATTACTCAAGGCACCAGGGGAAAGAAAGAATCTTGATAGATTTGGGAGGAAAACGTAAATACTTCTTTTCAGAAGAAATATAAATATAGGACAACTCTTGTTTTTTGTTCTAGGTATTTGTTGGGGCTTTTTTTATTTGTTTTTTTTTTTTGTTTGTTTGCTTGTTTTAATAGAGGTGAAAACAATTAATTGATTTCTTGTGTCAGATAATCTGTTGTACTCTCCAACACATTTTGTGAAGAGCCCTCCTTGAAGCAGGTAGTTCTTAATGATTGCTGAGCAAATAAATAGGAAAAACAACAGCCCTGGAAAGCAATTTATGGAAAGAAAGCATGAAGAGGAGGTGAAACCTAAAAAAAGTTACATCTGAAATGAGTTTTGAAGGAACATATGCTCTCATGCAGCAGATTTTTCAACCTCATAGGAAATATGGTGCTGAAATGAGAATAGGTTGATGAAAGGATGGATTTGTTTTCGATGCAATTTCCTGTACATTTACATGGGAGTATTTCCCCCCTTTCCCCTGTGAAAGTCTTTGACTTAATGCTTGTTGAGGTGTGGGAGCCAGGACACCTACATTCCCTTCCCAGTTTGGAAAGGATTCACATTTATCCTGATGACTCTGTTTATCTTCCTGCACCTCTGATGTGTGTGGTAGGTACAATAATGGCCATCTTTGCCTTAACAAGCCTGCAGTATGGCTCATCAGATGAGGATATTGTGATAAAATCCCTGAATTAATGCTAAGAATGGTTATTATTTTGCAAGATGGATAGCCCACAAAATGCCACTTTGCTATTTCTAGTGACTGGCACTTGTTTAGCAACACAGAGCACAATTTAGAGGAGGCTTTCCAATTCCTACTGGATGGGATCAATTTGACAGAAGCATCAGTATCAGGAGATCCTCTGCTAGGAAAAGAACTATCGCTCTCCACTGTCTTTGCCATTTACAGGAAGGATTGGTGCCAGCAATTTGACTTTCATCAGCAATAAAACAGAGAAGAAAAAAAAAATTAAAAAGAGTCTCAAATGATTCTATAATGTCCTTGAAATTAAATTAAAAATAGCCATCACTGCCAAAACTCAGAAAAAGGACTCACAGCTTTTTTACAGTGCCTACTACAATGTGGATTTATGATTGCCGGAATACTGCTTACTGTATAACAAGTGTAGTATTAAGTGCCATATTGGACTACCATATGGCTACTAACCTCAGAGGTTGGTAGCAACTATCAGTGTAGAAATTAGTGTGCAGAATGAGCCTGAGGATAAAACCAGTTATCACTCAAGCATGCTATATAATTGGCTGTAGCAAGAAACTAAAAAATGTCTCGGAAACCAGATGGATTTGAAATGTTCCATTATTCATAAACACTTTTTTTTTTTCTGCAGCAATACTTGTTCCTTTCCCAAATATTCTGTTGTTAAAAAGAATAATTACCATGCAGAAGCAAAAAGTAAGGAGGATAAGTCTTTGCTGCTGGGAGGGGGTGGCACATGTCTTGTGTCTGCGTTCTGGCCCAGGCAGCCCCTCGTGCCCACAGTGCCAGGGCTGGGGGCAGATGCTTTGTACGAATTTCTGCAGGGACTTTGCTGTTCTCCTCCCATGGAGAGCAGCACTGGTGAGGGTGGTGTGGGCTTGCATGGTGATGTTATTAACAGCCCTTCACAGCTGTGGAGACTCATCCCTTCCACAGTGTTTCCCTCCTTTTTGATCACACAGATGACAAGCATTGTAATCTCCCTGACAGGAACTGCCTCCCCAGAGGACACCACGTCCCCCCACGCAAACATGCTCCCTTCCTCTCCCTCCATTTCATCCCACTCCTCCCACCTTATGCCTCTTCCCACTCCTTCCCCAGCTGGACCCACAGCTGAAGCAGGAAAAGAAAAGAAAGAAAATAATAGTGAAAAAGATGCCTTTTTTATTTTTGTGCATGTGTGTGCGTGTGGACAGGAAAGGGCCATGATCTTTGCATGAAATATCAAGTGGGAACAGAAAACAGGACTTCAATATGCAGGAAAGGGACACTGCATAATCCACCTCAACTCAGATCAGGGCAGGAGAATCTCTATATGGGATGAAGAGCTATCCCTCCTTCTTTTGCCCCACAACCACCCTCTTGCAAATGTCTTTTCTTCACTGGAATAATAAAAAAGACAATCCTACTCTTATTTTTTGAAACAGAGGACACATGGAGAACGTCCTCTTCCCAATGCCCAGTTAGCTTTCAGTGTTGCTCTGATTTAATTCTAGTAATCCAGCTATGTTTGGAAGGCGAATTCCAGCTGAAGAGGGAAGCCAACACACAGTTTCATCTAACAAAGCAGGCTCAGTGTAGTAGGAAAAAAACCCTCTTGGTTTGGCCTTTCTCTTAGCAGTATGTTAAGATCAAAGACTGAAAATAGGGATGCTTTTAGCATTTGATTTATGGCACACATAGGTTTGTAGTAAAGCGGAAAATTGAATTTTCCTTTTTTGAAGGATCTGAAATTTTTTTCCATTGGATCCTCAATAAAATATTAAAGTTGGATATTTTCCATGTTTGGGTTTTATTTGGGTTTTGGGGCTTTTTGTTACTGTATGGGAAAATACACTCAGGTTCAAGTGAAAATGATATTTCACAGTAGAGAAAATATTGTATTATCTTAGATTTGAAAATTGTAAAATCAAAATTATGTTATAAAATGTAAGAGAAAAGTTTCAAAATCAATGACACTTTCAAAGAAGCCACTAATTTCCAAATATTTCATTGTGCAAAGAGCATATCACAACACTATTAGACTTATTTCAGTAAGAGCCATTTCCTCTTCCAAAGGCATTCAGTTCCAATAAAACCACAATTACCCAAATATCTTTTTCCATCTATTGAGGAAAGAAGAAAGGAAGCCATCCCCATGCAGTGATTTGTGTTTCCTGGTCAATGGACCCACTGAGCACTGGTGTAACTGCTGAGTAAGAGAGAGCTATAAAAGATTTCCTCAATTTACTACCTTGACTCACTGGAGGTTGTGTTCCTGAGTCAGTACTGATTCCTGTTTTGGCCTGGTAACATACTGAATGCTTCACATGGAAAATAATTATTCTGATAAATTTGTGGTTATGTAAAACAGAGTGTCTGTCCGGCTAGACTTGGGAAAGGGGGAAACTTATTCTAGGAGGGTGATGATTGGAAGTGCAACAGCTGAGATACCTGCTGCTTGTGTATGCATCCTGCCTTCAGGTATGTACATTGACAAACAGTGAACAGCTGAATTTTTTCATAAAACTAATTTCTGGAGGTACAATACCTCAATCAGAGGCAAAATTATGCTCAGAATCAAAGCATGGATGTCCCCTTTGGCTTAGACTGTTTTTATTCCCTAGTAAATGATCAATTTTCTCTGCTTCCCTGAACAACATTTTGGTACAGCTCACCTGAAATGAACACAATTTCCTTATATAGTCCACTTGTCCAATGCCAAGGGCCAATTGCTTTTTGTTGCTTAAACTTGGTTGTGATTTAGACTCATTTTTCATTATTAAAATGTTAAGACACAAAGATCAAGGTACTGAGACAAAAATTAATCAAAGAGAGATTTGGAAGATAAATGATTAAATGGATGATAAAAAAAAAAGTTCTATGACCTCTGCTCTTACAAAGCTATGGGATGTCAGGGGGCTGTGGAAGTCTGTCTGTGTAGATCTCCTCTGTTCACTGTCATTAAACATCTGTAGCCAAACACTGCATTAAAATAAACCAAAGACACAAGTTGTAGTGTTAGGCCTTGCACAACCAAAGCAATATCTATCCATCTATTAAATCTGTAGGCAGTGTTTTAGAAGTTATGGTGTTGCACATACAGGGCATTTATTTTTTGCATTGCCAGCAGTACCACTGTAGCGTAAAACACTTATTTTATGGTGTACTGGGTTTGGTGGAAAGTTGCATGAATCTACTAATTCCAGGTCAGCAAGAGAGCTTAAAAGCTTCCATGATCAGCCTATGTCTGACCTGAGATATGCTTTTGTCAAGACAGGCTATCTAGAAAATTTAAAAGAGAAAGAAATGTGTCAAGAGAGCATCAACATTTTCTGGGCAAAAAGGTGGGTTGGAAGGAAACACTTGTAAGAGGCACAGTCCTTCCAGTTTCACCTGTCACAATGGTTTTCAAGAATAAAGGTGCCTCTGGCCATGGTTTGGAAGGATCTTGCTTTAAAAGTTATCAGAAAGGAATGTAATTTCATATTAAACTATTTCTTTTGGCATTTTTTCATCATTTAAGTCTTTTAATAATTTTGTTTCTTATCACCATTGTGGGAGAATATCAGCAGAAATTTCTTAGAGAAGCAGCAGAGCTGAGTGCAGCAGATTTGGTCAATCCATTGTTTATAGGATCCTAACCACCCCATCCATGAAAAAAGCTGCTATAGTAATTGACTAACAAAACAGAACAGTAATTTTCCTTTTTGCTTCTGAATGCTGGGAAATTTAATCTAAAATTAAATCCAAAATTAAATCTAAAATTTAATCTAATTAAAGAATGTGATAAAGAAAGAGAAAAATATCAGTAGAGAGGGATCTTCATCTCTGGATGTGATGTAGAGTGCCAATAACTGTATTATATGTCTGAGTCTGGCATCCCAAAATATGAAAGAGTTCAGGAGAGAATGAGCCAAGCCAACCTCTGCGGTGCGTGAAGGTGAAGGAGATGCCCAGGAGGTGAGAGCGAACAGATGGGAGAGTGAGAGCTTAGAGTTTGAGCAATAACTCTATTGTTCAGATCTACTTCTTTCCTGGCTCTCCTGGAGCCCTTGCTCACACAGAAGCACCGGCTGGCCTGTCCCCTGAAATGTCATGGCTGCTGGCAAAGCCTGCCCACTCTTCCGTGGATGTGCAGTGGGGGACAAAAGCAACAGAAAGTGTTGGAAAGTGAAGAGCTCTTCACTTTCAAGCCAGTGTGGGCACAGACCATGACCTGGCCACCCCTCCTTCCCCTACGTGGAGCAAGGAGAGGAGCTGTGGTCTGTGAGCTTCTTCCTGAGGGATGCATTCTTCGTGTCCACTCTCCAAAATGCACAAGCTAAGAAATTTAAATTCGCTGTCTATGCCTTCATGGATCCAAAGATAAGAAGGGTCAGCCCAAGACTTTGGCTCTGGATAAATGTATCGGTATTAATTTCTTTTCCAGATAAGATTTGGTGGTATTTTTTTTTTTCTCTTTACAGACACATAGGGCTGTGGGATAAAATATCTCATCATTTTGAAAATCATGCATCAAAACTAGGATATTCAAACATTTGCTACAAGACATGATAGATATAAGTGTCTCAAAATTAGTCTTGCATTCCTGATCCCAAGGAAAGGACAAACTGAGACCATTTGCCTTGCAGAGATCAAAGAATCATAGGATTCAAACACAGATCCCAAGGGCACATCTCAAACCTGACTCATGGCATGATGATTTTCAGGTGTACATGGGTCCTGATGGATATTTGTGCAATCTGCATTTCAAATCTTGATGTCTGATCAAATCCTTTATACTGGTCCATATGCACAGACGTTATTCCCTTCTCCTCTCATCCGGGAGTTCACAATCTGTCATGATAGAAGGTTTCTTGTACCTCTGGATGCATGTCCAGACTGTCCTTTTAATATAATATTCACCAGCTTATAGACTACTGTGGAAAAAAGGAGAAAAGTGGATTGGTGGCATAAAGGGGAGAAAAAAAAAATTAAGGGAAAAAGAAAGAAAGAAAAAAAAAAGAAAGAATGGCATTCGGAAAAAAAGGACAACCCTGTCAAAACATGACAGCTGATCCACTGCCTGTTTTATGCTATTCATAGAAAATGCCAAATTCTGCAAATAGTAACCACATGTACATCGGCTTCGCAGACTCAATGTTCTGCTGCAAAATGAGACGTTCTGTATTTTAGTGTGTCATCAAAGGCAGTGAAAATATCACTCCAACCTCCTAGGCTTAACCCTCTGGTCTCTCAACTGTTAAAAGTTTAATTCGATGGCGGTGGGAGCGAGCAGCAACACATCCAGCTTTGTGAGCGGTGCTAACGGAGCTGCCTAATGTATGCCAGTTGCACATAAAGTCAATTAACAAATCTGTTACCGCGCCATTTTTATTCATAGCCATGAGACCATTAAAGCGACAAGACTGCATCTGACGTTTATGATCTTGTTCGCATTGCCAGAGGAAGGAGGGGTGGGGGTGGAAACAACTTTGTGGCTCTGTAGCATGAGAGAAATAGCACCATTCAGAGACATAAGGGCTCTTGAGCAAATGCCGGAGCTTCTGAAGTCTTTTTCACATCTCAGCCCTGTCCCTTGCCCGTGTCCCCCCACTTTTTCCCCACCCCTCCTCCCCTTAGTCCCTTGCTTGTGCCTTTCAGGTTTCATTTCAATACAGAAAGATTGGCTTTTTAGTTCAAAAGTATAACGTAATTGTCCTTTTCTGTGGCTGGCTGATATTCCCTTTCACTAACATTTAAAAGAGTACTTATGCTGAATTGAATATGGAATGGGAACAGCTCCTGGTGCTTTTGTGTGTGATGGGGATGGCTTTGCAAGGCAAGGCTTGGGCTTCAGTTGGCTGTGTCCTTCTTCAGGAATGCTTCCAAGATCTTCTAAGTGACCACGAGCTCTGAATAGAGTGTCCTGTTTAATCATTTCCTCCTCAACAAACAGCCTGTGCAACAGCTACAGTAAATTGCTTTCAGCCTGGAGGAGCCAAATCTTGGAAGGTACACCATTTCTGCCTTAGATTTTCCAAAATTTTCTGAACTATGCTGGCCTGTTTGCTCTTCTTTCATTTTTTTTCTGAGTGCCAGGAGTGTGAAGATGAGGAAAAGAAGCTGTCAGTAGAGCACTCTGACACATCAGTGTCCACACTTAGCTAAACTGTTAGAACACTTCCAGTGTAATCTACATTCCCTGCTAACAAAAGTAATTTCTACATATGTCTCCTGAGCTTCACTTGGTTGTTTTTCAACAGTGGCAAAGGAAAGAAGATTTAGAAATGCTAGGGACAAATTATTTGGTGGAAAATACTTGAAGTCATGAAGTTACTTCCTTTAAACTCAGATTCAAATGGGTGAGAGTAAAGCTAGCTGGAATAGGAGATAATGGCCATTTTAGTGAGAAAGCAGGCAGGTAAATAGTTAAGTAAGGAGACCAACAGGTTTTATGGCTGAGTGAACTGATTATGATACAGAACTGATAAACTCTGAAGTTGTTTCTAGTGTGCAGACAGGAAGGTTGGAGGCCAGCTGTCTTGAGAATCTCAGATCACAATATTTGTCTGCTGCAGAGTGCCAAAATTCAGTGGCTGACATCCTGGCTCCATTAAAGTTGCTGGGTAAAACTCCAGCAGATGTTTTACCATTAACTTTAGCTGGATCCGTTTCACCAAATAGCTGCAGGGGCTGTGTGAGATGGCAGGATTCTCTCCAAGATTGTAGCAGTGGGAGACATCCTTGTGAATGTTTCACAGCACTGGACCTCCGGAGGAATTTGTCTCTTGGGGATGTTTGTTTGGGAAGAGGCAGGAAAGAGCATTATTGGGGAGGAAAATTGCATTTTGGTTTCTGCAAAGCGAAAAAGAAAAAAGAAAGCGTGAGGAAAAATCAGTTTCATGATTTTTTTAGGCAAGGAAGATGGAATGGCCAAGGTGACAAAGGCTCATATACTACAAGAAATAACTCGTGTGCCAGTAAGGCCTTCCAGTCAGATCAGAGCTGTGTATTGTCAGAATCTCAATTTGTAAAAATTATTTTCAGAGAGCAACACAATCTGAAATCATCAATAAAATTTCTTTAAGTCCACAGGCAAAACAGTAGCAGCAGGAGGAGCATTTATAAAAGCACAATATTCATTTCTTTAGGCATTTGTATTACAACAGACACCTCTGCTAAAGACAGAAGGGCTGCCGCTTTTCTCACCCACAGAACTTTCACTTGACCCTTTTGAATCATGGCATTGAAAGTGCTCCCGTTTAACAAGAGTTGAGGAAAGGAACAGGCAAAATATTCACACCTATCCTAATTTTTTAAAATTATTTTTTAGAGAAAATGGTGATGAAGAAAAATCTTAAACATTGACAGTCTCACAGCTCCAGTTCTTAGCCTGGAGTGGTATCTTACTCCAAAGGAGACCCTTTGAAGCCACTGGACACAGAAATGGCTAAAACCTGCTGGCATGAAAGATTATCTTAGTTTGTGAGGGTGGTAAAGTAGATCTTGAGCGTCAGATCTATCACTTCTGTTGTTGATGGAAGCCTTTCCACTCATGCTGCATGTCAAGATCGTTTCCCAAAGGATAAATGCATTATCCAGCAGTTCCAATGGAAGAACCCAGCCTTCAGCTGTCCACTGCTGCTTTCCTCACCCAGAGATCAATAAGGTTGACCTTACCCACAAGACTTTATAAACTTAAACAAAGTTCTTATGTTTTGGCTACCTAAATCCCACTAAAAAGCACTTCTGAGAACCTGGACTTTAACATTTGTCAAGCTTTCCATGAACACCCGACAGAAGATAATAACAAAATTCCAGTGAAAGCTGAGAGAGGCAAGAAAGGATCTGCAACTAAACTTGCTTAACCACTGGTGGCATTACAAGTGGAAATAGCTGCAGACAATAAGCTAAGAGCTTTCTCCCTCTTTTCCAGGAGCCGTGCATCCCTCTGCAGCGTACTGTTGTGGGGGGAATGGGTGCTCTGGAAATCAGCCTGGAGCATCTGAGAGAGAATAAATCATAGCCCAGCAAGAGCAGGGAGCCCCTGCCAACATTCCTGCACAGAGAAATGGGCAGCAGGCGAGATCCTGCAGCTGGTGTACGCTGAGTACAGAACACTAAGGCCTTGAACTTTTTCCCTCTCCTGGGTCTCTTCCTGCACTCCCCCTCCCTTCTTGCCATCTCTGCCTCGAGCACCCGGGAGAGGAAGCAAAATTTATACTGCTCTGCCCTTAAAATGCTGACTTTCCATGTTTACAGGGCTTGTTTACACAGAAAATTAATCAGTTACGGTTTTAAATTTTAATTAAAGAATGCTTTCCACTGTTATTGCAAAACAGACAAAAGCCCATAAAATGTATATTTGACTGCCGCTCAGTGTTGTCTTTGGATCGGCAAGCAGCCTTGAGATCAATCATGCGTGGTATTTTTTGAACTTTTTTTTCCTAAACACAACACTCTTCACACAAGTTGCACTATTTTTTTTAAAGAAATGCCCTTCAAAATAAAAGCCAGACTGCACAACAATATAGAATTCTTCTTCATGCCTTTCTTTTAAGACCAAAAGTGAAATCCTTAGTCTCAAGCTGACCGTGGGATATTTTAGCCATTAAAAAACCACAAACAGAATCACAGCCTCCATAGTAAAGGCCTCAGACTTGCTTACTTCAAAGTCAATAGCAAAACTCCCAAAAACTTTGATTCAAGTGTTTATTGCATGCTGTTTGTTCCCACAACTGCAGTTCCTGGTTTGAAAATAAAGTGTGGCCATTTCTTTCCCAAGATCTCATGGCCGTTAGCAGAAGTTCAAGATCACTTCAGGGTTAGCCATTCAATCCCTCTTTCCTAAAGTGCTTATCCTTGATGTGTGGATGTCTTCTGAAGGTCTGTGGAAGAGCATGACTCTTAGAAACTGAACCTAGCCCCAAAATTTTACTTTCATGATGAAAATCTATGATTTGGTCTGCTATGCCTGTGCCCTCTTGGCAGTATAGTTAAGCATTTCCTATTCTCTTGAATCAAAGTAAATTCAGATTAATAGATCATCAATGTGAGTGCCACCATCTTAAATAAAAGAGAGTCTTGTTTCTCTAGCAATATTTTATTGGTCTAAAGTAAAATAATCTTTTTTTTTTTCTGATTCTTCTTCCAATTCTTCCAAATACCCATGAAAATCTGGGAATACCCTAGCAAAATGAAGTCTGATTACATCAACATGAATTCTTGGCAGTCCAAACCTCAAGAGCGTCAAATATTCAGATGGAAATCACTAAGCTTTGAAAGCCACTTTGCTACCTACTCGTCATGCTGGGGCCCTCATTGAGTCACACAAAGGATGCCCCTGACACAAGCCTTTCCTGCTCACTGTGTCACAATGAGAAGAGACTTCCCTAACTCCACGTGGAAGATGACGTACGTATTAGCATGGTATCTAATTTATTTCCAAAGATAAGAACACCCACAGGTTGGGCAGTGACATGAGCATCTGGACCACCAAATGTCAAGCAAAGCTGCAGACTGACTGTTGCACACTGACAGGAAGCTCAGGACAAAAAGGAGAGAAAAAGCTCTCAGTAGGAAGTCCAAAAGAAACAAAAAAACATGTTTAAATGATCAGTGAGAAGCCTCTCTTTACACTGATGTCTGTGGCAGAGATTATTTTGAGTTTCTACAATACACACAGTTCTAAGGACATGGAGGAAATAAGAAATTTTGCCCAGATGTTTTATCTGTTGCAACAACGGAGGTGACAAATCATCAAGAAGTTCAACCGTGTTCTAGCACTGACAAGCAGGCAAACATCTATGAATATTTTATCTGACCTACATCCAAATTATTATAGCAGCTTTGGTCCATGAAACTCCTCTGGAAACATTGCCAGAAAGATAACAAGTCCTGGTATGAAGGTCACAGCAAGAACAGAACTTTGAAGGAAGGTGTTTGGACAAGAATAGAAACATCTGTTAGTAGAGATGCCCTAGAACGGTCACTGCAATGTATGGAGTATCAGCTTTCAGCCTGCAGCCTCTGAATGACAGATTCATGGAAGTTAACAGCAAAAAGACCTTTGCAGTTCTCTCCTCTGCTAGCCTGTGTGCCAGAGGTCATAAAATTCCCTTGAATTCTTTCCTTTCTGCAAGTCTAGTAGCTGAGGCTAACTTAGGGTTAACATGGAAGGGGAAAGGGGGAGAGATTATTTTAATCTGAACATTTAGTAATAGGCAATGAAAGCTATAACTGGAGTAAAAGTGATTATTTCACTTTAAAATTTAACTACATTGCAGAAGCCTATAGACATATATACTTTCATGCCATATACGTGTGTGTATATATATACACACATACACGTATCGTGTTTCTGGTCTAAATTTGTCTATCTTCTCTCTCCAGCCAAAGTAGCAGTATTCAGTACTTGACAAAGTACTTACACCCACTCACTTTTGACTGAGATCAAGTCAATGCTTTATCTTGTCTCCAGCAGCTCCTTCAGAGGCTCTGTCTCAGAAAGGTTTTTCAATCCTTTGTTTATTCATGGGCCATTTTCTAATCCACCATCACCCCTCTTTTTTTTTTCCCCCCAGCGTTTTCAGGATGCATCTACATTCCTGGTTTTGTACAGATCAGGAGAATCTTTTCAAAGGAAATCTCGTGAATTTCCTGACTTATGCTATTTTAATTTACACTGTCAGCCATCTCAGGTGGCCCCAAAATGGAATTATCTTTTTGGATAAAAAACCAGTGCTCCAACTACAAAGATCCCCAAGTGCTGAGGGGACATGGGGTGCTTTGCATTTGTTTTTCACTGTACAGATCCTGCACAGATCCTCTCTGATTGCTGTGAACTAGTTCTTAATGCAGACACAACCTCAGCTGTGGATGCCAAAATCTGGATGTGATATTTCAGGAGTGGCAGCACAAGTGCCAAAGAGAGAGCTATTATAAACACGCTTCTACTCTATACTCCTTAATCTAGAGGTACACAAGTCTTTACAATCATAACCAATGAAGGAGGCAATGGCACATGGGAAGAAAATATGTGTATAAACAGCTCCCTGCTACTGAAAATTATAAGGAGTACTGAGTCTGTATGAACAGAGACCTTCTGTTATGCAGTTTCAAGTGGGAAGAAGATTCCTAAAACGGGAACTACTGTATCATCCCCAATGATTTTTTTTTCTTTTATTATTTTCAAAATCTTATGCTATTAGGCAGACCCCAGTTTGTTGAAAAGGTAAAATATTTGCTCTTCAGTTGTGTTTTTATAAGCTCCTGCTACTGAAAACTTGCCAATGAATTATTTGACTTCATGTATAACGAAGCCACCTTTGGGATTCCAGGAGACCTAGGTTAACTTTCCTTGGAAATGTTTATTACTGGACACTTACAGATGTGTCTGATCTTCAATTAATACATGAAATATTGTCTGTTTCTTTTCTTAAATGTCTTCTAAGGCATTTCATGGACACATAAAATCTTTGGCTATTATTTTGAGGAGTACCCATGATAGCAATTGAACTCAGTCACTAAGTGCATTTTTGTGCTAATTAAATATTCCAAACTTCTATCAAGATTATTGTCACCTATTTAATGGTTCATTGAGTTTATGGGCCATGCAAGTCTCTCTTTTATATTTTCACCAGGATAGTTATAGCAACTATTCTAGTAATGACAAATTAGGGAACATGCAGAGGAGATGAAAGAACCTCAGAACAGTAGGCCCAGTTTTTTCCCAGCTTATGCCAATTTTATGATGTTGAAATGGCATTGACATTGATGGAATTATTCTTCATTTTTCCTGGTGTCCTGCTTAGTTGATATTGAAATATGGTAAACATGGCACTCCATATATTTGATCATTTTTACCTTTTGACCCCTCTCCAAGAGTCTGTAATAAAGGTCACATCTTTGGACAGGGATGGGAAGACTGGAATAATATTGTCCTTCATTTTATCAATAAGAGGTTTCATCTTTTGGACTATTTACCTGCTGGTCAATGGGAGAAGGCATTCTGACGATTTGCAGTCAGAGAGGAAAGTAAATGTGATTCTTCAGGCACAACTGTGCAGTGGAATATTTAGGATGAGATGTAAAAGAAACATTACTGGAGAAAGGAATGGCTGTTTGGAAAGACTTTTAGAGAAGTCTTGCCTTCATGAGACGTCTTTGAACCAAACTGAAAATAAAGCACAACTTAAGGACTTTCATAAATTAATTAGTTTTGTTTCAGTACCAATAGGGCTCTGCTCAAATAAGTCTATTAGTAAAATGTTCTGCAATAAAACTGTTCTTTTTGCTCTTTCTAGTTTTAATTTCATGAGAGCAAATGCACTATTACTTCTAAGAGCAGTGCAGTTTGGTATAATGAATAATAAGTAAAACAGTGTGCTGATATTGTACCTCTCACCTCCAGGTGCAGGATACAGAATTTACACAAGAGCCTACATGATTTAGGGTCAAAAATCTAATTGACTGACAAGCCCCTGCCTCACTTAGGGGCTAATGAATGTTGTATTGTGACTGTTTTTCTTAAAAAGTAACATCGAACTGCTTTCTATTCATAATAAATTAACACATTTTAGAGACTTCTTAATATTTGCCTCCACAAAGCCATGATTTTTGTCTGAACAGACCTGCAAGCACCTGTTGTAGCCAGTTTTAAAAATGAGGTCTTCTAGCTTTCAGTTAATACCTCATAGAAATAGCAATGTGATTTCAGTGGCACTGATCTGATTTCTTCTAGTGCAAGACATTCACGTTTTCTCTAAGTATCCCATGCATAATTCATGTGGGGGCTCATATTTGATTATTTATAGACTTTTCTGTGACACCCCCTCAGTGAATATTTGCACATCTCCAAGATAGCAGCGTGAAACTTTCTCCTGAAGAAAATTTCCAGCTAAAGACTTAACACCACTTCACTTTGCCTTAGGTCTCAAAACAGCTCTAAGTACAACATAAGTGTCATACACATTTCATGTCAGTGCTCTGCACAGGAGAGTGTTTCCATCCTGAGCTCCCTCATTCCTCAACATAAGAGCCAGTCCCCACACATTTGTGTGTGTGGGTGTCTGAGTGTGGAGAAGGTGAGTCAGCTCCTCAAAAGTCATGGGGACAGTTTGTGAGAGTCAAGAAGGGAATCCAGGCCTACCAGTTCTCCAGCTCTTCATAGCAGGAGCTTTCTTTCATGCATGATCAGAAATATAAAATCCTTCTGCCTAGTTATTGGATTTTCCATATCAAAAACATAGAAAGGAGAACTGAAAAGACACTCAGAGGATGTGCAGACCTGTCCCAGCCAGGAATAACTAGGCCTATATCCTCCAGAAAAATATTTGTGCAGGTGTTTCTAAAAAGCTTAGAATATGCACAGCAATTAGCTCTAGTGTTTGAAATATCTTAATGATAATAAAATTATTTTCCCAACCTAAATCTTCCATAGAGCAATTCAAGCCTGTTATTTCTAGTGAAAACAAGATAAGCCTTTTATTGTTTGACTCCCTCCAATCATTCTTATACATTGGAAGACCACATTACGGCCATACTTAGGTCACTTCTTTTCCAGATTGAACCATCCCAGTGCCTTAAATCCATCCTTACTCCAAGATCCACTCAAAGGTGATCATCTACTCAAAGAAAAGGGCTGTTCCCCATCAGGTAGGATAAAGAACACTGGCTTGTAGATGGTTGAGTGCTCCTTGGAGACGCCTTTCCTAGACACTGCTTTTGCATTTCCCTCATCTCATGATCACAGAAGGGAGCAGCAGAAGTCTGTCTGTCTTGCAGCTTCATACAGGATCCATATGTCTGGTGCTCAACATGCAGTTCTGTCTCTCCATGGAATGTCAGCTCTTCCCTGAGCTCCCTGCCCTGCATGTCTCTTGCTTCCCATCTTCCTGTGTGCCATTTCCCTCCTGTGAGGTTTTGACGAAAGACTTTGGAAGACAATATATATGATAAATATATACGTGTGTGCTTTTTTTAAAGAGAAAGTCATAGCTACTGATAGAAATGCTCTCAAAAGCCACAATGCAGAGAGTGGTGGTGTGAGCCCGAGTTTTGTTCTCGTTCACAGGGATTTTATTCGCATATTTTACTGTCAGTTTCTTGACATTTTTGTCAGCTTGGATCCGGAGGCCATAGTTGCCGCCAGCAGGTCCTACCACATTTTTATTCTCCATTGTATTTGCAGGGAATAAATAAAAACAGAACAAGAGTGAAAGCAAGAGAGAGACATGGCGAGAAAGAGTCAGAGGTTATTGGAAGAACTGCTTTATGCATTTTTTTTTCTCTGCTAAAGAACATCCACCAAAAAAAAAAAAAAAAAGAGAAAAGCAAAAAACCTCAAATGACCACAAAGCGTTTTACACTGAGAAATTTCATTCCTCAGTTACACAATGCAGACTTCAGGCAACATGGTTAATATGTTTTCACAAGAAATTGCTCATTCCCTCTCACTCTTTAGTGTCTTTTCCTTTTTTTTTTTTCTTTTTAATTTTTCCCCCTTTTTTAAAATTTTCTTTCCTGTGTGTTTCCGGGCTGCTGTGAGATTTCACTCACAATACATCTATTGTTTCCCAGGCACATCACCACTGGCTGTAATCAACTCTGATTTCTTTCTTTCTTTTTATTTCTTGCTATAACCATGAGATTTACACATAAATAACGAATAAACATAATCTACCATAAGGTTATAAACAAGTTGACTATAGAAGTGTTTATTCCTCAAGGCTTTAGATGTTACAAACAAGAAGGAAGAACAAAGACCTTATTTTCACTTCTGAACTTATAAATTGATGTTTGATTCCCTATGCTTGGTTTCTGTTTCATCAAATGTCTGAACCACAGTGTCTGGAATTGACACCATTTGTGTCTTTCCTGCATGCAAGTCATAAAAAGAGAGAATAGCAACACCTCAAGTGTGTCCAGTGTTCAATGCAGTCTCAGACAAGTGAGAATTTCAGTCTCTCTGGATGTCCCAGCATCCAGCCTGATTTGATGCTTCTCTTCACTGATGTTTGTAATAGCTTTTTCAGTGTCTTCACCATCAGCTTTTGAAAGCTGGAAGAAACTTGTCTCCAGCCTGTTCTAACTTCTGTGCCATCATTTTACCCCTGTGCACTATCTCTGGCATGAAGGGAAAAAAATAAATTCAAAAATGAGCCAGCCATAGGGATAAGATAATCTTCTATCTCTGGGCTCTTCCAGGATGCAATACAGAACCCATTGTTTATAAGAATGAACATCCCACCTTCACCTGGCTTTGGATAACACTCCATGGTCTCAGCCTCATGTTTCAGACTTCTTAATAGCTGCACCAACTATTGCAGCAGTCCCTGGCATCCACTTACCCACTAACAATTGCATCAACACCACTGATTTCTTTTCATGTATGCAACTCTAAGAGCAGCCACAATGGTGTTCAGTCTCTTATGAAGTAGATCAGATCTTAAAATGGTGGCAGGGAGGTTGAAAGGCTCTTTAGTCATCAAGCTACTCAAGCAGGTGCTTTCTGAAGTAGAAAGAAAAAAGTCAAGTATTAAAAGTCAGTTGTGGAGTAAGTGCTGCATCTCTTACTTCAGACAAAGGGAGTTTTGTAGAGTCCCATCATCTACACAAGTGAACTGGGAATTGGATATTAAAGACGAAAAACAAAGAGATATCTGTCCTGTAGCTCGGGGCACCGATCAAAACACAGCGTGGGAGGGCAGCTGAGAGGTTAACCCTTCCTGTAGCCTTCAAACTGCACTAAAAATGGCCTTTGTATGGCAGAGAATAAGCTTTACAAACCCCAAACTCATGGTCATTGTAGTAGTGAAAAGATACCCATTGAAATGGGAAATGGATCATGTTTTTGTTTCTTGCATATAAAATTGTTTTCTGAGACTTTCAAATGACCTTCCCATGGATACTGAACTTTTCATCATTTACCAACATTCAAATGTACAAATGGTTGCCCAAAGGGGCTGCCACACATGGCAAAATAGATTTCATCCATTAATTTCCTTCTCACTGAAACATTGAGAAAGTAATCAGATAATGTGGGTAAACATCAGATACATTTGAATTATGGTAAAGGTCTGAAAAATGTGAAACTGAAATAGGGTACATTTAGATTATATATTAGGGGGAAATTCTTTACTGTGAGGGTGGTGAGGGCCTGGCTGCCCAGAGAAACTGTGGCTGCGCCATCCCTGGAAGTGTTCAAGACCCAGTTGGACAGGGCTTGGAGAAACCTGATGTAGTGGAAGGTGTCTCTGAACATGGCAGGGGTTGGAACAAGATGGTATTTAAAGTCCTTCCTAACCCAAACCATTCTATGATTCTGGGATTTAGCTCTTCAATGCATTGACATCAAAATACAAACTAAGTCTTTGATGAAATTCAGATACCTCATTTAATATAATAACTGGTTTCAGCTTCCTATTAGAACAGGAATTACAACAGACCCTACAAATTGTTCCAGGATAGAACTGGGAGACAGCCCTGTACATTTGCTTTGGCTAAGTTTAACTCCAATTCATAGGTCTAGATCCTGTTCAGTTTTCAGCTGAATACCTCATATTGCACAGTATCAGACCTTGGCTGAGATGGAGGAAAAAAGACATTTCGGTGGGCTCAGAGGCTCAAAAATCAAGTTAAATATTTCTGAACCAGGACAGGTCAATTTTCTATTTTTACTGTTCCTTTGTGATTCTTTCTATGCATATTTTTCCTTCTGTTCAGTTCTTTATTGTTGGCTTTCCTACACAGGCCACAGAAAACTGTCTTCAAGGTAATTTCTGTGTCTTACTTTCTAGCAATGCTTTAGACTTTAAATCTGGTCTTGTATGAAGACATCACCAGGCTTGCAAGTGCTAAAAAATTAGAAAATGAACTCAATATTCCCTTCACCCGTTGTTAAATACAGGTGCAAATCTCCAAACCATGCCCTGAGAGACCAATTACCTCACGGTAGTGCTTCCAGTGACCTCTCTTTGCCTCCAGGTCCTTGAGAACATAAATGTAGAAGTGAGTCTGGGCAAGCACTGCTTTGACAGCCCCCTGTCCTTTGTCACCAATGCCCCATTTGTGACATTTCTGCTTTTTTGGGGTGGCAGAATACTCAGAGGTGGCTGTCGCTGTATGGCCAGCCAGCAGCTTTGGTGCAGATGGAGACAAGAGGGTACATTGTGCAGCTGGGTAATATCTCCACTATTTCATGTCAGTGTTGAACAATGTAATAAAAGTTTGCAGATGAAAATACTAAGCTGGCTGGAAGGTGATAATTCATGTTGGGTTTTATGACACTGGCTATTTAAGAGCTGTAGGAGTGTTTGAAGCAGGAACACTGCCTGTTTTCTAGTCAGGGTCTAGCTCCAGCTCTCCAATAGCAATGTTTTCCATACAGAAGATTTTTTTCCCAAGTCTGATAACTTGTCACTGCTGTCTGGGCGGGCTGTGTCTATCTTTGGAAGCTAATGATGTGCAAAGCAAGGTGCCCAGAGGAGTGATGTAACTGCATCATATTGTGTGTGATTTCTGCCTATTGCTGAAAACAACAAGGAGAAAAAGTACACTCATACATATACATAAACCATTTAGTTTATGAAAGGGTGAATTCATAAGAATTTGCATCTGGGATAGAGTAAGATCTATCCTCCACTCAGTTAATAATAACAAGATCCAGAAGTCACAAGTGGGGAGGTCATAAAGGGGTTTATAAAAAAAATTCATATACAAGTAAAATATGGCACAATGCATTATGTAATTTTATTTGTATAAGTTTGTTTTAATTTCTTTACCATGTCTTTGGATTAAAATGATTCCCCTCTAATATGGGAGCTGTTTAAACTTGTAGTTCTTTGGGAAACACAATGACTGGCAAGTGTTTGCTTGGGCTTATTGGTGTGTAGTGGGACAGGCATCTTATGGATTAACACGAGTTCAAGTTCTGAAGAAAAAGCCAGTGAGATAGAACCTCTCTGGTATGTTTTTGTCCAGCAGGGTTTGGTGAATCAGTGTGAAGCTCACCTTAGAGCTATAAAACCACTTTCCTGAATACATCTGTAGGGCCACAGACTATTACAGGATGCTGAGTAATGCTGATGTTACTGCCTGCTCCAGAATTGTGGACTATGCAGTGAAAAGAGAGTCCAGGTTGCTAAGGGGTAAAAATTCCATCCAAACATGTCCCCTCTGCTGATGAAACCCCAGTAAAACTGACCTTGCAAGAAGTTGATAACACAAGGGAAAAGATTTGGTGACTTCGTGAACAGGGGTTTAAAACTTGGCTGGCATATTTGGGGCTTTGCTCCAAAAAACTTGCTTTGGATTTAGAAATCAGATCATTACCTAGGGATAGGAGCTCAAAACCGTTCTCTTTATGACTGTCTGCTTTATAAGAGCTCCAAACACATGCACATTTATATAGTTGCAACATATAAAACACTGTATTCAGAGACATAAGAATCCCATGGTGATGAGCATGTAAGGGATGTGTAGGAGCAAAGGCACTCATGTGAAAATGTAGGAGTGTGGTTTGTTGTTGGGATTGCAAGACTCTGTAGTGGAATACAAGCAAAATTAATAATTTATGTAATAAAGGGAAAAAAGGCTCTTTCCCACAAAAATTAGACACATGCCAGTGGTATTTTCCCAACCTAACTGAGAGGAAAAGCCCTCTTGGCTAATTCATTGCAAAGCTAATGAAAACCAGACAAGGGATCGAAACTAAAAAAGCTTTATGTTACAGGGAAAACAAAGCTTTCCAATGGAAATTATTCATTATAAAGAACTGGTTCACTGAAATTAACAAAAAAATATGTGAGAGAAACACCATACTGAATGTGTTCTTGGTGATAACAATCTTACATTTATATATAGCAAATTTCAGCCAGATGGACTCCAAAGTGCCTCTCAAGCTTTGGTACTTGCACAAACGAAATGTAAGGAATCACTTTTATTCCCCTCCATTGAAATATATCTTTTCTGGATGAATCACTTCAATTGCATAAAAAGTGCATTGTGTCACGCAATAGTTTATTATATATGTAGGCAGACAAGTTGACAGAACTTAACTATCCAGATTTTTCGTTAGCCAGGGCCAGTTTAAAGAGTTGACACCTCACAGAGAAGGGAAAAAAAAGTTAATACAACATGTTATTAATGCCTAAAGTAGCCAGAGTTCATTTCCTTAAGATGGTGTTGTCCTAAGCAAACATGGAGTGATTGTCTCATTGACTGCCCAGTGGGAAGAATGCCTATTCCAGTCATCAGTCACAATGCAGCACTCCAGGTTTTCATTAGGAATCTCCAAAATCCCAGCGTGTGAGCCCGGATGTGTGTAGCCACTGAAGGCATCCTGGCTGCAGTTGCTGTGTGTTTAGGGAAAGGCACCCTCTGCTCTTGTCAAACTCCTCTGACAGCCTCGACACCTGAAGCACAGGGCGGTGCGGGGAGAAGCTTTCACACGGTGACCAGGAGCGCCATCTTGCAGATTTGCTTCCCCTCCCATTCCTTTATGAAAATGGATTGTCAGAGCAGCTGGTGAGACAGAAGTGTCTGCCTGTATCTCAGTGTGGCTGGTACTGCGATCCACCACCAGTACATGCTGAACCAGGCTCCAAACAGGGAGGGGGAAGGGGGCAGTTTCATTTGCTGCCAAATCCCTTAAGCAGTTGCTTGTTTTGTCTCTCTGTCTGAGCAGATTTTTCTTTGCTTTTCTTCTTACTCCACCTGCAACATTTTTCCCCCCACTCTGTTTCCTTATAAAAGGGGAGGGAGACAGGCAGACACTTACAGAGTGGTTTTATTTTTATTTATTTATTATTTTGGGTGCAGAAGATGCCTGCCAAGAGGAAGCCTGCAGTTACTGAGCTGCGCAGGAGGGTGGAGAGGTTGGCTGCTCTCGGTGGTTCTTGGCGCTCGGAGGCTGATTGGAAACACCAGGCGTGACAGTGCACAAAAAAGACTCTCGACAGAGTGCTGAATTTCACAGCCCCACCTCGGCACCTCCAGAGGAGCAAGGAACTCGCCCTGCCCTGGAGCTCCTTGCTCATCAGCCTGCTTTGTGATCAGCAGATGTTCCCCAGCCCCTCCATACACATGTGCTGCTCTGTGTGCACGATCTGCCCCAGGAGAAGGTCAGGCAGTGCCAGACCAAGGACTGCTGGAACCACTGAACCTTTTCCCATCAATGGAGCATCCTTAGACAGGCAGTGCCATGCCCCCAACCCAAAGACACGCAAAGGCACCTCAGCCCAAGACAGAAGTGCTCCCCACTCTCTGCAAGCTCAATATTAACAAGAGCTGTGAGGATAATTATCCTTCATTTGCTTCCACAAAACAGGACTGTGGCAGGATCCAAACACAGCCATCAGAGCACACATGACCAGGAGCAAGAGCTTGATGGCTTCTGCTGACAAGGTTTATGGCACAGACAAGGCCTGCCTTGGTGTGTTACGAAGGCCTAAAGGTCTGGTGCTATGTCAAATGATAAAGTTAATAACCATGGTAATAAAAGAGTAAAGCAGGAGAGCAGAAAAAAAAACACATGAAGGATTTTTCCCTCATTGACATGTAAACAAATTCATTGTTGTTAGTGTTTTCAGTAAAAAGAATGGCTTTCTTTTGGGAAACAAACCCAGAAAGATTGAAAACTGCCAAAGCAGAGGAGTTTTCAGCCAGATCTATTATTTTTATATGCTCACACACCTGTAAGCATGCACAGAATACAATACATTTTAAAAGAGAATTCCACATGGAGAAGTTATTATTAAATCATTTCCCAGTCAATCATCTTTGTTCCAAACTTGGAGTCTTGGTTTATCTGATGTTCTGAGTAGCAGATGAAAGCTTTTGGTTTTCCACTGTTTCCAATGCATCATCCCTAACACTCCTGAAAGAAATCAATAGCGGTTAAAAAAAAAAAAAAGTGAAAAATAGAGAATTTTCCTAGTATGGAGAGAATTAATAAATTCACTTTGCGAGATAAATGGGATGAAAAAGAAAATACAGTGTTTCCAATCCATGAAGGTCTTGTACCAATTTAAATCATACAAAGTAGGATGCACTGGCACAAAGAGTACTGATTTTAACACTTTAATGCACTTTTGTAGGTTTTTGTTCATTTGCTAAGAATTACAGCTGAGAAGTGCAACTGTTTGGTCTGGTCTGAGTTTGCAGGAAGGTGCATGCGGTCATAAAGGTACATTTGTATTTTGTGTAATCTAAATGTGTGTTGTGTGGATGATCATTTTAATTTAAGGGAAGATATCGCAAGGCAGATGGGAGATAAACTGGTTTTGTGACTTGGATCTCCATGACTCACGAGCATCTTTCTGGTTAAGTATGTTTTGTTGATTGTGCTGGTGAGAGAATGTGGCAATAAATTGACTGCACCAAATTCCATCTGTTTAAAATTAATTTTCAAATGGGCTTTACCTGAACAACCAGGTATCTGCTTGCTTTCGATATCCCTACACTGGAGGGTAACTGCTCAATTACGTATTACGGGTCTCCAAGGATCCCCTGCCTAAGCTCGCAAAATATGTTTTCTGGTATCCATGGTCTGCATGAATTTTATACATCTCCTTCTCTGGGACTTTATAAGTCAGCCATAAAAGTTTGTGATGGGGTGGAACATAGTGATGTCCACAATCTCAGTCTGGAAAAATGGTTTCTATAAAGTGTCATTAAAATGGATTTGGCAATTTTTTATTTTTATTTTTCAGCAGCAAGCAAAAACGAAAAGGGGGAAGGAAGAGAGAAAACATTCAATCCTGGCTACATTTTTTTTTCCACTTCTATGCTCAGTAAAAGAAAAGAGAAAGCTTTGATTTCTTTAACTGTGCATGACTCTAGAAGCAAAGGGGGGCTAAACCCCTTTGGAAAGAGCTGAACTGCTCGTGTATTCATATTATTAATGGCTTTTGGTAATGATTTTACTGCACAAATTGTTATGAGACTGTTACAATGCAAATGGGATACCAGTGAGATTTTCTATCTGAAGACCCCAACCACAGACCACTGATATCACTGGAAATTCTCCTATTTAATAGATTTTGGATCACTCTCTGTGCTCATAACAATGCAGACTACTTATTACTTAGTGGCATTCATTTTGTACTAGGACTGGAGTAGATATTGATGTTGAAAAAGCCTTTTTTTCCCCCCTGTAACACTGTCTCCTCAAGAATTGCTGCCGAACGTCCTTGAAGACATAATAGCTTCATAAACCCAGGTATGATTTTTCACAGGTAGTTCACAGGCCTGTCAGTTCCTGTGCTTTTTAATTCATAGTTTGAGGAGTCTGCCTAAAAGCCCATGCACCAGGATGCATGTGATGACAGGAACCCCCCATAAAAGTCTCCAGACATTTCAGCCGAGGACAAAGGATTGCAGGGATGACCTGGGGACATGCTGAAGGCTGGGGGAAAAGAGAGAAGAAAAGTAGCAGGCAAATAAAAAGAATATATTACATATAAGGTGGGTTTTTGCTGGAGAAAGGAGTACCTGTGAGTAATTCATACTCAAAATGATGGAGGATTTAAGGCAGCCAAATGCTTAGCTAAAGATACTTTAGTCCAGGCTTTGAACAACCCTGCCATCCTGTAAGGGACATCTGAGTTTCCTCAGGGACACTTGAGCTATGTGTCCAATTGTCCAGCACTGCAGTCACTGCATTGAATTCTCTCCTGAGGCACATCTGAGGCAGTGCTTGAAAGTCTCCAGAGCCTGACCTGCTGCAAAAAGCCTGCAGCAGCTCACCCATCCCACAATGGATCCCTGAGAAATCCCTGAGATTTGCAAACAGCTTTCTGAAAGCAAAGCAAGGAAGCAAATGGCTGTGCAGGTCACAAACTCTCTCAGCTCCATTTTCAACCAGATGCAACAAAGATGCTCTCACAAATGAAAGGTCTAGTTTGTGTAGGCACAGAACTAAGCAGGTGTTTGGTTATCCCAATTTTCCTTGCATGCCACGTCTGCAGAAGTTTGAGATGCAATGGCAGCAAGACCGGGCAGTGACTCCAGTGCTTGTGCCTCAAGAGAGCTTGAAAGAGTTAAAGGCAATAATGTGCTCAGGAATGGCTTGTTTGCATGGGCTGATATTTTTTTTGTCAGCCTTGTGACCTGCAGGCACACACCTGGTCCCAGGGTCAAGTTACAGCCAGGATCTCTGGCCCGGGGTCAGGACCTGGCTGATGATAAGAGAGGGAGGCCTTCCTTTGGCAAAAGCCATCACTTAAAGAAACAAGAGAATATTAAGGAATATTAGATGTCACTCTGTCTTCCTTTAGGGTTCATTTCCCTTCCTTTAATTATCACAAAAGGTAAACACTAAATATTCCAGGGAGTCACGGTCAGGGGAAACTCCATGAACTGCACATTTATTATGGCCTGGCTGCGAAAGCACCAGGAAAAAAAAAGAAGTTGGTGGGCTGCCCTTATTAAACTTCACTTAGCTACTGTTAATTATGAACCTAGATTGAGGCTGAACAGCTCTAGATTGAACATTTTAGCTCTCCCCTACTGCAGCATCATTTAAAAACTGTAAGAAAATGTCAGTGAGAAGAGACCATCTGTTTTCTGAGTGGAAGCCCACAGAAGGAGGAAAGAAAGGAAAAAAGAAGAAACAATGCATGTATAAAACCTTCAGCTAATGCTTATCTTTGAAGGGAGTGGAGAGAATTTAGGGATATTTATGCAAATCATAAATGATAGCTATAGACTGTATATATTTTTAGCAATTGTTTTTCACTTATTTCACAGGCAGGTAAAGCAGAGTACACAAAAAATTAAATACTTCAATTGTAATCATCAAACAACCAGATATTGAAAATCGATGCTCTTTCTTATGTTCTAACCACTAAACAAAACTGCCAGAGATGTCCCAGAGTGTTTAATAAATTGTGCCCAGGGGGTTATTTTCCTATGACTGAAATGCAGCTGGACTGAAAGGCTGCTGTCACTCTGCACAGACTTAGCTCTGTAAAATGGGGTGTTGCCAAAGGAACTCATAGGGGAAATTTTCGGTACAGTTGGCAAGGTGTGATTACAGGCTCTGGATTAGTGCCAGGATCTAATGCAGACCTAACACCCTCCTTCCTGGAAAAAGTGTGGGCTCTTTAATGGCCCTTAGTTTTATGTTTCACCTGCACGTAAATGAGTGGCACCAATGGGAGATGGAGGCAGCTACAGTGCTGTGAGCACCATTAAATCTTCCTCAGAGCTGAGGCATTTCATAGTGATCAGTATTAGCCATTGACCTGATTTGTCAGCCTATCAAACAGGAACCACGTTCCTGGAATTACCTTTCTCTCTTCATTCCCCAAAAATATTTCACAGCAAGGATTATTCCATACCCCACTGGTGTTCAAGTGCCCTGGTGCAAATGGAGAAATCTACACTGGGCATTGGATTTTGTCTTTGGTTTGTTTGAGGTTTTATTTTTTTGCCTTTTTTTTTCTTTTTTTTTCTTTGGTCATTGGGTGTGTCTTGGACAGCTGGATTCAGAAAGTCCACCTTCTTAGAAGGCATGAGATGTGCTACTATCTAGTTAAAAACGTCCACTTTGGAAAGACAATGTGACTTTAAATCTCTCTTGGCCCTCTGTAATAAATGTTATAGTTTAAGCAAGCAGTCTTTCCATTAAAACTATAAACTTCACTAGAATAATTAAGACTGATTTAAAGTAAAATTAAATTTGACATGTGGCAGGTGAAGCAGTGCTATTAATTTCGACTGCATGTTTGGCAAAAATAGTGAGAGAAACTGGGGGCATGGGTAACCAGAGCAGAGCTGTAAGTCCTTTCA
Organism: Petroica traversi; assembly: GCA_025920805.1. Lineage (NCBI taxonomy): Eukaryota > Metazoa > Chordata > Aves > Passeriformes > Petroicidae > Petroica > Petroica traversi. The sequence goes on along the minus strand of JAHLSL010015575.1, from coordinate 26,427 downwards.
GGCTCTTGGTCAAGTTAAGGGTGGAGAATGAAGCATATTTCAACTCTTTGTGGGCTGTCATTTTCCTTAGAAGTAGCAGACAAGAGCTTGTGTCTATTCTTGACCGTTATCTGCAATGTCCTGTAACCAAGGGAAAAGGGAAATAGTGGAAATAAATATTTCAAAAGTTATCGCTCCTTTGGCCTCTTCATTTTCACCCTTTATTTGTAATTTCTGTATGTTTTTTTTCTTATTAATTCTATGATTCCTAAGCTGCCCATATTTGGAATTCCTGTGGAAGGAACTTGTCGGGTCCTTGTCATTTTATGAGAATAGGCGTTTTTCTGATTCTGGTTTTGGATGTAGGCAAAGATGACAAACCTCTTCCAAACTGTCTGTGGTAATGAAATTGCATGCCAGGGGCCACTCAAGGATCCTGTTCACTTTCATGCTGATTTCTGATTTCATATAAAATTCCAGCTAAAACCCAAACCTGAGTAAGACCAGCCTGATCTAGTGCCCAAATCTAGTAGTGATTTGTTTGGGCGTGAGCCTACATTGCATCCTCCACTGAGATTATCAGAAAGGTCTCATTATTGCAGTCATCAGCCAGCTCATTTCCTGCCAAGGAATACTGGCGTGAACCCTCTCCAGAGTCCATCAGTGCCCTTGGTCTTGAGAAATTACTGTTGAGAAATAGAAATAATTATGTTCTCCTTCTCCAACCCAGATGTGGAATCCACATCTTGACAGCTTTTCCTGTCCAACATCAGCCAAGGGAGTGAAACATAAGTACCCAGGGAAGGATTTCCTTTTTTGAAATCAATAAATTCTAATTGCCAATCATGCAAATAAATGTGCCTTGCTGGAGCAAGGTTATAGTCCACCAGGACCAAATGGCATTAACTCATTGAGGAAACTTCATCCTCTGATTGCAGATTGAAGTGAATGAAAATGTCTTTTTGGGGACTCTGCCACCCTGGGTCTGATGATTGAATTCTAATTACATACATATTACTTTTACCTTACTTATTAATGACAAAAGTATCAAACTTTCTACCGGAAAGTGAACTAAAAATCCAATTTGAATAAAGAATTGCAAATGCCTCGTGTAAAAAACTGCACACAAAACAAACCAGATGTTCGAAGCTGCATTGAGAGAGCTTTACAGAACAGCTGGGAGACTTTTTTTTTTCCATCAGCCATTGGTAAAAGAAATACATTGCCAGCAAGGAAGCTGCTTCCATTTTTAATACTCATATAATTGGTTTACTCCTGTAACCAATGCAATATTAAGGCAAAAAGGGAGGGTTGAAAGAAAACAATGATACTGGTCAAAGTTTAGAAAGGTCATGGGGTTTGTGGATGGAAAGGAGAGTGGAGGAGGATAGAGGTTATTTTCCCCCATAAAGCTTTCTTATTTACTGCAAGGTTGTGAAATTTGTGAAAAAAATACTAATAAAATTTATTGCCAGGGGTTGTAAGAAGATCATACCTTGGTTCTATTTTCAGCTCCAAACAGATTATAGGACAATGGAGCATAAATGGAAATTAAAACAGATTTAGAACAGACGTTAGGAAGCACTTTTTCACATCGAGGATAATAAATGTGTGGAATGGCCTATCAGGCAAGGTTGTAAAGGCAAAGACACTGGGATCATTCACGCAACAACTTGGGAAATAGCACACTAAAATGGAATGAGTCTGGATGGTGAGGCGGCCTCTGTTTAGTTTTCTGGGATGTGCTTCAAGTCTGCAGATTCCCTTTCTTTCCTTTCCTTTTCAAATGATAATTTCATCTACGGCCTGCTGGTTTTTTTTCAGGCAGATTTGTCAAATGCTTTTCCTGTGAGATGGAAGATCGCTCTTAAATCTCATGTCACCTGCCTTGATTGCTTATGATGAGCAGCACAAGAGAAGAGAACTCGTTTTGGGAAGTCCTGCCTCTTGCAAGGCCCTGAGCAAAGAGTGGATGCTTTTCATTTCCGCTTTGAGAGTGGATAGATCTACCACACCTCATATTCCTGGAATGTTTGCCTTTCCCCTCCAGGTCTGTCCCCCTCCATGAGGTTGGCTCTCATGGTAATTCCAGTGGAGTAGCTCATCTCTGCTCATGCTGAGTACTCTTAGATTAATTTCAAGACACTCCAGGAATTCTTTCATCTAATGGAGAACTTCTGGGAAAGATGCATAATCCCCAAGCATTTATATGGTTTCCAGCACAGCCTTTCAACTATACTCATGCATAACTAAACCACATCATTTTAGGCTAAAAGGATGGAGTGTCTTGCATGAGTGTCTCATTTCAAAGTGCATCCCAGCTTTATCTTACTATTCATGCTCTCCACAAGGGTGTCAAAGTGTGGATGCAGGAGGAAGGAGAAGAGAGATAACAAGTCACTTAGTGTTCACCTTCTGCTTTTCACTCCTTGGCTCCCCTGCATCTGTAGCTGGCACATTTTCCAACTACTCTGCCTAACTGTACACCAAGCTAACCCTGCTGCACCTAAACACAAGAGGAGTTCTGTTCCCACAAGATGCTCTTGAATGTTCCTAAAGCTGAGACGTTCTCTCTGCCTTTCTCAAAGAGACCCAAGATTTGACCATGAGACACCAAAGTTCAAAAACTGTGAGGCTTTTGAACACATCTCAAGCCATGGAGGTAAAGCCTTTGAGGATTATGTATGCAGAGAGGTGAATTCAGGAGCTAAAAACTGGACTAATACCTACCAAAATTACCTCATTTCTTGTCATTTTACAGAAATGACTGGGCATATCACCTAGCTTGTACTGCAGTGCTCTCAGTCTGGGCAGTAAATGGAACTTAAACAAAATTGCAGCTCATAAGCACAAACACCATTGGCACGAATCTGCTGAGTCTTTGGGGAACTTGCCCAGACTGAAGGTGTGGGAAGCCAAGGCAAGGGAGCACTGTAAACTTCAGAAAGTTCACCAAATCTAACCATGACCAGGTCAGAGAGCAGCTGAAGGATCTAGTTTGAAAAGCCTCACCTTGAATGCTGTGACAGGTCAGTGTAGATGCAAACTCTATGTGAATACCAGTGCTCTCCAGAAACATTTCAACAGCAGTTTGTTGCAGCTTCCTTGGACAATATTATTAACCAAAATTATTTCTGCAGGGATGCACCCAGAGAGTGTGGCCTCACAAAACATCTCACAAAACAGCACAAAGAAGTTACCAAATGTGAAGTGAAAACCTGGTGACTCGTAGCCTGGGACACTCCTGTCCATTATTGTCTGCATACACACCAACAGTATATTCTAGCCAAGGATTTCAACATGCTTTGAAACATAAATTATCTTGACAAAGCTTCTCTGAAGGAGATAAAACTTACACGAGAAGAAGGTCAGAGCCAGAGAGACTGAGGGATTTGCTCAGGGTCACAGGACTGGTGAGTCAGTTAGTTGTGGAGCAATTATAGGAATCCTCATCTGCAGCCTGTGCACTGAGCATCCTCATCACATATAAGGTATGAAAAAAAAATGCATTACATCCCCACTGCATGCACTGCAGTGTAATCATATGTGTGATATTATTTTATTTGTTAGGATAGGGTATAGCATGAATGTGACTGAAGAAATCACACCTCTGCAGAAGAACTTGAAAAAAATATATATTGGCAGCTTCTCTATTCAAATCAGCAAAGATACCGTGAGAAATACATAAAGGTGTGGGGGCTCAGTAATGAAGGTAATCAAAGTGGAAAGTGTCTCTCCCCATGGCAGGGAAGTTGAAATTAGATGATCTTTAAAAGGTTCCTTTTGACCCAAATCAGACCATAATTCTATGAAAGGTTTATAAGAGAAAAATAGGGAGAAAAGGGTCTAAGGATAAGTCAGCTGTCCTGGAAGTATGACACTACCAAACTTTATTCCAAGGCAGAGAGTGTGTTTACTGGGGATTTATGACAACATTGGAATCAGGAACAATTGTATTGATCACACCAGAACCAGAAAAATTGTATTATTGTATTGATGACAGTTTTAAGAGAAGTAGGCTGACTTACCTAATACCTGTATCTTGCTGGGAAAAGCTGTCCTTGATAAATCAAATCCTAGTGTACACGCCTTTTGCCAGCTTGATCAATAAAGTATTTACATGCACCAGTAAAACGCAAGGTTTTTAGTCTCAAAATAATAACTTGTTTTAGATCCAGGACTGGGATTCCAGAAAGTGGCAAATCACAGTATCCTGTGTCACTATTATGTTGCCAAAGGTTACCTGAAGGGTAATCCCAGCAAACACCTTCCATATAAGTTTCTCATCTCAGGCAACATGCACCCAGCTCCAGCAGCCATCCTGCAAAATCCACAGGACTCCAGGGACTTTCTGGCATGGAAAAGGTGCCCATGCCAAACTCTTTTTGATCTGAGGGGCCAGGAGCAGCATTCAAACCACTCAGCTACTGAACAGAGAATGGGCCTGATCAAAATGCACAGTCAGTTGTCAGGGATGATGATGTCCCTTGTGATGAAGGGACATTTGGCCTGAGTGGGTAAAACTAAGTGGGATGCTTGGGCTGGTTACAAACGTGATTCCTTATGCCACAGCAGCAACAGCTCAAAATGTCCCTTTTTTTCAAGGAAGTGAGGCCTAAAATAATCCCACATGTGTTTCTTGTTTTCAACCCCCACCCCTTAAAGCCAGATTTATTTATTTTTTCAATAAAGCCATCCCCTGGGTTTAATAGTAGCTATTCTAAGGTCTGAAGTTAGATTAATCACATCCCACTAGCAGCATTTTAGCCGAATGCAAGGGAGGCCTTTTTTGCAGAGCATCTCCTGCTCTGAGCCCAGCTCCCCCTGTGTCATTAGAGTGGGGCTGGTGCCCCGTGTTTACGGCAGAGGAATGTCGATGAGGGGCTGGAAGTCCTCATTGTCAGCCTGCCACTGACTCTCTGTGTGACTTTGGAATTAAACACAATTTCCCCATGGCTCGCTGTGTCCCTTTTTGTCAAAGCTGAGCCACACTGACAGAGGGTGATGTGTGGGGGAGGTTTACACTACCACTGCAATTTCATGTGCTATCCGTATCCTGTGGACAAATAAATACATTCACTTCTAAGGACAGTCAGTCCATGCCATCCATCATCACTATAGACACAGGGAGGGGAAAAATGATTGTGAAATATGCCCAGAATTCGAGCTGGTTTTGATACCAGTGCATGAGATGCCATTTTTTGGTATAAAAGAGCTGAATGAAAGGCTTGAAAATGTGTATAATAATTATGAGAGTAACAAATAGGGTTTCTCTTTGAAGACCACTTACACATTTACTATGTTATAATTTCTAATTCATATTAATCAGAGGGTTCATGAACTTGTAACTGAGAGCCATTTGCAGCATAAATAACTTTATCTGGTTTTGAAAAATACACATATTTAATATGAAACAATAGGGTTAAATACAAGCAATATGTTTAGGTGATTAACCTGCTGTTTCCACAGATTAATTTAGTCTATACAGGTGGCAAAACAGTACCCATCACTGTGGCATGAAAACACTGTTCAGAATTTAGGAGGCCAGAGCAGGAAATGGAGCTCTATAAATCCTGTTTCTTTCTCTGCCTGGTAGGTAGTTATTAAAAAGGAATAACCTCTGGATAATTGCTCTGCAATAGCGTGGTAACTACAGCATATTTAAAGTGAATCTCTAATAACAGATAACTCACATAGTTTTTTCCTCCCAGTGATTTGCCAAGTGGAAGCAAACCCAATTTGAATCCTGCTTTTGCAGCTCGATGCAGTCTCTTTGCCCCGTTATTACTCTGCTGCTAACAGCGGCCTCGGACTGTCAATATCTTCCCTGCCACGGTTTACACTGGTAGTTGTTATTATATCAGACCATGAAAATTGATGGTGATAACACACTCTCTAGGAAGGCTCTATACATGTCAGTTATTCAAAATATGTCTCGTTAAATAAATATTTACAAGACTTTCGTTATTTAGCTTATAAACTGTTTGGACTGAGGCAGCTTTGGAGCAGTTGAAGAGCGTTCCAAAGAGTTACTGCAGATTAATCCATGTAAAGCACACCAGTGTGCTAAAAATTGCTATGGCGATTTCTAACTGCCAAGTCTATATCCTTCCAGTCTAAGAAATACAGGACATATTTTCCTTTGTAATAAAATCTCTCAATAAAAGCAATAAAAAAATACTAGTCCAGAACATGTGATTATCCTGGGGGGGTGAAGGGGAATCATACCCATGGGATGACAGGGAAGTTGGCTTATTCTTGCAGCTGGGAGAATGGATAAGGGTTCGGATTATCTGAGCTGCAGAAATAGGGAGAACCTTAAAATGGAAAGAAGAAAGAGGAAAGCTATTCAGTTAATAGTTTAGTAATAATAGCGATTCTGTTAACAGTGGAGTAATAATTCCTCAATAATCAGTCATTCCCAAAGCAGGCTCAGTTTTGTCCTGGAGAAAGCCAAAGGACACAACAAAGAAAAAGTATGCAGGGAAAAAGGGAGCCATTCCTGTTTCTGAGCTTCAGATGTCTCTGCCTTTCCAAGACCCCCAGATCAGTGCTGTACAAGGATTTTGAAATGGCCAAATAATGAGGCTACATCAGGCAGTAATGATGAGGCTCTGAGAGGGCAGGCGCTTTTCACTCCTAAAGATTTCTGCTCAGCAAGCCAAGTTCCCTGGCATAAAATACAGAGAGCTGGAATGTTTTCTGTGCTTGCAGGGTCAGGTTTGTGAGTGTGTGTGTGTGAGAGAGAGAGAGAGTCTCTAGGTTTCACACTGTGCCTCAAGCAGAGTCATCCAAGAAATGGCACCGCTTTCTGCCGTGCTGGATGGCTTTGGGATGCTGCTTTTCCACGAGAGGGAGCAACTCACCAGCACAAAAACTCCCTTTTCCCAGACCAGCCACCAAATTCACTTGGAGCTCTCAATTTACTCAGCTGACAGCAACCTTGATTTTTATCAGTTCTACTAGATTTGAGAATCATATACCCATTACTGATTTTTCATGCCTAAAGTCACACTGGTTGCGTGTGTATTTATGCATATCAGGGGAGAGTTAAAATGGACATCACTCATTTAGAGAAGTGATCCTTTCACTAAAAAGGAAACATTCATGTTTCCAGCTTTGCAACAGCTGTTGGGCTAATTATTAGGATGCAAAAATGATGGATTTACAAAGCAATCAACTGAAGGCTTATTCTGTTGGTGCTGAGTGAGGGGGCCTCAGCCCACTGGGGAATTGAAGCCAGGAGGGAGGTAATTCTAGATTTGCCTGAAGTGTGCTACCCGTGGAAGGTACTGGCTGCTATTCAAGCTATTCAAGCCTGCAGCCCCTTTTCCTCCCTAACAGGAGACACGGGAAGCAAAAACAGCTGTCAAAGGGGTTCAATGTTATTGATAAGCCCTTTGTGTCAACTGAAGCCCCTCCACTGGCAAGTCCAAACAAAATAGCTCAAAATCTGCGTATCGGTGGAAAAACATGTTGGGCTGCGTGTGGAATAAAGTAACAAGAAAAATGTGAGAGTGTAACAGTCACAGTTGATTTTTACAAACGACTGTGCAATCCACAGAGGAAATCTCCAGAGGGACTCGGAGTTGTAGCCCTGATCCCTTCCCCTGCCGACGACCCCCCTCCCTCTTCCAGCAGCCACTGTAGCTCCTCTCCCATTAACAGCTCAGCCCTGCCAGGGCTGGTTTTCCAGAGTTTCTCCTGTTGTTTCTGTCCTGGCATCAGGAAATATATTTTGCTCTCTTCTTTCAGACTGTTGCACTTTGAGCATGCATGTTGAACTGCTGGAGAAAGGGAAGCAGTTCCTTCCCTACTGCCCATTTCCCATTTACAGGGCACTGAATGCAGGTGCAGTAAGATCTGGTTCCAAGTTTTGAGCTCTTTTAAAGAGTTTCATTCCCCTTCCTGGCCTGATGAGCTCAAGTTTGGGAGCAGCAGCTAAGCCCTGTGCTGGATTCCAGAAACCTGGCTTGCTTTTGTGCCTCTGTGCCTTATATTTCATCAGGGAGATGATTACCTTGGTCCTCCTGTGGCTTTCTTGCCTCCAAGGTAGGAAAGTGCTGCAGTGATACAGAGCCAAATAAGTTCTGACCGAATTTGTGATACTGACTTCTTTGTTATAGGGAAAAATGGACCAGTGAGCTTGGGCCTTTATGTAGAGGACATATCCAGCACAGATGGACTTGGTTCAGGTTTCTACAAATCAAATCTTTCTCCCCAAAATGAGTGGAAACTATCCTGATTTGGTAAGGCAACTTTCCTCTGCAAGCGATGTACATTTAGTATAATCTCAATCTGACCCAATCTATAGTCTATGCAAATGTAAAAACATATAACAAAGACATTTGCTTCCTACTGGAAAGAAGAATTAGCTCCACTGTCTCCCAAGAAAAGCTGGAAATGTGAAACCCTTGGTCCTATTTTGCACACGACATTTTCCCAAACTGTTGCTTTCAGGGAAGTGGTGTTGTGATGTTTAAACCAATAGCCAAACTATGTGGTAATTTGAAATTTATTTTACATCCTTTCAACTTAATAGCTACCTTTCAGCATCCTTAATTCCAGGCTGGAAAGTCCTAACCGGCATCTGGGGACAATCCCAGCCCCGTGTGTGTGTCTGTGCATTAGGGGTCACAAGGCATGTCCAATACATTAAGACCATGACGGTTACAGCCCAGCTATGCAGGTTTGAGTCCAGTCCAAGCTACAACAACAGCAGTTCTGGAAGTCTGGAGTTTAATCACTGGTGTGTCAGCCAGGATGGCAGATGTCACCTTGCCAGCAGTGGAAATCATGTGTCCCTTTATTCTGTCGCTTATTTTTATCCTCTTTTCAGCATTGCAATATATGGCAGCACAGTACATTTGCAGTGAAAATTCTGGTCTGTGGTGAGCAGACTGATGCAATCCAAACGCATTTGACACCTTTTATACTGCACAGTGTCAAGTCCCAATGAGATTTGTCACATGCAAAGTAATTTATGAATCGTCCTTGTTACTTTTTGTATCAAGAACCATTCATAGAGTCATGCTATGCTACGAGCTTAACTGGCTTCCCTCAGCACAAGATCAGGACCTAAAATAAGTGCTGGAAATGTCTGGCCTTCAGCTTGTGTTGAGATGAAATGGCTCAACCAGGAATTGATTCTGAGAGTAGAAATCCCCCTGCAAAAGCAGACTTCCAAAGAAGGGCACGAAGAAGGGACTGTGCATGTAGTTGAAACTGCTCTTCTTGCCTGATTCACCATCATTCACACCAATGACTGCTACAAGAAACCATCACAGGGAACTATATTTGGCTCCCGTGTCAGTGAAGTCATCCTGCTGATTTTAGGGAGAAAAGAGTGGAAAGCTGAGGGGAATATATTTTAAAAAATATGCAGTGCCAAAAAGCCACCAATACATTCTGTAAATATAAGAAGTCAACTGCTGAAATGTTTGCAACAATCACAGCTCGGTTTTCCTCACCAAGAGGATGCACAGCCCACTGTCAGCAACAAAACAAGTTCCAGGGCAAGCTCTAAAATCTTCAAGACCTCACCACTTGCCCTTGGAGACTGTGCAAACATGTGGCTGGTTCACAGCCCCATAGGAGGTCAATACCGGCACTGATATGGACTATTCCTGAAGTATTTAAGTCCTTTAGGTCTTAGAAGACCCTCAGCAGAGGTCTTGTCATAGTTCCTTGATCAAGTGTCCAACCTCTCAAATTAAATTTTCTATATTAAAGGGCCCAGCACTTCTATTCATCATAGGTGAAGCTGATTCTGTGTCTCTTCAAAAGCAGCCACAACAGCTGTTGCAACAAGAAGGAAAAAATTGACTCTGCTTTATCTTAAGAAATATGAAGGTCATCTGGGAAAAGTCTGAGTTTACCCCCAGGAAGAAGCCACCATCACAAATCTGGCCAGTCACTTGTGAGATGCTGATTGAAGGAAAGGATTTATTTTGCTTTTTCTCACTGCAGCTTCTACCTACTCCAAGCTCCATCAGGGCCCTGCTCCCAGCCCAAATTTATAGCCAATAGTAACCAATATTAAAATGGCGGAACAGATTAAGCTGATGATTCATCTCAGAAAAAAAGGCACAGCCAAAAAAAATGCCTGAGAGTGACTTGATAACCTATTTTCACAGGTGGACTTGCCCCATTTTTGTGGTGTTTCCCACTGTCATTGAGAGACACAAGATCTGGACACATGAACTTACTGGTAGAGCTCTTCTTAGATTATTAGGATTTTTACAGAGAAGGAGTGGTCTTACTTCTGCTCTAAACTAAGTTTTAGAATTTTTAAATATTCATCTAGGAAAAAAAACGTAATGGGAGATATTCGAGATATTTGTGGTGCCAAGTAAATAAAACCCTTTTTTTTTTTTTTTTTCTTGCCTCACTTTGTCTCCAGTGAAATGTAGCACATGCTTTAGCTCTATATTGTGTACTGGGTATAAGTGCTCTATCAGAGCTTTCTGAATTTGGACATAAATATGCTTAAATCAATAACGATAATGATAACTCAAATGCAGTGATATTCAATAATGTTATCTAGCTCAGAGAGAATAGGGCCATGCATTCCTGGGTAAGCACAAAGGAAGGGCTGGTTGTGTGCATGCAGCACTTGACACATTATCCCAGAAATATAAGAACAAACTAATTCAGATGTTATATTCCAAGTTAAATCTGCATATTTGTAATGTGTGATGTTTATGTGCACATGTCTAGTCTGGAAAAGCTGATCCATAATGACTAGTCTAAAAAAAAAATAAAAGCAAAATATGACCTTGAGTGAATGGAAATAACACATTTTTAATGTTTGGGGATGTTCCTACTTATAGAAGAGGAAAAAAAAGACTAACAGAGTGTGCTAACAGCTGACATTACCTAAAGGTTGAAATTATTAAACCGACAAAGGAATGGGTAGTTAACGCAAAGGTCAGAATAATGTATTTAACGTAATTAATCTCCCCATGTCTTGATAGAGCCAGGGCAGGGGCCTTAAATCAATGTTATGTTTGAGGTGTGATGTAACACAAAGGTACAAAAAGTTAAGGATGGAATGTCAGCCTTAACTTTAAACATCCTTTTATTTGTTGGACTGTATAACATAACACGAACTTTACTTAAACATTGTATTTGGTGTGTTACATAAAACCGCAGTGCGTGAAAGGAGGTAACAGAGTTACATTCAATCAGCCACACAAACAAAGACGACTTTCTTGCAGTCTCTGAAAGGGCTTTTGGACACAGCTTTGTTAAATACCAGTTGCAAGGATTCAAGATTGGCCCACCTGTATTAGTTAGTTCCCTGTGCCCAGACCCCTCCGCTGCCGGCCCGCTTAAATTTCAAATAAGGAATGCTTTCCTCAGTTGTGGCTCAAAACATCTGTGGATTTCTCAGCCTGTGGAAGCTGCTTGTGGCAATGATGTTTAATAAAGTTCCCTTTTCTCACAGCCTAGGAAGAAGGAAAGGACAGGTCCCAGCAGCCCTTTTCACTGCCTCATTTGCATATTGGGTTAGGCTACTTAATAGTCTCATTAGCACCATCTGTTGGGAACCCGCTAATAATGCACTGCTCCAGGTAACTGGAGACGTGAAAAATCACAAGGACAGACCAGTGACTTGTTCCCAGGCCAGTTACGGCCCAGAGAGCTCTGGTTTCCCAGTACAGGGGCCTTGCAGCTTCATGAGCAGTTGCAACTCAGAGCATTTTACTAATTCTGCACCTACCAAGGCACAAAAAGCTGCCACAGAACTTTGATTTGACAAATTCATGGCAAGCAGAAAACTGCTCAGTTCCTTGCAGGAGCTGCCCGGCACCTCATAGCATGGTTTTTGGATGAATAGTCCTAGACCAGGAATGTGTTAAAAGAAACCCCATGCCATGTAGCAGCTTCCCAAAGCTGGTGTTTTCCCACACCAGACATCTGGGTCTCTTCTGGAGCTGTTACCTCACACTCACACAGGTGTTGGAACACAGTTTAACAAACTGGAAGGGTAAAAGATCTGGGTGTTTTTTCAGTGAGTAAATCCAAGCACCTCTTACAATAACAGCAAAAATGAAAGCTGGGAGACCTCTGAAAAGGTTGACATTGCCAAATTGTTATTGGAGTCCAAACTGAATGTCACTGCTTGGTTTGTTTTTACAGTTGGCCAACCTCAGGGTTGAGATTTAAATACCAAAGGCAAGGCTGGCTCCTCAGCCTGATGTAAATGGGGTTTTACCTCCTGACAGCCAAGACAGCAGGGATGCCCTGGGCATAGCAGACTCATGGAGTCTGTGGAGGTCACCAGGGTGGTTTTGCTCTTCACCCTTCCACTTCCAGCTCTCTTCAAACCCTACACCATGTCCAATTCCATATCCTACAGTATTAAGTTACATGGGGCAATCACTGAAAATATTTCACCTTCATTCTTGAAATACAGGTGGTTATGCTATTAAATGGAAATCAATACAAATTAATATGAAGCAGATGAATTTCTTCCTTTCACTGGATTCTTTCCTTTCTAGCAAGCTGTGTTCTCTTCCCTCAAACCTCCTGGATTCCTATTATTTTTAGGTATTGTGCTATTAGGCAAATTTAGAATCCAAAACCTACCCCTGGAGTATTTCTTTTTTTGGATCAGTTTCATTTTCCACTAAATGATATACCAGCCCTATTTCTGCTTGCACAACTGGCCGGAGCTAAGGTGTGTCAGGAGTAGAATCCTGAAATTCTGCTTCCAATGCTGGATTTAAGTCCCACATATTATTGCCTAATAATTTTTTTTTATTTTACTTTTTGTGTTTTTTTCTTTTGGCAAAATGTTCAGTGGTTTCTAAATTAATCTGAGCATGATGTTCAGTTCCAGGGCCCATTGTTGACTTCTTTCCCAGCCTCTCTTTTTCTGGAATTCTCCTTTTTAGGCGAGAACAGCTGTGCTCTTATATCTCTGCAATGTGGCCGTGTTACAAAGGTGAATACTTGTGCATTTGTTCCATCACTTTCTGTTTAATTCAAAACTAATTGCTGATACATTTTTTGGTACGGCTTCTGGGGCTTAGAAATTATGGGTGAGGTTAGCACAGTAGTTCTGTTTTGTTCACAAAAGAATGTAGAACGGATTTGTTTAAAAAGTTATCTGAATTACTCACAGAAGGTTCAGTACAGGCTATTTAAGGCCTCCATCCTTTAATAGGATTCATTTGCATTATGGCAAGGACTAAACTGTTCTGATCTAGACTGATGCCCCTCTCTTCATATCACTGTGCAAAGACATAAAAGGATATTATTCCTTTCCATGCAGCTTTTTTGGGATAAATATATGGCAGAGGTGGAAGAGGCTGAGACACAGAGGGTTGAAACAGCTGGTGCAGCAAGTTCATGGGAGTTGTGCTGCTCCCTGGTTTATGATGCTGCCCCTGGATTAGCTTGGACCAGAGGAGAATGTTCTGGGCACAGGGGTACCTTTGTGATGATTTCTGGGAGAGGGAAAAAAGGCACCATAATCCTTCACATGCCCTACAAGTGATGAGGCAGCTCTTGGAGAAGGTTGTCTTGGTTGTCCTGAGCAAGCAAGATAATCTGAAGATGCTCAGGGTTATGGCCAGAGTTCCATGACACACAGTTGTCATTTCTTTGTTTTCAAAGAAATGTGAAGTAAAATAGACTTGCATGAGGAACATATGTGTGTGTGAATTACAGGTCCATTCACTGAGTGGAAAACCCGAAAATTCCAGGCAAATTCCATTCTGGTTCAGAAAAACAAGGAAATGTTTTTCAGAGAAATCTGCATCATTGATCAAAAGCATTCTAGGAAGGGAAAGGTGAAAGGAGAATCGATGGAAAAGGACTTAGGTAAACTTCCTCAACTTTTTTTCTCCATCTGTCTCCCCAAACATACATATGCATGACTTTTTTTCCCATAAGCATGGGGAAAATGGACAGAAATTTAAATATTCCAACTCTAGATATATAAAACTACTTTAACATTTTTAATTCCCTCTTTCCTGTTTCTTCTCAGCCAAAATAATTTATGAAATATGCCCTGAACTTGCTTCTAGCATTGAGGTCCCTGGACCTTAATTAGCCAGTATTACCCACTATTGTCCCATTGATGTACACTGGCAAATTCCAAGCCAACTTCCACAGAAGAGGAAGGATTCTGAAATGAATTTTTGTTCTCTTCATGGAATGAAGCATATTTTTTTCACATTTAGTGTGCTTTATGGCTTAATAACATATTTATAAGAGCTCCCCTACCTGTCTCTTTCTGGAATTATAAAATACACATACCCACCTGGAGTCTGCAATACCAGTATTTACAAGCTTATATAGGGATTGCAATATTTTCCCTACAAGTTTGTTCTGTATTTTTCATTTCCAGCTGTTAATGGCTCATAGAAAGTAGAAGATCTAGAGGTAAAGGTGTGATTTAACCATCTTGTATAAAATTTTGAAAGTCCCCACTGTACTTTAATGTAAAGGAAATTCACCTTTCCCCAGGCACTATCATTTATTATATCTGCATATTATTTACCTGCATATACCAGCCCATTAAATCTGGTGACTCTGTTCAAGTGAGAAAACATATTTAATGGCAATTGTTAGAAACTGCTGGAATCAAATGCTACGTGTGACCTATCAATGTAATACATCCCCACTGCAAAATTTGAATTTGAACAATATGTATTCTGCCCTTTTTTCTTAGCTTTATGAAATGTCCATTTAAACTAATTATTTAATATTAAATGAGCAAGAGAAAGTGTTTGTCTGAAAAAAAGGATAGTGAAGAGTGAAGAATAGGCAGATTTTTCCCCAGAAATGAAAGTCAATAGGATGGATTTCCCCACTGTAAATTTTTAAAATTTTATTCGACTCTAAAATGGACAACTCATTAGTAGAATACAGGGTAAGGATCAATCTATTCTGTCAGTATGGGACATACCAGCAGTTTTATTTCTTATTTCTAACATACTTAAGTTGATGAACTTCAGCTGAGAAATTTCATTGAATTTTCTGTTGAAATATATAAAAGGTATAACAGCCTAAAAAAAAAATCCCTTGCTGGCATTGTCAGAGGAAGCTCTTAAGAAAACCGAGTTTGTCCTACAAGGCGTAGCAGCCACTCCTATCCCTGCAGTGTTTGTTAGGCAGGACAGGTTCCGTCACATCCCAGGTGTGCCCAGCAGCTCTGACCACTGCCCTTGTCCTGGTGAGTCCATCCATGAGAGACTTCAACTACCTCCATTTCACTCTGACATGGAATAGGAGCTCCTCTTTTCATCACAAATGTAGCTGCTTGAAAGGAAGATTATCTCCACTACTGCTGTGTTTGGGAAATATTATACCCTGAATAAAATGAGTATGAGTTAGTCCAGTATTATGAAAGAAGCCTGCCTGAACTGTGTAATTTAAGGACATAAAATTTTCAGGAGAACCATTGCTAGACATTTAAGCAAAACATTTAAACACTTCAGCTTAATCATATTCTTTATATTCCTAGAATGAATATATTCCTTGAACAGCCAAGGAATCTCATTAAAAGAAATTTCTCATTAAAAAAAAAACCCTCCTAATTCCCATGACACATTTAAGTATCTATGTGTGTTTTAAATGGGGATGTGTGCGTATATATATATATGTATATATATATGTATATATATATGTATATATATATATATATATATATATATATATATATATATATATATATATAAGTATAAGGACAAATACCAGCAGATAAAATAGTGACTGCAGGATGGAATGAACCAGCTCTACTGGATATTATAAAAACCCAAGCCTGTGCTCTCATTTCTGCAGGTGTACATCCCTGGGAGCTCAACTGGCTTCCAGGAGAGCAGACTCCAATTCTCTCGGTATTTTATGTGTTTTACTTTCACTGGTCCTTCATAATTTGTATTAGAACAGGTCATTATTACCCCCTTCAAGTGCTTCAACGTTTTGATGTGTTTCACGTGATTTATTGTGCTGGGGTTTTTTCTTCTTTCTTATGTCTCAATAGTTTCTAGTTTAGTAGGTGGCATTTTTGCTGCCCTTTTAGGATGATCACATTTCCGCATTAATTACTAATAAATTTTCCGGTTTTCTTGATCATATTTTCAACCTTTCTTTCTCATGTTAGGGGACAGGATGTACCAGACTTCACAATTTTTTTCTTTCTGCATATATAATATAAATTTATATACTATTTAGTCCAGCTGACTCTCCAACAGAATTCTGACCTTCAAAATTCAGTCATTGTTTTCCTCCTGATCATGGTAACATGGTTTGGGGTTTTTTTCAGATATTCTTTAGCAGCTGTAGAAACACTGTTTCTGCTCATCACATTATTTCCTATTCTTTTTTCCCTTTTAATACTGGAATTTCTTACAAGCTGGATTGGATCTGTACTAAGGTTTTGGGGTTTTTTTTTTTTTGGATATGCTTTTGCACATTAAAATCAATGTATTGCACCTTTTTTCATCCACTTAAAAAGTCCAGTGCCTGCTGATAGCCTCAGGTCTATAAAAATGGAATGTCCTTTCTGATAAGGTTAATTAACAGCTCTGCTTGAGTGGCTTAATTGAGTATAAATTTCCTATTATTCTTACACAGCTCCAAAGGCTTCAATTTCTTTCTTTTTTTTTTTTTTTTAATTTTTTTTTCTGGGGGGAGCACTGTCTTACATTTTTGTCTTTTCTTTTACTTTTTCTTTTTCTTTTTCATTTTGTCCTTTCCAATTCATTTGAAATCTGACTTAAGTAATAGAGCAATGCCTCAAACTCCCTCCAGCATGGATCCCACAGAATAGTTTCCTACTGATACCATAAAGGATAAATCCACATTTTCAGCTTGAAGTCCCAAAAAATAAATCAGTTGTTTCCCAATCAAAAAATATTCAATTTGACTCACTGCAATGGTACCACATTTGGACCAATACTAGATGTACAGACTTTATTCTTACCATCATGGTCATAATGACATTTGTGTGAAAAGAGCTAAATGGGCCCACATCTAGTAGGCTCAAATGTCAGTTTGACCCCTTCATATTCTCATGAAACTTGGCTTCTGACAGTATTGCTCAAATCACTGGCTGATGGCTTATCAGTGGGATTCCATTCTGGTTTTGAACATTATCACAGAATCACAGACAGGTTTTGGTTGGAAGGGACCTTAAAGATCATCTGTCACCAATCCCCCTGCCATCCACTGGAGCAGGGAAAATATATATACTATTAATAAGAAAGGCAAATGGACAGTAGGAATGATATGTTCTACCTTTCCCTTCTAAAATCATAATAAAATCCTGCAGAAATAGAAAGGAAGGTGTAAGTAAGTGGCTCAGTCAGGTTTGCTTCACATCCAAACACTGCAACCCAATCACAAGCTGAGCCAAATCTGACCTTGTGGGTGACCATCACCATGACCTGAGACAGAAGGATCTCACTGCTCCTGCAGGGCTTCTTCTTCAAAAAAACTTCAACATCCATTGCCCAAAGAGACAGAAAAGTAAGCATCCACTCAGTCTGGGAATAACCCTCAAAATACATATTCATGCAGCCAAGGATTTTAAGCCCATGTATTTGATTGTAGCTATCTCAACTTCCACTGATCCCTCTGTGCTTAGATGACCTTATCAGGGTTACTAGGAAGCAAGTGGCAGCTCAAAGAAATAACTTTCAGGTTAACAGTTTTAATTCTGAGCCATCCTTTTTCTTTATCCCTTTCCCTGCCATGTATAGAAGCAGGATCAGACACAGTCACTCCCCTAAAGCTGTTTTCTCCATGCATGTAGCAGACTAAAGAAAAATGCACCCAACTGGTACAGAAGCAGCATTTTTCTTCAGGGTTTCTTGGTGCAAGTATCAGGTACAAGAATGAAGCTGAAACAGTTTTCACATGTCACCCGACTCAGAGATGAAAGCGCATCCTTATCAATATGCACAGTTTGGGTGTATTTTATTTTTCATGATGTGGCAGTGTAAACAAAAAGCCCACAAACATGCACCAGTAATGTCAATTGGAACATTTGTATTCACTGATTTTCATAACTGACTTCCTTTCAGGAGGCATTTGTATTAATATATGTTTGATGTTTAGCAAATCTTCCTCTCTGTTCTTCTGATGAAATATTAAATCTGGGTCCTTTTGAAGACATTTTAGCTGCAGCCTAGTATCTGGCACTCTTTGCAAGCATTTCCAGCCCTAAGCACAACATATAGATAATATCAGTTCTGTTGTTGCTCCAGGAAAAGAGGTAGCAAATCTCTCTTCTGCACCACAGAAGGAGGACCTGAATCTTACAGAGAAATGTACTCTTATAAACCCTCTTCTGCTTCACTCAGTTCTTCTCAAAAGCTGCAAATTCAGAGGGTCATTTAACTCATGAGGGAATAGTTCCACTGCAAACTTTGGAATTACTTGCCTGGGTTGCATGCATAACACAAAGATTTTTATTAAAGTTTTTATTTGATCCTGAAGATACACCAGTTTACACCAGAAACAGAGATAATAGAGTTTTGTTTAATTCAACTGCCTTGTTTCAAATCACACAATTGGACAGTCCAATCCCATGGAAAGAACCAGCATATAAAGTTGGAAGAAGTTCTGCCACTGCCATGAACTATGGGAGCTATGAGAAAAGAAACAAAGAAAACGAAAAAAAAAAAGAAGGGTTGAAAAAAACCTGAAGTGGCATAGAATCAGCCCTGAAGACTTGGCATCGACCCTGGCCTGGAGTAAAATCCACTGAGCACAATGTCCTAAGATCAGCCTGGAAAGAATAATCATGACTTGTGTCAGCAGCAAATGTCATCGGGCACGACATCCTAGCAAAGGGGTGAGTGGATTTAGAACATGCCTCTTACCCAAACTTTCCAAATTAGTAACCATAGGGATTGAGTTTATTTCCTTGCTGTTTTGCATTGCTGACAATTTGCACTTCATTTTCTGAACAAATCTATAGCTTGACCAGAGTCCCATCTTTAGCTCATTATAGAAAGAGAGTTGTGTAACTCAAAAGAGAAAATGAAGTCGAAAAGACAGACCAGAGAGGCTGCCCTGCACACACAAACATTTCCCATTCCTGAGCAGCAGCTCTCAGTCCTGGTGGCCTGGCTTCAGCTGAGTCAAATATTAAACCACACTTGTTAGTTTACTGAGATTTGTCTCCTTAGCATCTTTTTCTCCTTTTTTATTTTTTTTTAATTGTTGTTACTCTGCTTTGCCTGAAAGCTGCAGCATCTCACTGTTTATTATTCCCACTTCAGTCAAACCGTGTCCAAAATTAACACGTTGCATTCTGCAGCTGCTTTCCAGATCCAGTTATGCCAAAATGCAAGGAAATGTAAAATAAACACATGGAAGCTCTTTCAATTAGCACAGAATTTGATCCTGCAAAAGAAATTAGGCAGATAGGCAGTTTTACCCTGATGAGTAAGCCCAAACGAACATTTATGAAGTTAATAATCTGTTTAAAGTGAGTGCAGGATCAGGTCTGAGGCGAAAATGAAAAAGCTGCAGTAACAAGTGTATTTATGTTCTGTATTCCTTCTGGACTTTTAGCAAGATCAAAGAGCTCTCTGAAAGGCAGAAAAGCAAATAGGTTGCAGATGAGCAAACAAAAAAAAAGTTTCTAAGCAATTACTGATTTAAAGCATCATTTTTCTTTAAAACTGCTGGTTCATGGCTGGCACAAACAAATAACTGCATAAAACTCAACTCTCCCTCCTAATTCCTCAAAATTCGTAATAAAAATGCATCAGTAATTGAAAGTCAATGGGAGTTAGGCACCTTTTGTGCCTTTGAAAATCTCCCCCAAAGCCTTTTCATCTATGCCTTGCTGTTCTCTGCCTGTTTTTTATGAGGGTTTATTAAGAAGTAGCCATTTGAGACTCCAAACACAAAACAAAAAAAAAAAAAAAAAAAAGAAAAGAAAAGGCAAAAGTCAATAAAACCAGAAAACTAGTTGGTCTGATCAGTGTCAAGTTACATTGTTTTCAACTTGAATTAACTGTAGCCATCAATAAAACTATAGAAATGGGGAAGTTGCTGTTATAAATTAATGATTATTTGCCATGAGCTTTAACAGGGCTGTGTGTGCCACATTTTATTGTGATGGTTTATTCTTATTTGGTACAACAGTAATTGGGTCTTAAACATGATAAAGCATCCTAAAGGCTGCATTGGTAGCAGAGCTGTCTGCAGCAGGTTTTTAACTCTAGTTAAATAAGGTTAATCAAAGCTAATGAATCTGTTTTTATCCATTGCCACAAGTATATAAAAAAAATGTATCACCAGGTGAAGGAGCTAAAATATGAATTGTTCAACAGTGAACATACATTTTCAGCATGGTAATTCTGCCAGGCCCTTATTATATATTGGATATCTTAACAGTTTACTGCGCTTCTACATTTGCCACTAGAAGAGGAGGGGAGAGGGCTGACATTTGCAGAGAAATAGGGAGAACTGTTTTGCAGCCTTCATGGGTAGACTTGCAAGATTGCTACCATCCTACCCTGTCAAGAAGCTAAGGCAGAAAAGTCTGGCCCTTAGTGATGCTCAATCACTGCCATGAAGGAAGAATTTTCCTGGGTGCTCTCTATGCCCTCTTTGCCGAGGTGCAAATGCTGCTGCTTGAATTTTGAAGGCAATAACAAAAGAGACACAGCCCAGCCCCAGCCCTTGTTTGTCCTGCGATTCCTTTGCAGAAATAGATCAGGAGAGAAGCATGGGCACTCGGAGCCTGGTCTGGTACTGAGGCATCAAGTGGTGGAAGCTGGAAGCATTCACACTGCCTCTGGAATCCTGCAATCTCTGCAACTGCAATCCACGCTTTTTTAATTTTCCACATTTTTTTCTTTTTTTCTTTTGGATGGATTTTCGCCTCAGACTGGGACAAATGATCAGAGCTGTTCAGCAAGGTCAGGCTTGCTGGGTGTCTAGTGAAGGCTAATTAAAAGGAAAAATACCAAAACAAAACTAAAGGAAAAGGCAGATTCCTCCATTCTCATCACCCCTGACCAGTACCTTCCCAGTTTCAAGATCTGTGGGTGGGGGAAAAGTTAGAAAAGGGTGGCTGCTATAAAAGAAGGCACAGCCTGCTGGAAACACTGAGAGAGGGGAGGCCCAAGGACTAATTACAGCCTTGATGAGGGACAGGTCCAGCACAGGTTTCAGCAAACAACCCTCTGACCAGCCCTCCTCACTCTGACAATGACAGCACCTCATCTCCCTCATGTTTGATTTCAACGGAATAAAAAAAAAAGAGGGAGGGAAAAAAACCAAAACAAAACCAAAACTAGTTGCAAAATTCAGGGCCTGTTAGGCTTCAGCTAATTAGGAAAAATGGGTTTCTTCCCCCACCCTATCCTGCTCCCCCTCTTCCCTTTCTTTCTTCAGCACCTTTTCTTTCAAACATTTAGTCTCAGGAGGGGGAATCCAGCCTCTTGGCTAGGCTGTTTTCAAAACACGCCTTTGAATGCTTCTCCCTAATTCACGTCTTTTGTTTTTCCGCTTTTGTGTTTGCCAGTTTGACCATATAACGTTATACATCTGGTGTATAGCTTGTTGGGGGCTTTCTTTCTCCCAGGGATCCTATGCATTCCCTATAGGACCCTCCTGGGCTTCCATTGGAGCTATCGTGTAACATAAAGGGGGCTAAAGCAGGGCCAAGGGGATGAAAGCGGGGAGGAGGGACGAGGGGGGCTTGGCCACTGAAGAGTGCGCCCGACACACACGCACACACACAAAATAAAATAAGGCAGGGGCCGGGGCTTGGGGAGGGTGGTGGTGGGGGGAGAGAGGAATAAAAAGGGCTGAAAAGAATTCTTTTGCTCTTTCCTTTTCTTCTGGCGCTGTTTCGGCCGGACCCTGCGTCAGGCGGGCACTGGCCCTCTGTGGGAAAGTGAGGCGGCCACAGAATAGATAACTCATTTGAATTCCAGTGACATATTCGTAAATAAAAGCAAAAGTGGAGAAGGGGAGAGAGGCTGGAGCTGGGGAGTATGGGGACGGAGGGAAGGGGAGCAGGAGGCTGTGGCTGGAGAGAGATGCAAAAGCTGCCCCAGCGTTTGTGGCCAGGACCCTCTCCTGTCCTCTCTCATCCCCTGAGCCCACAGATCAACAGCCCCAGCTCAAGCCTGGCCTTTCCCCATTCTGTCCCTTTCTGCTGAGAAAACAAGAGTTGGCTGAGCAAGTTGGATTCTTGCTGGTTTTGGCGACATCCTCTATCACAGCCGCTGCAGCTGCCTGTGTTTATTGTTGTGGCTGATGCTCCTCATGGAGATGGTCGTGGTGGGGTGCAGGAGCATGTCCAACCAACCTCCCCTCTGCACCAGCTTGTCCCCTCCCCTGTAGGGATGGAAAAAGGGGGACATGGCACACCTCCAGGGCCCCCAGATTGTCACCTCGGGATCTCAATACATCCCTGTGCCCATTTTAGAGATGGGGAAACTGAGGACTGAGTTAAATAGCTCAGCAAAAGCCCCACCCCAGAGATGCTGTGTCAAGCTCCAAGTGACAGGCAGGGTTTTTTCCCAGCAAGACATCCATATCTTCTTAGGAAAAAAAAAAATTAAAGAGAGAAAAGATAAACTTTTGGGCCAAAAGAACTTAAAATCTCGGGCGCGGCTCAGCTTTCCTCTGTGTCCTTCTTAAAAATTTGCCTTTGATCCTGGTGGAAAGTGGGGCATTTTGTGTTTAAATCTGAAGTGTATGCAGTCCTCACAGACTTTTTATTTATTATATATATATCAGATGGTTGCGATTTATAGGGCATTTTAGAATCCAATTGCATACATAATTGCCTATAATAAATTTATAGGCAGCTGGACAGGTGCAACCAGTCATACTGTAAACAATAATTGTATATATAAATATATACATGCACACTTGTAAATATGCATATGTGCACATACATACATATATAAAGGTAAATTATGGACCGAACATATTTTTCTCATCTTATGCACTATAGCTCTTGCGACTTTTGCAAGAAGTTTTAGACGGCATTTATTTTCCTGTGCGTTGAACAGGCATACACAGGACAGAAGCATATGTTCACCTCTACATCCACACTGAGATTCCTCCAAAAAATCTTAATTAGGTAATCAAGAATAAAAGTTTTAGATATGTAGTTAAAAAAATTATTTTCCAATTTTTTTTGCCTGGTTTCTTTTTTCTTTTTTTCCCTTTTTAAACAATTTTAGGCAATGAAAAAGTCACCCTGACATAAAGCATCTGTAAACTGCGCAGACTGCATAGGTTACGGAAATTACAGTGGGGACAGCTTTCTGCCAAAATGAAGTCTGCTTCTGTCACATCACTGTGTGAAACCACAACACTCCAAAATGGAAATTAGCAGAGATCATTGATGTTCGTAAGGGTGGGATTTGGCCCCGAGTGAAAAATCTGATTTATTGAGTCATTGTGACTGAGGAACACACAAGCAACTGAAAAAAGTTTCCCTTTAGGGACTCAGGCCTCCTTTCTCCCTCCACCTCTGCATTAACTACATTCTCAAAGACATTTTTACCTTCCCTAAAATTTTGTGAGCAGGCCAGACTAAACACAGCCCATCCAAACAATCCTCTGGCAGCCTCAGGAGAGGGTTTCCATCCCACTTGACTGGGCAGGGGCAGTAGCTCCTCTCTCGGGGCACAGGGCTCCCCTCGGCAGGAGATCCACAACCTCCACCTCCTCCAAACATTTGCAGCTCTCAAGAGCAGCAGCAGCAGGTGAGAACATGGTGGCTGCTTAGGAAAATAGCACTTTGCCAATTGAAAAACACTCTTTAAAATTTCAGCTATTAACAAGTCTTTACAGAAACAGGAACTGCCAGTAACAAACTTGATTTCTAATGTCCCCTAGGTAATAATAACTCTCTAATTTGACTGTGTCCCAACTGGCCTTGTACTGCAGTTATTGCTTTAAGGGGTTGGAAGGGATTTTTTTTTTTGTGTTGCTGCCTTTCATTTTACTTATTAGTATTTTTTATTTTATTTTTTCTTTTTTTTATTATTTTTTTTTCCAGCAAACAAATCTCTTTTAAAAATAAATTGAAGGGAAGGTGGGGAAGGAGGGAAAGGAGCAGGGGGACACACATGCAGAAATTTAATGTGAGAGCTGCTCCTCGGAATGAAGATGTTGGGTTTGGCATGAAGATTGCAATCAGCTGGTTGCTTTGACACAGCTCGAGCCTTTCAGTGACTGAGACAAGCCTGAAGGATTAGGATGTCAAGCCTGTCCTGTCATCTTTGGGGAGCGGGGGAATGGAAGGAGTTGCCTTTTTTGGTTACATCTTCACAAGGCCCAGAGGACAGAAGAAACCTTGCTGGTTAATTAAGGCCAACCTGAGCCCATCACTGATCAACAAAACCCTGTTTTTTAAGACAAGCACTGCAGTGGGGCTCCAGAGCTGATCACCCTGTGTGCGGAGGGATTTATCGCCAGAGCTCTCCCCTGCAGCCCCCGTGCTCGCCCAACGGATGGCTGCACACTTTGGGAAAGCCAGAGACATCCTCCCAGGCAGCTGTCAGGCAAAGCAAAAGGATCTGGAATGAGCTGACTTAAGCAAACCATATTTAGCAGGCTAAAGGTAAAGCCAGGCGTGTGTTTCTCTGGCATTGTTGGAGCTGGCGGGAAATATCGATGCTTATCAAGCAACAGTTCTGCTGGTAGAAAGATGCGGCTTTTGTGTGAGTCTTTGCTTCTCTAATTATGTTGTGTTCCCAAGTGCCAGGTAAAGCCTAATCAGACAGTGGCAACAGGATCCTGGTGCTTTGGTTGTATTTTGAGATGCTCTGATGCATCTCCATCTGATGTAAATAATGCTGACCAGGCTAATTTGTATGGAAAAAAAATTGAAATCAGTCCTGCTGCAAAGTGGCTATAAGAAAATCCAAGAGTAGACCCTGCAACCCTTGCTCACAGACAACCAATGTCCATGTGATGTGTCCACACTGAATCATTTTCATTTCCCAAATGAATGACCTTTGTCAGGAGGATATAGCACAATTTCCCAGAGAATAGGCTCACATGCAAAAAAGCTGTTCCTGAGTGGGAGCACAAATACTGGGACAAGAGTGAACTTTACATAAACACTGAGAGCAAAACTTTGCTGGTCTGAACAGCCAGGAAAAAGAAGGCAGTGGTAGAAAATGAGATTCACTGGAGTAATTTGCATGAGTATTCAGTGAGTCTTCCCCGATGCAGATTTCTTCCAGCTTCCTTCATAGTAAACTTAATATCTAAATAATCCAGTGCTGCCAATTCCTAAAATAGCTCCTGGAGTCCCAGCTCCTGGAATCCTGTGTTTATGTGGGAAATTAGCTTCCATTTATTAAAAAAATTACACCTCTAAACCTTATAAATCCACGAAAAACATGGGAACATGGTTTCCAAGGGTTCAAAATGCAAAATGTAGATTAAAAGAAATTCAGTGCCTCCAGCCTCATAAAAATACTGTAATATTCAAAACTTTACTACTCAAGTGTTACAACATAGCTCAGAAGGTGGCATCATGCAACATATGGAAACTTTTCCATCTTACTTATTCTAAGGCTTTAATTTGGCAGCAGAAAGGCCACTGCAGTGTGTCTCACCTTTGACTGTACTGGAGAAAAAAATAACCCTACTAAAAAACCCTTCTCACCTTTCGTATTTCTTCTACCATTACACAGTAAGCCCAAAGTAATCCCTAGAAACAATCAAAAATGGAAGTGGTATTTTTTTCAAACCCTGCTGTTGGTGTTGCAGCAAATATAGCTTTTCTTCAGTTTCTGTTGCCCTTATTTCTATATTCGAGATCTCACTGTGTCACAAAAAAAAAAAAAAGGAAAATATGTAGCCTCCCAATAAATGAGGTGAACTACAGAAGCCTCCTGTTCAGGGAGGGAAATATCTGCCAGTTAAACAAAGAAATTTAGGGTCTTCTGCTTTTCATGAAAATACCATACATATGGCCTTTGAAATTTGTCACTGAAGAGTGTTTAGCTCTACAGGAAAATTCAGCACTTTATAGCATTTCAGCTGCAAGACTCTTGCTTTTTTTTTTTTTTCTCTCTCTCTCTCTCCTTTTTTTTTGGCCTGCAGCCCAATGTGAATGTATGATCACTAGCACAATAGTTAAACATCTGAGTCGTTTTGAAGTGCCTTCAACATAGCAGTGATGTGATAGGTTTTTTTTTTCTTCAACTAGGCAATTTATGGAAGAAAATCCAGTCTCCCCCCTAGTGGTGGCGAGGAAAATCCAGCAGGAGCTGCCTGATCGATCCCTAGAAATCTGCTTTACTGTAAGTGTAATGCCTGGAGGTACCTGTTTCTGCAACCATTCCTGGTCATTGCAAAGAGTTGGAAGATTTGTGGTACCTTTTATTTTAATGAGTGAATAAGTTATTTCAATAAAGTCCTCATGAAGGCATAGGAAAGAAAGAAAGAAAGAAAGAAAGAAAGAAAGAAAGAAAGAAAGAA
>JAHLSL010015574.1:0-26393 GCA_025920805.1 Petroica traversi | reverse complement strand
CCTTTCCTTTCCTTTCCTTTCCTTTCCTTTCCTTTCCTTTCCTTTCCAAATGATAATTTCATCTATGGCTTGATGTTTTTTTTCAGGCAGGTTTGTCAAATGCTTTTCCTGTGAGGTAGAAGATTGCTCTTAATTCTCATGTCATCTGCCTTGATTGCTTATGATGAGGAGTACAAGAGAAGAGAACTCGTTTTGGGAAGTCAGTCCTGCCTCTTGCAAGGCCCTGAGCATAAACTGGATGGTTTTCATTCCCACTTTGAGAGTGGATAGATCTACCACCACCTCACATTCCTGGAATGTTAGCCTTTCCCCTCCAGGTCCGTCCCCCTCCATGAGGTTGGCTCTCATGGCAATTCCAGTAGAGTAGCTCATCTCTGCTCATGCTGAGTACTCTTAGATTAATTTCAAGATACTCCAGGAATTCTTTCATCTAATGGAGAATTTTTGGGAAAGATACATAATCCCCAAGCATTTATACGGTTTCCAGCACAGCCTTTCTAACATGCATGGTTCTTTACTATACTCATCCATACCTAAACCACATCATTTTAGACTAAAAGGATGGAGTGGCTTGCATGAGTGTCTCATTTCAAAGTGCATCCCAGCTTTATCTCACTCTTCGTGCTCTCCACAAGGGTCTCAGAGTAAAAGTGCGGATGTAGGAAGAAGGAGAAGAGAGATATCAAGTCACAGACCAATCACTTAGTGTTCACCTTCTGCTTTTCACTCCTTGGGTCACCTGCATCTGTAGCTGGCACATTTTCCAACCACTCTACCTAACTGTACACCAAGCAAACCCTGCTGCACCTAAACACAACAGGAGTTCTGTTCCCCCAAGATGCTCTTGAATGTTCCTAAAGCTGAGACTTTCTCTCTGCCTTTCTCAAAGAGACCTAAGATTTGACCATGAGTCACCAAAGTTCAAAAGCTGTGAGGCTTTTGAACTCATCTCAGACCATGGTGGTAAAGCCTTTGAGGACTGTGTGTGCAGAGAGGTGAATTCAGGAGCTAAAAAATGGACCAATACCTACCCAAATTACCTCATTTCTTGTCATTTTACAGAAATGAGTGGGCACATCACCTGGCTTGTTCTGCAGTGCTCTCAGTCTGGGCAGTAAATGGAACTTAAACAAAATTGCAGCTCATAAACACGAACACCATAGGCCAACCATTTCCTGCACGAACCTGCTGAGCCTTTGGGGCACTTGCCTAGACTGAAGGTGTGGGAAGCCAAGGGAAGGGAGCACTGAAAACTCCAGAAAGTTCACCAAATCTGACCATGACCAAGTTAAAGAGCAGCTGAAGGATCTAGCTTGAAAAGCCTCACCTTGAATGCTGTGACAGGTCAGTGTAGATGCAATCTCTGTATGAATACCAGTGTTCTCCAGAAACATTACAACAGCAGTTTGTTGCAGCTTCCTTGGACAATGTTATTAACCAAAATTATTTCTGCAGGGATGCACCCAGAGAGTGTGGCCTCACAAAACAGCACAAGGAAGTTACCAAACGTGAAGTGACAACCTGGAGAGTGGTAGCCTGGGACACTCCTGTCCATTATTGTCTGCATACACACTAACAGTATATTCTAGCCAAGGATTTAAACATGCTTTGAAACATAAATTATCTTGACAAAGCTTCTCTGAAGGAGATAAAACTTACACAAGAAGGTCAGAGCCAGAGAGACTGAGGGATTTGCTCAGGGTCATAGGACTGGGGAGTCAGTCGGTTGTGGAGCAATTATAGGAATCCTCCTCTGCAGCCTGTGCACTGGACATCCTCATCACACATAAGGTATGAAAAAAAATGCATTGCATCCCCACTGCATGCACTGCAGTGTAATCATATGTGTGATATTATTTTATTTGCTTAGGATAGGATATAGCATGAATGTGACTGAAGACATCACACCTCTGCAGAAGAACTTGAAAAAATATATATTGACAGCTTCTCTATTCAAATCAGCAAAGATACCACGAGAAATACATAAAGGTGTGGGCTTTCAGTAATTAAGGTATTCAAAGTGGAAAGTGTCTCTCCCCATGGCAGGGAAGTTGAAATTAGATGATCTTTAAGGTTCCTTTCAGCCCAAATCAGCCCATGATTCTATGAAAGGTCTATAAGAGAAAAATAGGGAGAAAAGGGTCTAAGGATAAGTCAGCTGTCCTGGAAGTATGACACTACCAAACTTTATTCCAAGGCAGAGAGTGTGTTTATTGGGGATTTATGACAACATTAGAATCAGGAACAATTGTATTGATCACACCAGAACCAGAAAACTTGTATTGTTGCATTGATGACAGTTTTAAAAGAAGTAGGCTGACTTACCTAATACCTGTATCTTGCTGGGAAAAACTGTCCTTGATAAATCAAATCTTAGTGTACGCGCCTTTTGCCAGTTTAATCAATAAAGTATTTACATGCACCAGTAAAACGCAAGGTTTTTAGTCTCAAAATAATAACTTGTTTTAGATCCAGGACTGGGATTCCAGAAAGTGGCAAATCACAGTATCCTGTGTCACTATTATGTTGCAAAAGGTTACCTGAAGGGTAATCCCAGGAAACACCTTCCTTATAGGTTTCTCATCTCAGGCAACATGCACCCAGCTCCAGCAGCCATCCTGCAAAATCCACAGGACTCCAGGGATTCACTAGCATGGGAAAGGTGCCCATGCTAAACTCTTTTTGATCTGAGGGGCCAGGAGCAGCATTCAAACCACTCAGCTACTGAACAGAGATTTGGCCTGATCAAAATGCAGTCAGTTGTCAGGGATGATGATGTCCCTCGTGCTGAAGGGACATTTGGCCTGAGTGGGTAAAACAAAGTGGGATGCTTGGGGCTGGTTACAAACCTGACTTCTCATGCCACAGCAGCAACAGCACAAAACGTCCCTTTTTTTTAGGAAATGAGGCCTAAAATAATCCCACATGTGTTTCTTGTTTTCAACCCCCACCCCTTAAAGCCAGATTTATTTATTTTTTCAATAAAGCTATCCCCTGGGTTTAATAGTAGCTATTCTAGAGTCTGAAGTTAGATTAATCACATCCCTCTAGCAGCATTTTAGCTGAATGCAAGGGAGCATCTCCTGCTCTGAGCCCAGCTCCCCCTGTGTCATTAGAGTGGGGCTGGTGCCCCATGTTTACGGAAGAGGAATGTTGATGAGGGGCTGGAAGTCCTCATTGTCAGCCTGCCACTGACTCTCTGTGTGACTTTGGAATTAAACACAATTTCCCCATGGCTCACTGTGTCCCTTTTTGTCAAAGCTGAGCCACACTGACAGAGGGTGATGTGTGGGGGAGGTTTACACTACCACTGCAATTTCATGTGCTATCCATATCCTGTGGACAAATAAATACATTCACTTCTAAAGACAGTCAGTCCACGCCATCCATCATCACTATAGACACAGGGAGGGGAAAAATGATTGTGAAATATGCCCAGAATTCGAGCAGGTTTTGATACCAGTGCATGAGATGCCATTTTTTGGTATAAAAGAGCTTAATGAAAGGCTTGAAAATGTGTATAATAATTATGAGAGTAACAAACAGGGTTTCTCTTTCAAGACCATTTACACATTTACTGTGTTATCATTTCTAATTCATATTAATCAGAGGGTTCATGAACTTGTAACTGAGAGCCATTTGCAGCATAAATAACTTTATCTGGTTTCTAAAAATACACATATTTAATATGAAACAATAGGCTTAAATATAAGCAGTATGTTTAGGTGATTAACCTGCTGTTTCCACAGATTAATTTAGTCTATACAGGTGGTAAAACAGCACCCATCACTGTGGTATGAAAACACTGTTCAGAATTTAGGAGGCCAGAGAAGGAAATGGAGCTCTATAAATTGTGTTTCTTTCTCTGCCTGGTAGGTAGTTATTAAAAAGGAATAACCTCTGGATAATTGCACTGCAATAGCATGGTAACTACAGCATATTTACAGTCAATCTCTAATAACAGATAACTCACATAGTTTTTCCTCCCAGTGATTTGCCAAGTGGAAGCAAACCCAATTTGAATCCTGCTTTTGCAGCTCAGTGCAGTCTCTTTGCCCCATTATTACTCTGCTGCTAACAGCGGCCTCGGACTGTCAATATCTTCCCTGCCACGGTTTACACTGGTAGTTGTTATTATATCAGACCATGAAAATTGATGGTGATAACACACTCTCTAGGAAGGCTCTATACATGTCAGTTATTCAAAATATGTCTCATTAAATAAATATTTACAAGACTTTCATTATTTAGCTTATAAACTGTTTGTACTGAGGCAGCTTTGGAGCAGTTGAAGAGCGTTCCAAAGAGTTACTGCAGATTAATCCATGTAAACCACACCAGTGTGTTAAAATTGCTATGGTGGTTTCTAACTGCCAAGTCTATATCCTTCCAGTCTAAGAAATACAGGACATATTTTCCTTTGCAATAAAATCTCTTGATAAAAGCAATAAAAAAATACTAGTCCAGAACATGTGATTATCCTGGGGGTGTGAAGGGGAATCATACCCATGGGATGACAGGGAAGTTGTCTTATTCTTGCACCTGGGAGAATGGATAAGGATTCGGATTATCTGAGCTGCAGGCCTTAAAATGGAAAGGAGAAAGAGGAAAACTATTCAGTTAATAGTTTAATAATAATAGCTATTCTGTTAACAGAGTAGTAATAATTCCTCAATAATCAATCATTCCCAAAGTAGGCTCAATTTTGTCCTGGAGAAAGCCAAAGGACACAACAAAGCAAAAGTAGGCAGGGAAAAAGGGAGCCAGTCCTGTTGCTGAGCTTCAGATGTCTCTGCCTTCCCAAGACCCCCAGATCAGTGCTGTACAAGGATTTTGAAATAGCCAAACTAACGAGGCTACATCAGGCAATAATGATGAGGCTCTGGGAGGGCAGGCGCTTTTCACTCCTAAAGATTTCTTCTCAGCAAGCCAAGTTCCCTGGCATAAAGTCCAGAGAGCAGGAATGTTTTCTGTGCTTGCAGGGTCAGGCTTGAGAGTGTGTGTGTGAGAGAGAGAGAGTCTCTAGGCTTCACACTGTGCCTCAAGCAGAGTCATCCAAGAAACAGCACCGCTTTCTGCCGTGCTGGATGGCTTTGGGATGCTGCTTTTCCACAAGAGGGAGCAACTCACCAGCACAAAACCCCCCTTTTCCCAGACCAACCACCAAATTCACTTGGAGCTCTCAATTTACTCAGCTGACAGCAACCTTGATTTTTATCAGTTCTACTAGATTTGAGAATCATATACCCATTACTGATTTTTCATGCCTAAAGTCACACTGGCTGCATGTGTATTTATGCATATCAGGGGAGAGTTAAAATGGACATCACTCATTTAGAGAAGTGATCCTTTCACTAAAAAGGAAACATTCATGTTTCTAGCTTTGCAACAGCTGTTGGGCTAATTATTAGGATGCAAAAATGATGGATTTACCAAAGCAATCAACTGAAGGCTTATTCCATTGGTGCTGAGTGCGGGGCCCTCAACCCATTGGGGAATTTAAGCCAGGAGGGAGGTAATTCTAGATTTGCCTGAAGTGTGCTACCCGTGGAAGGTACTGGCTGCTATTCAAGCTATTCAAGCCTGCAGCCCCTTTTCTTCCCTAACAGGAGACACGGGAAGCAAAAACAGCTCTCAAAAGGGGTTCAATGTTATCAATAAGCCCTTTGTGTCAACTGAAGTCCCTCCACTGGCAAGCCCAAACAAAACAGCTCAAAATCTGTGTATCTGTGGAAAAATATGTTGGGCTGCGTGTGGAATAAAACAACAAGAAGAAAGTGAGAGTGTAACAGTCACAGTTGATTTTTACAAACGACTGTGCAATCCACAGAGGAAATCCCCAGAGGGACTTGGAGTTGTAGCCCTGATCCCTTCCCCTGCCCACGCCCCCCCTTCCTCTTCCAGCAGCCACTGTAGCTCCTCTCCCACTAACAACTCAGCCCTGCCAGAGCTGGCTTTTCTAGCGTTCCTCCTGTTTTTTCTGTCCTGGCATCAGGAAATATATTTTGGTCTCTTCTTTCAGACTGTTGCACTTTCAGCATGCATGTTGAACTGCTGGAGAAAGGGAAGCAGTTCCCCACTGCCCATTTCCCATTTACAGGGCACTGAATACAGATGCAGTAAGATCTGGTTCTAAGTTTTGAGCTCTTGTAAAGAGTTTCATTCCCCTTCCTGGCCTGATGGGCTCAGGTTTGGGAGCCACAGCTAAGCCCTGTGCTGGATTCCAGAAACCTGGCTTGCTTTTGCACCTCTGTGCTTTATATTTCATCAGGGAGATGATTACCTTGGTCCTCCTGTGGCTTTCCGTTGTCTTGCCTCCAAGGTAGGAAAGGGCTGCAGTGACACAGAGCCAAATAAATTCTGACCCAATTTGTGATGCTGACTTCTCTGTTATAGGGAAAAATGGACCAGTGAGCTTGGGGCTTTATGTAAAGGACATATCCAGCACAAATGGATTTTGTGCAGGCTTCTACAAATCAAATCTTTCTCCCCAAAATGAGTGGAAACTGTCCTGATTTGGAAAAGGTAACTTTCCTCTGCAAGTGATATACATTTAGTATAATCTCAACCTGACCCAATCTATAGTCTATGCAAATGTAAAAATATATAAGAAAGACATTTGCTTCCTACTGGAAAGAAGAATAGCTCCATTGTCTCCCAAGAAAAACTGGAAATGTGAAACTCTTGGTCCTATTTTGCACATGACATTTTCTCAAACTGTTGCTTTCAGGGAAGCGGTCTTGTGATGTTTAAACCAATAGTCAAACTATGTGGTAATTTCAAATTTATTTTGCATCCTTTTGACTTAATAGCTACCTTTCAGCATCCTTAATTCCAGGCTGGAAAGTCCTAACAGGCATCTGGGGACAATCCCAGCCCTGTGTGCGTGTCTGTGCATTAGTGGTCACAAGGCATGTCCAATACATTAAGACCATGATAGTTACAGCCCAGCTATGAAGGTTTGAGTCCAGTTCAAGCTACAACAACAGCAGTTCTGGAAGTCTGGAGTTTAATCACTGGTGTGTAAGCCAGGATGGCAGATGTCACCTTGCCAGCAGTGGAAATCATGTGTCCCTTTATTCTGTTGCTTATTTTTATCCTTCTTTTAGCATTGCAGTATATGGCAGCACAGTACATTTGCAGTGCAAATTCTGGTCTGTGGTGAGCAGACTGATGCAATCCAAACACATTTGACACCTTTTATACTGTGCAGTGTCAAGTCCCAATGAGATTTGTCACATGCAAAGTAATTTATGAATCGTCCTTGTTACTTCATGTATCAAGAACCATTCATAGAGTCGTGCTATGCTATGAGCTTAACTGGCTTCCCTCAGCACAGAATCAGGGCCTAATATAAGCGCTGGAAATGTCTGGCCTTCAGCTTGTGTTGAGATGAAATGGTTCAACCAGGAATTGGTTTTGAGAGCAGAAATCCCCCTGCAAAAGCAGAAACTTCCAAAGAAGGGCATGAAGAAGGAACTGTGTATGTAGTTGAAACTGCTCTTCTTGCCTGATTCACAATCATTCACACCAATGACTGCTACAAGAAACCATCACAGGGAACTATATTTGGCTCCCGTGTCAGTGAAGTCATCCTTCTGATTTTAGGGAGAAAAGAGTGGAAAGCTGAGGGGAATATATTTTTAAAAATATGCAGTGCCAAAAATCCATCAATACATTCTGTAAATATAAGGAGTCAACTGCTGAAATATTTGCAATAACCACAGCTCGGTTTTCCTCACCAAGAGGATGTAAGCCCCACTGTCAGCAACAAAACAAGTTTCAGGGCAAGCTCTAAAATCTTCAAGACCTCACCACTTGCCCTTGGAGACAGAGTAAGTGCAGTTTGGCCCTTTCACAGACTGTGCAAACATGCAGCTGGTTCACAGCCCCAGAGGAGGTCAATACTAGAGCTGATATGGACTATTCCTGAAGTATTTCAGTCCTTTAGGTCTTAGGAGAGCCTCCATAGAGGTCCTCTCATAGTTCCTTGATCAAGTGTCCAACCTCTCAAATTAAATTTTCTACATTAAAGGGTCCAGCACTTCTATTCATCATAGGTGAAGCTGATTCTGTGTCTCTTCAAAAGCAGCCACAACAGCTGTTCCAACAACAAGGAGAAAATTGACTCTGCTTTTTCTTAAGAAATATGAAGTTCATCTGGGAAAAGCCTGAGTTTACCCCCAGGAAGAAGCCACCATCACAAATCTGGCCAGTCACCTGTGAGATGCTGATTGAAGGAAAGGATTTATTTTGCTTTTTCTCACTGCAGTTTCTACTTACTCTGAGCTCCATCAGTGCCCTGCTCTCAGCCCAAGTTTACAGCCAATAGTAACTAATACTAAAATGGCTGCACAGATTCATCTCAGAAAAAAGGCACAGCCCTAAAAAATGCCTGAGAGTGACATGATAACCTATTTTCACAGGTGGACTTTCCCCATTTTTGTGGTGTTTCCCACTGTCACTAACAGACACAAGATCTGGACACATGATATTACTGGTAGAGCTCTTCTTAGACTATTAGGAATTTTATAGAGAAGGACCGGTCTTATTTCTGGTCTAAACTAAGTTTTAGAATTTTTAAAAACTCATCTAGGAAAAAAACAAATGCAATGGGAGATATTCCGGGATATTTGTGGTGCCAAGTAAATAAAACCTTTTTTTTTTTTTTTTTCCTCATTTTGTCTCCAGTGAAATGTAGCACATGCTTTAGCTCTATATTGTGCACTGGGTGTAAGTGCTCTATCAGAGCTTTCTGAATTTGGAAATAAATGGGCTTAAATCAATAACGATAATAACTCAAATGCAGTGTTATTCAATAATGTTATCTAGCTCAGAGAGAATAGGGCCATGCATTCCTGGGTAAGCACAAAGGAAGGGCTGGTTGTGTGCATGCAGCACCTGACACATTATCCCAGAAATATAAGAAGAAACTAATTCAGAAGTTATATTCTAAGTTAAATCTGCATGTTTGTAATGTGTGATGTTTATGTGCACATGTCTAGTCTAGAAAAGCTGATCCATAATGCCTAGCTTAAAAAAAAATAAAAGAAAAATATGACCTTGAGTGTATGGAAATCACCCATTTTTAATGTTTGGGGATGTTCCTACTTATAGAAGAGGGAAAAAAAGACTAACAGAGTGTGCTAACAGCTGACATTACCTAAAGGTTGAAATTATTAAACCGACAAAGGAATGGGTAGTGAACGCAAAGGTCAGAATAATGTATTTAACGTAATTAATCTCCCTATGTCTTGATAGAGCCAGGGCAGGGGCCCTAAATCAATGTTTTGTTTGAGGTGTGATGTAAGACAAAGGTACAAAAAGTTAAGGATGGAATGTCAGCCTTAACTTTAAACATCCTTTTATTTGTTGGACTGTATAACATAACACGAACTTTACTTAAACATTGTATTTGGTTCGTTCCATAAAACCGCAGTGTGTGAAAGGAGGTAACAGAGTTACATTCAATCAGCCACACAAACAAAGACGACTTTCTTGCAGTCTCTGAAAGGGCTTTTGGACACAGCTTTGTTAAATACCAGTAGCAAGGATTCAAGATTGGTCCACCTGTATTAGTTAATTCCCAGTGCCCAGACACCTCCGCTGCCAGCCCGCTTAAATTTCATATAAGGAATGCTTTCCTCAGTTGTGGCTCAAAACCTGTGGGAATTTCTCAGCCCATGGAAGCTGCTTGTGGCAATAATGTTTAATAAAGTTCCCTTTTCACACAGCCTAGGAAGAAGGAAAGGACAGGTCCCAGCAGCCCTTTTCGCAGCCTCATTTGCATATTGGGTTAGGCTACTTAATAGTCTCATTAGCGCCATCTGTTGGGAACCCACTAATAATGCACTGCACCAGGTAACTGGAGACGTGAAAAATCACAAAGACAGACCAGTGACTTGTTTCCAGGCCAGTTATGGCCCAGAGAGCACTGGTTTGCCTGTACAGGGGCCTTGTAGCTCCATGACCAGTTGCAACTCAGAGCACTTTATTAATTCTGCACTCACCGAGGCACAAAAAGCTGCCACAGAACTTTGATTTGACAAATTCATGGAAAGCAGAAAACTGCTCAGTTCCTTGCAGGAGTTGCCCAGCACCTCACAGCATGGTTTTTGGATGAGTAGTCCTAGGCCAGGAATGTGTTAAAAGAAACCCCATGCCATGTAGCAGCTTCCCAAAGCTGGTGTTTTCCCACACTAGACATCTGGGTCTCTTCTGGTGCTGTTACCTCACACTCACACGGGTGTTGGAACATGGTTTAACAAACTAGAAGGGTAAAAGATCTGGGGTTTTTTTGGTGAGTAAAACCAAGCACCTCTTATAATAACAGCAAAAATGAAAGCTGGGAGACCTCTGAAAAGGTTGACACTGCCAAATTATTATTGGAGTCCAAACTGAATGTCACTGCTTGGTTTGTTTTTACAGGTGGCCAACCTCAGGGTTGAGATTTAAATACCAAAGGCAAGGCTGGCTCCTCAGCCTGATGTAAATGGGGTTTTACCTCCTGACAGCCAAGGCAGCGGGGATGCCCTGGGCGCAGAAGACTCACAGTCTGTGGAGCTCACCAGGGTGGTTTTGCTCTTCACCCTTCCACTTCCAGCTCTCTTCAAACCCTACACCATGTCCAATTCCATATCCTACAGTATTAAGTTACACGGGGCAATCACTGAAAATATTTCAGGTTCATTCTTGAAATACAGGTGGTTATGCTATTAAATGGAAATCAGTACAAATTAATATGAAGCAGATGCATTCCTTCCTTTCACTCTGGATTCTTTCCTTTCTAGCAAGCCGTATTCTCTCCCCTCAAACCTCCTGGATTCCTATTATTTTTAGATATTGAGCGATTAGGCAAATTTGGAATCCAAAACCTACCCCTGGAGTATTTCTTTTTCTGTATCAGTTTCATTTTCCACTAAATAATATACCAGCCCGATTTCTGCTTGCACAACTGGCCTGAGCTAAGGTATGTTAGGAGTGGAAGCCTGAACTTCTGCTTCCAATGCTGGATTTAAGTCCCACATATTATTGCCTAATTTTTATTTATTTTTTTTTTTAATTTTTGTCTTTTTTTTCTTTTGGCAAAATGTTCAGTGGTTTCTAAATTAATCTGAGCATAATGTTCAATTCCAGGGCGCATTGCTGTCTTCTTTCTCAGCCTCTCTTTTTCTGGAATTCTCCTTTTTAGGCAAGAACAGCTGTGCTCTTATATCTCTGCAATGCGGCCGTGTTACAAAGGTGAATACTTATGCATTTGTTCCATCACTTTCTGTTTAATTCAAAACTAATTGCTGATACATTTTTGGTCGGGCTTCTGGGGCTTAGAAATTATGGGATGAGGTTAGCACAGTAGTTCTGTTTTGTTCACAAAAGAATGTAGAATGGATTTGTTTAAAAAGTTAGCTGAATTACTCACAGAAGGTTCAGTACAGGCTATTTAAGGCCCCCATCCTTTAATAGGATTCATTTGCATTATGGCAAGGACTAAACTGTTCTAATCTAGACTGATGCCCCTCTCTTCATATCACTGTGCAAAGACATAAAAAGATACTATTCTCTTCCATGCAACTTTTTTGGGATAAATTTATGTCACAGGTGAAAGAGGCTGAGACACAGAGGGGTGAAACAGCTGGTGCAGCAAGTTCATGGGAGTTGTGCTGCTCCCTGGTGTATGGTGCTGTCCCTGGATTAACTTGGATCAGAGGAGAATGTTCTGGGCACAGTGGTACCTTTGTGATGATTTCTGGGAGAGGGGAAAAAAGGCACTATAATCCTTCACATGCCCTGCAAGTGATGAGGCAATTCTTGGAGAAAATTTTCTTGGTTGTCCCAAGCAAACAAGACAATCTAAAGATACTGTCCTGGTTTAGGGCAAATTTTAGGAGGAAACCTCTGGGGGGGGTCTCCTCTAGGAAAAGCCGATTCCAACCACCCCTCCCCCAAACAGGTTCTGGAAAAATTTCCTTAGAGAAAAGTGGAAAAAACTATTTATTTAACAAATAGAATATTCACAAGCATAGGAAAAAAATGGATAATATGAAAGCAATGAAACCTCTCCTTCCTCTGAAGAGATGGTAGATCCAGAGTTCGTGGCTGGGTCAGTCTCTGTCCTCCAGTGGCAGGGCCGGTTGCCAGGCCCGGCTCTGTAGAAATCGGGGGGGGGGGGGGGGGGGGGCCGGGGATTGCCCTGGTGTCGTGTACCACCAAGATGTCAACCAGTCCCAGCAGGAAGAAAAAAAAACAGCAAAAGAAACAAAGTCTCTCCCTGCAAAAAACCGAGAAAGATCCAAGGAAACCCTCCGCTGTGAGCTTCCCAAGCACCCAGCCAGAGAGTGAGATATCGCTGTCCCGCTGGAACGCAGTCCTTCAAGGATTTTTTGGGGGAGTAAGGTGTAACTCCTGTAGACAAACGGCGCGTGGGGGTTTTTTTGTTTTTGTTTTGGTTTTTGGGTTTTTTTTTTCTCTGCTTTCACTCTCTCTGTCTCTCTGGGCCTAACTTAAAGCTGTAGAGCTTAATATCCAGCATAAGCAGGAGGGACGGTTGAGGATACAAAAAATCATATGGCCAACCCAGGATAGATATTCAGGGTTATGGCCAGAGTTCCATGACACACAGTTGTAATTTCTTTGTTTTCAAAGAAACATGAAGCAAAATAGACTTGCATGAGAAACATATGTGTATGTGAATTATAGGTCCATTCACTGAGTGGAAAACTTGAAAATTCCAGGCAAATTCCATTCTGGCTCAGAAAAACAGGGAAATGTTATTCAGAGAAATCTGCATCATTGATCAAAAGCATTCTAGGAAGGGAAAGGTGAAAGGAGAATTGATGGAAAAGGACTTAGATAAACTTCCTCAACTTTTTTTCTCCATCTGTCTCCCCACACATACATATGCATGACTTTTTTTCCCAAAAGCATGGGGAAAACAGACAGAAATTTAAATATTCCAACTCTA
Organism: Petroica traversi; assembly: GCA_025920805.1. Taxonomy (NCBI): domain Eukaryota; kingdom Metazoa; phylum Chordata; class Aves; order Passeriformes; family Petroicidae; genus Petroica; species Petroica traversi. The sequence goes on along the minus strand of JAHLSL010015574.1, from coordinate 13,432 downwards.
GATATACAAAACTGCTTTAACATTTTTAATTCCCTCTTTCCCGTTTTTTCTCAGCCAAAATCATTTATGAAATATGCCCTGAACTTGCTTCTAGCATTGAGGTCCCTAGACCTTAATTAGCCAGTATTACCCACTGAAAACTTCTTGCCCAATTTGATGTATACTGGCAAATTCCAAGCCAACTTCCACAGAAGAAGAAGGATTCTGAAATGAATTTTTGTTCTCTTCATGGAACAAAACATATTTTTTTCACATTTAGTGTGCTTTACTGCTTAATAACATATTTATAAGAGCTCCCCTACCTGTCTCTTTCTGGAATTACAAAATACACGCACCCACCTGCAGTCTGCAATACCAGTATTTACAAGCTTATATAGGGATTGCAATATTTTCCCTACAAGTTTGTTCTGCATTTTTCATTTCCAGCTGTTAATGGCTCATAGAAAGTAGAAGATCTAGAGGTAAAGGTGTGATTTAACCACCTAGTATGAAATTCTGAAAGTCCCCACTGTACTTTAATGTAAAGGAAATTCACCTTTCCCCAGGCACTATCATTTATTATATCTGCATATTATATATCTGCATATGCCTGCACATTATATCTGGTGACTCTGTTCAGGTGAGAAAACAGATTTAGTGACATTGTTAGAAACTGCTGGAATCAAATGCTGCATGTTACCTATCAATGTAATACACCCCCACTGCAAAATTTGAATTTGAACAATATGTATTCTGCCCTTTTCTTTTTTCTTAGCTTTATGAAATGTTCATTTAAACTAATTATTTAATATTAAATGAGCAAAGAGAAAGTGTTTGACTGAAAAAAAGGATAGTGAAGAGTGAAGAATAGGCAGATTTTCCCCCGGAAATGAAAGCCAATAGGATGGATTTCCCCACTGTAAATTTTAAAAATTTTATTCAACTCTAAAATGGACATTTCAGCCGAGAAATTTCATTTAATTTTCTGTTGAAATATATAAAAGGTATAACTTAGCCTAAAAAATAATTCCCATGCTGGCGTTGTCAGAGGAAGCTCTTAAGCAAACTGGGTTTGTGCTACATGGTACAGCAGCCACTCCTGTCCCTGCAGTGTTTGTTAGGCAGGACAGGCTCTGTCACATCCCAGGTGTGACCAGCAGCTCCGACCACTGCCCTTGTCCTGGTGAGTCCATCCATGTGAGACTTCAACAATCTCCATTTCACTCTGACATGGAATAGGAGCTCCTCTTTTCATCACAAATGTAGCTGCTTGAAAAGAAGGTTATCTCCACTACTGCTCTGTTTGGGAAATATTACCCTGAATAAAATGAGTATGAGTTATTCCAGTATTATGAAAGAAGCCTGCCTGAACTGTGTAATTTAAGGATATAATTTTTTCAGGAGAACCATTGCTAGACATTTAAGCAAAACATTTAAACACTTCAGCTTAAACATATTCTTCATATTCCTAGAATGAATATGTTCCTTGAACATCCAAGGAATCTCATGAAAAGAAATTTCTCATGAAAAAAAAAAATCCTCCTAATTCCCATGACATATTTAAGTATCTATGTGTGTTTTAAATGGGGATGTGTGTATATATATATATATATATATATATATATATATATATGGAAGTATAAGGACAAATACTAGCGGATAATATAGTGACTGCAGGATAGAATGAACCTGCTCTACTGGATATTATAAAAACCCAAGCCTGTGCTCTCATTTCTGCAGGTGTACATCCATGGTAGCTCAGCTGGATTCCAGGAGAGCAGAGACTCCAATTCTCTCAGTAGTTTATGTATTCTACTTTCACTGGTCCTTCATAATTTGTATTAGAACAGGTCATTATCACCCTCCTCCAATGCTTCAATGTTTTGATGTGTTTCACGTGATTTATGGTGTCAGGGTTTTTTCTTCTTTCTTATGTCTCAATAGTTTCTAGTTTAGTAGGTGGCATTTTTGCTGCCCTTTTAGGATGATCACATTTCTGCATTAATTACTAATAAATTTTCTGGTTTTCTTGGTCATATTTTCAACCTTTCTTTCTCATATTAGGAGACAGGATGTAGCAGACTTCACTATTTTTTTTTCTTTCTGCATGTATAATATAATATTTACATATTATTTAGTCTAGCTGACTCTCCAACAGAATTCTGACCTTCAAAATTCAGTCATTCATTTCTTCCCGGTCATGGCAACATGGTTTGGGGTTTTTTTTTCAGATATTCTTTAGTAGCTGTAGAAACACTGCTTCTGTTCATCACATTATTTACTATTCTTTTTTTCCTTTTAATACTGGAGTTTCTTACAAGCTGGATTGGATCTGTACTAAGTTTGGTGTTTTTTTGGATATGCTTTTGCACATTAAAATCAATGTATTGCACCTTTTTTCATCCACTTAAAAAGTCCAGTGCTTGCTGATAGCCTCAGGTCTATAAAAATGGAATGTCCTTTCTGATAAGGTTAATTAACAGGTCTGCATGAGTGGCTTAATTGAGTATAAATTTCCTATTATTCTTACACAGCTCCAAAGGCTTCAATTTCTTTTTCTTTTTCTTTTTTTTTTTTCCTGGGGGAGCACAGTCTTACATTTTTGTCTTTTCTTTTTCCTTTTCTTTTTCATTTTGTCCTTTCCAATTCATTTGAAATCTGACTTAAGTAATAGAGCAATGCCTCAAACTCCCTCCAGCATGGATCCCACAGAACAGTTTCCCACTGATACCATAAAGGATAAATCCACATTTTCAGCTTGAACTCCCAAAAAATAAATCAGCTGTTTCCTGATCAAAAAATATTCAATTTGGCTCATTGCAATGGTACCACATTTGGACCAATACTAGATGTACAGACTTTGTTCTTACCATCATGGTCATAATGACATTTATGTGAAAAGAGCTAGATGGGCTCACATCTAGTAGGCTCAAATGTCAGTTTGACCCCTTCATATTCTCATGAAACTTGGCTTCTGACAGTATTGCTCAAATCACTGGCTGATGGCATATCAGTGGGATTCTGTTGGGGAAGATGAAATAGGAAAGCCTTATAGATATGATTACCTTGCAAAAGATGCTGGAAATATGAAAAATATAATCGAAATTGAGATGAAGACAAGGTTTGAGTTAAAGAGTAACTAAGAAATAATGGTGTAGCTGGCTGAAGGTAATCCTCCTTCTTGATAGAACAATACCCTCTGCCTAGGCAGGTCCAAAGGTCAGAACAAACCATACTTGCCTGGTAGGAGATTCCCAAAAGCAGTTTTTTAAGGTTTAAAACATAACCCCATATGGTAATGTAATGATTCTTATAGGTTGCATGCAAATATTGTAGAGTTTGTAGCTTGTTTCAGATTGGTTAAAGAGAATTAGAATATTCAACAGAGAAGATGATTTATTGTATTGTAAATGGCAACTCACTCTCTTTTTACTCTCTCTTTTTACCTCTTTCTCTCTCTTTCTCTGGCCTGCTTTGAGCTGCGTCTTGCAGCCCAGCAAGCCTCTCACACCCACGCTCTTTCACAATAAACTCCCATGCTCTAAACCCATCTTTAGAGCATAAACCTATATAACCAAATTCCACAGAGTTAAATCCTACAGGATTCCATTCAGTTTTTTAACATTATTACAGAATCACAGATAAGGTTTGGGTTGGAAAGGACCTTAAAGATCATCTGGCTCAAATCCCCCTGCCATGGGCAGGTACAACTTCCACTGGAGCAGGAAAAACATAAATACTATTAATAATAAAGGCAAATGGACAGTAGGAATGATATGTTCTTCCTTTCCCTTCTAAAATCATAATTAAATCCTGCAGAAATAGAAAGGCAGATAAGTAAGTGGCTCACTCAGGTTTGCTTCACATCCAAACTCTGCAACCCAGTCACAAGCTGAGCCAAATCTGACCTTGTGGGTGACCGTCACCATGACCTGAGACACAAGGATCCCACTACTCCTGCAGGACTTCTTCAAGCAAACTTCAATATCCACTGTCCAAAGAGACAGAAATTTGATCATCCACTCAGTCTCGAATAACCCTCAAAATACATATTCATGCAGCCAAGGATTTTAAGCCCATCTACTTGATTGTAGCTATCTCAACTTCCACTGATCCCTCTGTGCTTAGATGACGTTACCAGGGTTACAAGGAAGCAAGTAGCAGCTCAAAGAATTAACTTTCAGGTTAACAGTTTTAATTCTGAGCCATCCTTTTTCTTTATCCCTTTCCCTGCCATGTGTAGAAGCAGGATCAGACACAGTCACTCCCCTAAGCTGTTTTCTCCATGCATGTACCAGACTAAAGAAAAATGCACCCAACTGGTAGAGAAGCAGCATTTTTCTTCAGGGTTTCTTGGTGCAAGTATCAGGTACAAGAATGAAGCTGAAACAGTTTTCACGTCACCCAACTCAGAGATGAAAGCGCATCCTTATCAATATGCACAGTTTGGGTGTATTTTATTTTTCATGATGTGGCAGTGTAAACAAAAAGCCCACAAACATGCACCAGTAATGTCAATTGGAACATTTGTATTCACTGATTTTCATAACTGACTTCCTTTCAGGAGGCATTTGTATTAATATATGTTTGATGTTTAGCAAATCTTCCTCTCTGTTCTTCTGATGAAATATTAAATCTTGGTTCTTTTGAAGACATTTTAGCTGCAGCCTAGTATCTGGCATTCTTTGCAAGCATTTCCAGCCCTAAGTACAACATATAGATAATATTAGTTCTGCTTTTGCTCCAGGAAAAGAGGTAGCAAAGCTCCCTTCTGCTCCACAGGAGGAGGACCTGAATCTTACAGAGAAATGTACTCAGCATAAACCCTCTTCTGCTTCACTCAGTTCTTCTCAAAAGATGTGAGTTATATTATGCAAATTCACAGAGCCGTTTAACTCATGAGGGAATAGTTCCACTGCAAACACTGGAATTACTCGCCTGGGTTGCATGCATAACACAAAGATTTTTATTAAAGTTTTTATTTGATCCTGAAGATACACCAGTTTACACCAGAAACAGAGCTAATAGAGTTTTGTTTAATTCAACTGCCTTGTTTCAGATCACACAATTGGAGGGTCCAATCCCATGGAAAGAACCAGCATATAAAGTTGGAAGGAGTTCTGCCACTGCCATGAACTATGGGAGCTATGAGAAAAGAAACAAAACAAAACAAAAAGAATTGCTGAAAAAAATTGAAGTGGTCCATAGAATAAGCCCTGAAGACCTGGCATCGACCCTGAGCTGGAGTAAAATCCACTGAGCACAATGTCCTAAGGTCAGCCTGGAAGGAATAATCATGACTTGTGTCAGCAGCAAATGTCATCGGGCATGACATCCTAGCAAAGGGGTGAGTGGATTCAGAACATGCCTCTTACCCAAACTTTACAAATTAGTAACCATAGGGATTGAGTTTATTTCCTTGCTGTTTTGCATTGCTGACAATTTGCACTTAATTTTCTGAACAAATCTATAGCTTGACCAGAGTCCCATCTTTAGCTTATTATAGAAAGAGGGTTGTGAAACTCAAAAGAGAAAATGAAGTTGAAAAGACAGACCAGAGAGGCTGCCCTGCACACACAAACATTTCCCACTCCTGAACAGCAGCTCTCAGTCCTGGTGGCCTGGCTTCAGCTGACTCAAATATTAAACCACACTTGTTAGTTTACTGAGATTTGTCTCCTTAGCATCTTTCTCTCCTTTTTTTTTTTTTTTTTAATTGTTGTTACTCTGCTTTGCCTGAAAGCTGCAGCATCTCACTGTTTATTATTCCCACTTCAGTCAAACCCTGTCCAAAATTAACATGTTGTGTTCTGCAGCTGCTTTCCAGATCCAGTTATGCCAAAATGCAAGGAAATGTAAAATAAACACATGGAATCTCTTTCAATTAGCACAGAATTTGATCCTGCAAAAAAAATTAAGCAGATAGGCAGTTTTACCCTGATGAGTAAGCCCAACTGATGCCGGAATGGTTTTTGTCTTTTCTTTTATATACCTTTTACACAGTTCTCTGTATCCACAAGTACTAGCAGCATGCATACTTGCAACCTTTTACTTAGTTTAGTGCTTAGTGTTTTGTAAGTGTTCTGCAGGCCCTGAGACTAAACACCCCAGAACTGCAGAGCCAGGGAGACCAAACATTCCTACTGTCTCAGGAACTCAAGGTCTCCTAGCAGGACAGATTCTGTAAACTAGAGCTGAGCCCACCCCAACCTCATTATTGGGCCCCCTTGTTAGATATGCTAATGTGTAAAGTCTATAACTGGGGTGTGTGATTGATGGTGGGTGTGCCTTTTGCCATGCGGTCACCTGGGTGAAGTGGATGCATCAAACAGGATCCTGATTAAAATACTGAGGTAAAGACCCCAACTCCTCTAACCATGTCTAGCTTCATTTTCCTAACACCAGGAAAAAGGCATCAAACCGAACATTTATGAAGTTAATAATCTGTTTAAAGTAAATGCAGGATCAAGTCTGAGGCGAAAATGAAAAGGCTGCAGTAACAAGTGTATTTATGTTCTGTATTCCTTCTGGACTTTTAGCAAGATCAAAGATCTCTCTAAAAGGCAGAAAAGCAAATAGGTTGCAGATGAACAAACAAAAAATGTCTCTAAGCAATTACTGATTTAAAGCATCATTTTTCTTTAAAACTGCTGGTTCAGGGCTGGCACAAACAACTGCATAAAACTCAACTCTCCCTCCTAATTTCTCAAAATTCATAATAAAAATGAATCAGTAATTGAAAGTCAATGGGAGTTAGGCACCTTTTGTGCCTTTTCATCTATGCCTTGCTGTTCTCTGCCTTGTTTTTTTATGAGGGTTTATTAAGAAGTAGCCATTTGAGACTCCAAACACAAAGCAAAAAAAAAAAAAAAAAAAAAAAAGAAAGAAAGAAAAGAAAAGAAAAGGCAAATGTCAATAAAACCAGAAAACTAGTTGGTCTGATCAGTGTCAAGTTACATTGTTTTCAACTTGAATTAACTATAGCCATCAATAAAACTATAGAAATGGGGAAGTTGCTGTTATAAATTAATGATTATTTGCCATAAGCTTTAACAGGGCTGTGTGTGCCACATTTTATTGTGATGGTTTATTCTTATTTGGTACAACAGTAATTGGGTCTTAAACATGATAAAGCATGCTAAAGTCTGCATTGGTAGCAGAGCTGTCTGCAGCAGGTTTTTAACTCTAGTTAAATAAGGTTAATCAAAGCTAATGAATCTGTTCTTATCCATTGCCACAAGTATATAAAAAAATGTATCACCAGGTGAAGGAGATAAAATATGAATTGTTCAACTGAGAACATACATTTTCAGCATGGTAATTCTGCCAGGCCCTTGTTATATATTGGATATCTTAACAGTCTACTGCGCTTCTACATTTGCCACTAGAAGAGGAGGGGAGAGGGCTGACATTTGCAGAGAAATAGGGAGAACTGTCTTGCAGCCTTCATGTTTAGAATTGCAAGATTACTACCATCCTACCCTGTCAAGAAGTTAAAGCAGAAAAGTCTGGCCCTTAGTGATGCTCAGTCACTGCCATGAGGGGAGGAGTTTTCCCGGGTGCCCTCTGTGCCCTCTTTGCCGAGGTGCAAATGCTGCTGCTTGAATTTTGAAGGCAATAGCAAAAGAGACACAGCCCAGTCCCAGCCCTTGTTTGTCCTGGGATTCCTTTGCAGAAATAGATCAGGAGAGAAGCACGGGCACTCGGAGCCTGGTCTGGTACTGAGGCATCAAGTGGTGGAAGCTGGAAGCATTCACACTGCCTCTGGAATCCTGTAATCTCTGCAACTGCAATCCATGCTTTTTTTGTTTTCCCCTTTTTTTATTATTTTTTATTTTGGATGGATTTTTGCCTGAGACTGGGACAAATGGTCAGAGCTGTTCAGCAAGGTCAGGCATGCTGGGTGTCTAGTGAAGGCTAATTAAAAGGAAAAATACCAAAACAAAACTAACAAGAAAAAGGCAGATTCCTCCATTCTCACTACCCCTGACCAGTATCTTCCCAGTTTCAAGATCTGTGGGTGGGGGAGAAGTTAGAAAAGGGTGGCTGCTATAAAAGAAGGCACAGCCTGCTGGAAACACTGAGAGAGGGGAAGCCCAAGGACTAATTACAGCCTTGATGAGGGAGACGTCCAGCACAGGTTTTGGCACAATACCCCTCTGACCAGCCCCCCTCACTCTGACAGCTACAGCACCTCATCTCCCCCATGTTTGATTTCAAGGGAATAAAAAAAAGAGAGAGGAAAAAACCAAAACAAAACCAAAACTAGTTGCAAAATTCAGGGCCTGTTAGGCTTCAGCTAATTAGGAAAAATGGGTTTCTTCCCCCACCCTGTCCTGCTCCCCCTCTTCCCTTTCTTTCTTTGGCACCTTTTCTTTTAAACATTTAGTCTCAGGAGGGGGAATCCAGCCTCTTGGCTGGGCTGTTTTCAAAACACGCCTTTGAATTCTTCTCCCTAATTCACGTCTTTTGTTTTTCCGCTTTTGTGTTTGCCAGTTTGACCATATAACGTTATACATCTGGTGTATAGCTTGTTGGGGGCTTTCTTTCACCCAGGGATCCTATCCATTCCCTATAGGACCCTCCTGGGCTTCCATTGGAGCTATCGTGTAACATAAAGGGGGCTAAAGCAGGGCCAAGGGGATGAAAGCGGGGAGGAGGGAGCAAGGGGGCCACGGCCACTCAAGAGTGCGCCTGACACACACGCACACACACAAAATAAAATAAGGCAGGGGCCGGGGCTTAGGGAGGGTGGTGGTGGTAGTGGGGTGGGGGGGAGGAGAGGAATAAAAAGGGCTGAAAAGAATTCTTTTGCTCTTTCCTTTTCTTCTGGCGCTGTTTCGGCTGGACCCTGCGTCAGGCAGGCACTGGCCCTCTGTGGGAAAGTGAGGCGGCCACAGAATAGATAACTCATTTGAATTCCAGCGGCATATTCGTAAATAAAAGTAAAAGTGGCGAAGGGGAGAGGGGCTGGAGCCGGGGGGTGTGGGGAGGGAGGGATGGGGAGCCGGAGGCTGCCCCAGCGTCCATGGCCAGGACCCCTCTCCGGTCCTCTCTTATCCCCTGAGCCCGCAGATCAACAGCCCCAGCTCAAGCCTGGCCTTTCCCCATCCCGTCCCTTTCTGCTGAGAAAACAAGAGTTGGCTGAGGAAGTTGGATTCTTGCTGGTGTTGGCGACATCCTCTATCGCAGCCGCTGCAGCTGCCTGTGTTTATTGTTGTGGCTGATGCTCCTCATGGAGATGGTCATGGTGGGGTGCAGGAGCATGTCCAGCCAACCTCCCCACTGCACCAGCCTGTCCCCTCCCCTGTAGGGATGGAAAAAGGGGGGCATGGTGCACCTCCAGGGCCCCCAGATTTTCACCTCGGGAGCTCAACTGCAATCCCTGTGCCCATTTTAGAGATGGGGAAACTGAGGACTGAGTTAAATAGCTCAGCAAAAGCCCCACCCCAGAGATGCTGTGTCAAGCTCCAAGTGACAGGCAGGGCTTTCTCCCAGCAAGATGTCCATCTCTTCTTAAAAAAAAAAAAAAATTAAGAGAAAAAAGATAAACTTTTGGGCCAAAGCAACTTAAAATCTGGGGTACAGCTCAGCTTTCCTCTGTGCCCTCTTTAAAAACTTGCCTTTGATCTTGGTGGAAAGTGGGGCATTTTGTGTTTAAATCTGAAGTGTATGCAGTCCTTACACACTTTTTATTTATTATATATATATCAGATGGTCGTGATTTATAGGGCATTTTAGAATCCAATTGCATACATAATTGCCTATAATAAATTTATAGGCAGCTGGACAGGTGCAACCAGTCATACTGTAAACAATGATTGTATATATAAATATATACATGCACACTTGCAAATATGTATGTGTGCACATACATACATATATAAAGGTAAATTATGGACCGAGCATATTTTTCTCATCTTATGCACTATGGCCCTTGTGACTTTTGCAAGAAGTTTTAGATGGCGTTTATTTTCCTGAGCATTGAACAGGCATACACAGGACAGAAGCATATGTTTACCTCTACATCCACACTGAGATTCCTCCAATAATCCTAATTAGGTAATCAAGAATAAAAGTTTTAGACATGTAGTTAAAACCAAATTATTTTCCTTTTTTTTTTTTTTTTTGCCTGGTTTCTTTTTTTTGTTTTTTCCTTTTTAAACAATTTTAGACAATGAAAAAGTCACCCTGACATAAAGCATCTGTAAACTGCGCAGCCTGCATAGGTTACGGAAATTACAGTGGGGACAGTTTTCTGCCAAAATGAAGTCTGCTTCTTTCACATCACTGTGTGAAACCACAAAACTCCAAAATGGAAATTAGCAGAGATTTACAGAGATTCCCCTAAGCCAGCATCATTGATGTTCGTAAGGGTAGTATTTGGCCCCGAGTGAAAAATCTGATTTATTGAGTCATTGTGACTGAGGAACTCGCAAGCAACTGAAAAACATTTCCCTTTAGGTACTCAGGCCTCCTTTCTCCCTCCACCTCTGCATTAACTACATTCTCAAAGACCTTTTCCCCTTCCCTAAAATTTTGTGAGCATGCCAGACTAAACACAGCCCATCCAAACAAGCCTCTGGCAGCCTCAGGAGAGGGTTTCCATCCTGCTTGCCTGGGCAGGGGCAGCAGCTCCTCTCTCGGGGCACAGGGCTCCCCTCGGCAGGAGATCCACAACCTCCACCTCCTCCAAACATTTGCAGCTCTCAGGAGCAGCAGCAGCAGGTGAGAACATGGTGGCTGCTTAGGAAAATAGCACTTTGCCAATTTAAAAACACCCTTGAAAATTTCAGCTATTAACAAGTCTTTACAGAAACAGGAACTGCCAGTAACAAACTTGATTTCTAATGTCCCCTAGGTAATAAAAACTCTCTAATTTGACTGTGTCCCAACTGGCCTTGTACTGCAGTTATTGCTTGAAGGAGTTAGAAGGGTTTGTGGTTTTTTTTGTATGTCACTGCCTTTTATTTTTCTCATTAGTATTTTTTCTTTTATTTTTCCTTTTTTTTTTTTATTGTGTTTTGTTTTCCAGCAAAGAAATCTCTTTTAAAAAATAAATTGAAGGGAAAGTGGGGAAGGAGGGAATGGAGGGGGGGACACACATGAAGAAATTTAATGTGAGAGCTGCTCCTTGGAATGAAGATGTTGGGTTTGGCATGAAGATTGCAATCAGCTGGTTGCTTTGACACAACTTGAGCCTTTCAGTGACTAAGACAAGCCTGAAGGATTAGGATGTCAAGCCTGTCCTGTCATCCTCGGGGAGCGGGGGAATGGAAGGAGTTGCCTTTTTTGGTTACGTCTTCACAAGGCCCAGAGGACAGAAGAAACCTTGCTGGTTAATTAAGGCCAACCTGAGCCTGTCACTGATCAACAAAGTCCTGGTTTTTAAGACAAGCACTGCAGCGGGGCTCCAGAGCTAATCACCCTGTGTGTGGAGGGATTTATGTCCAGAGCTCTCCCCTGCAGCCCCCGCGCCAGCCCAACGGATGGCTGCACACTTTGGGAAAGTCAGAGACCTCCTCCCAGGCAGCTGTCAGGCAAAGCAAAAGGACCTGGAATGAGCTGACTTAAGCAAACCATATTTAGCAGGCTAAAGGTAAAGCCAGGCATGCGTTTCTCCGGCATTGTTGGAGCTGACGGGAAATATTGATGCTTATCAAGCAACAGTTCTGCTGGTAGAAAGATGTGGCTTTTGTGTCTGTCTTTGCTTCTATAATTCTGTTGTGTTCCCAAGTGCCAGGTAAAGCCTAATCAGACAGTGGCAACAGGATCCTGGTGATTTGGTTGTGTTTTGGAGATGCTCTGATGCATCTCCACCTGATGTAAATAATGTTGACCAGGCTAATTTGTATGGGGAAAAAAAAAATTAAAGCCAGTCACTCTTGCTGTAAACTGGGTTTACAGAGCCTGCAACCCTTGCTCACAGACAAGCAATTTCCATGTGATGTGTCCACACTGAATGATTTTCATTTCCCAAATTAATGATGTTTGTCAGGAGGATATAGCACAATTTCCCAGAGAATAGGCTCTCATGCAAAAAAGCTGTTCCTGAGTGGGAACACAAATACTGGGAAAAGAGTGAACTTTACACCGACAGCAAAACTTTGTTGGTCTGAACAGCCAGGAAAAAGAAGGCAATGGTAAAAAATGAGATTCACTGGAGTAATTTGCATGAATATTTAGTGAGTCTTCCCAGATACAGATTTCTTCCAGCTTCCTTCATAGTAAACTTAATATCTAAATAATCCAGTGCTGCCAGTTCCTAAAATAGTCCCTGGAGTCCAAGCTTCTGGAATCCTGTGATTATGTGGGAAATTAGCTTCAATTTATTAAAAAAATACATCTCTGAACCTTATAAAACCATGAAAAATATGGGAACACGGTTTCCAAGGGTTCAAAATGCAAAATATAGATTAAAAGTAATTCAGTGCCTCCAGCCTCATTAAAATAACGTAATATTCAAAACTTTACTACTCAAGTGTTACGACACAGCTCAGAAGGTGGCATCATACAACATATGGAAACTTTTCCATCTTACTTATTCTAAGGCTTTAATTTGACAGCAGAAAGGCCACTGTAGTGTGTCTCACCTTTGATTGTACTGAAGAAAAAAATAACCCTAACAAAAAACCCTTCTCACCCTTCCTATTTCTTCTTGCTACCATTACACAGTAAGCCCAAAGTAATCCCTAGAAACAATCAGAAATGGAAGTGGTATTTTTTTTCAAACCCTGCTGTTGGTGTTACAGCAAATATAGTTTTCCTTCAGTTTCTGTTGCCCTTATTTCTATATTCTAGATCTCACTGTGTCACAAAAAAAAAGAAAGGAAAATATGTAGCCTCATAATAAATGAGATGAACTACAGAAGCCTCCTGTTCAGGGAGGGAAATAGCTTCCAGTTAAACAAAGAAATTTAGGGTCTTCTGCTTTTCATGAAAATACCATACATATGGCCTTTGAAATTTGTCACTGAAGAGTGTTAGCTCTACAGGAAAATTCAGCACTTTATAGCATTTCAGCTGCAAGACTCTTGCTTTTTTTTTTTCTCTCTCTCTCCCTTTTTGTGGCCTGCAGCCTAATGTGAATGTATGATCACTATCACAATAGTTAAACATCTCAGTCGTTTTGAAGTGCCTTCAACATTGCAGTGATGTGATAGGGGTTTTTTTTCCTTTAACTAGGCAATTTATGGAAGAAAATCCAGTCTCCCCCCTAGTGCTGGCGAGGAAAATCCAGCAGGAGCTGCCTGATCGATCCCTAGAAATCTGCTTTACTGTAAGTGTAATGCCTGGAGGTACCTGTTTCTGCAACCATTCCTGGTCATTGCAAAGAGTTGGAAGATTTGTGGTACCTTTTATTTTAATGAGTGAATAAGTTATTTCAATAAATTCCTCATGAAGACAGAAAGAAAGAAAGAAAGAAAGAAAGAAAGAAAGAAAGAAAGAAAGA
>JAHLSL010015573.1:0-33992 GCA_025920805.1 Petroica traversi | reverse complement strand
GGAGAGGGAGAGGGAGAGGGAGAGGGAGAGGGAGAGGGAGAGGGAGAATGAAGGGGAAGGGGAAAGGAAAAGGGAAAGGAACATAATGATCTTTAAGATCCCTTCCAACCCAAGCCATTCTATGACTGTGAAAATAGGATATCAGAGACAGACATAGACATTTAAGCCAAGTTATTCTTATAGAAACCTCTCCTTAACAGATTGGAAGGAAACCAATGCGTAAACTGGAGTTTTCAGGCGATCCACGCCTGCTGATTTTCAAGACTTGTAGTCAAATTTGCGTGGTGGTTCTCTGTAGTAGTCAGCTCTTATCTCCAGCTGTGGCACTGATTTGCTGTGTAGTATTGAGTAAATCATCCTGTTTCATTACAGATTTGGTCTGCACACAACCTCCCGCCAAAATAATAAAAGGTGAGAAGTCAAAATCAATTTAATTAAGCTGGAACATGTCAATATTTGGATGCTCTGTACTGGGAATGGGAGTGGTTCAAAGTCAGCACCTGAAGGGTAGTTTTAAATGGACAAAATAAAAGCCATCAAAATAGGAAAATTGATTTTGGGAAGTGAAATCAATGTGTGTGCCTGTTACAATTTACACACCTGGCTAAAATACTATATGCTTACAATCACTAAGTATTGCTATTATTGCATGAATGTTGCAAAAAAATACTGACTTTCCACTGAAGGTAAGTGCTAAGATGCCTGGTCTGAGATTAAGTAACACAAAGGCCTTGTCTGCACTCAAAAACATCCCGGTTTCATTTATGTGATGCACAGCTCCATGTAGCTCTGTGTGGCTCTGTGTAGCATTCTTGATTTAGTGTAGCTGAATTCTTCATTGACTTATTCTGAACTGGAATGAGCCTGCTTTAACATGCCCTAGGGCAGCCATTGTGCTTTTGTACTGGTGGATCTAAACTGGTATCAAATTAACACTTTCATTTAAATCACTGCAACTCAATGTGTGATCACCAGCAGAACCAATTTAGTGAGTGTTGTCTTTAAATGAGCATTTCAAATCTCTTTGGCTGCAATCTGAAGTGCCTACAGGAGCCATCAGGATCAGCTCTTTCCATACATATCAGCTATGTTTTCCGTGATATGCGCAGAGTATTTGCAGAAATAAATGGGAATATGTTTTTCCCATATGTGCATGAACTCTGAACTCCAAGAGTTCAAGTGGGTTCAGTTGTTCTCCTCAAACTGTCATTCTAGTCCTAATTAGTACATGGTGCTGTGAGCAATTTAAATGGAATATATTAATAGAGGAGAATTCAGGGGAGGAAAAAAGAAGCCCTCCCCCATACCCCTGCCTGCAAAAAAACTCTTAAATAAACAGGGGATTTCTTAAGGGTGCCTCACACCCTTGCCACCTCTCCCTTTCCCTTAACCATAAAGATTGAGGGTGGGAGACGGAGAAGGTCCGGATGCTGTCTGCCAGGGAGGGTTTCCCACAGGAGGAGATAGCTGGAGACTCCCACTGCTTCCAAGGAGTCGTGGGGGATGGGGGGATGCTGAAACTGAGTCATGATGGTTCGGGGAAGTGCTGTTTTATTTAAACCCTCAAATGGCTTGACATGCCCCTGGTACTTTCACTGCCTAATTATAAATGAAAGGAAAATGGCAAGAGAATCCCCTCCTGTTGACCATCTCCCACTTAACAAGGCAGCACATGTTGCAGTCTCTACCTTTTTAGCTCTGTCCTTGCTTTTATCCTTGTGCAATTTAATCCTAACTCAATTATATTATTACAGAGTGTCACTTTGAGTCACTTTCCCCCTTATTGGCATATGGCTCTTTTCAGTTTCACTGCTAATTCTTTTCCAGTGGACTTGTTTAAAACATACTCATTTTCTGCTTAGACACTGTGTTATTCACGCATCACATTTCTGCAATGCCTGGCTAACTTCCTTGAGAGGAGAACCGGGGCCGGGGATCTTCGCTCTCTGCATATATTTGCTGGAGTTTCCATCCCGAATTGTCAAAACACAAACTAGATGGCAGGAAAGGTGAGCAGCACGCCCCGCCTGTCAGAAATGTGGAGAGGAGGCTGCCCTCCACTGGGTCTATTCCAAAGCCCAGGGCTGGAGTGATGGGGAGAGCTGGTGAATACTGAAAACTGTTTTCCGTCTCTATTGTTTTTTTTCCTTTTTCGTTTTTTTCCACCCTTTTTAATTTTCAAATGTGTTTGCTGACTCCTTGTGCTTCTTTTGACTTTCCTCCTTGTGTCGTCCACGGCATGGGCTCTTCCTAGCAAGATGATCCTGCAGGTTCTGGTTTCCTGGGGAATATTCCAACTGCCCATCCATTGTTGTCTTCAAGTTTGGATAAGAGCTACTTGACTGATAGCTATTTAAAAAATGGATCTAAAAAGCCACTACTGGAGGTATTCACATGTAAAGAAAAAAAGACACAATTCTGTGGTTCCTCACAAGCAGAGAAAGAGGACAGTTCTGAAAACAGATACATTTTTCCCCCTCTCACCTATGAAGAGGAGATGGCAACTGCTGAGACAACCACAATGCTGCCAAGTCCCAAATGTGACTTTCCTAAAAAAAAACCAAAAAAAACTTTTAGGTTTTTATAGAAACCCAAGAACAATTTGGCTTGAAAGGGACCTTAGATATCCTCTAGTTCAAACTCCCAAACAAGGGCAGGGACACTTTCCACTAGAAAGGCCCCTGTTTTCCTTTAGCTTGTTTACAAGTGAAATTGTACTACAATAGAGAGATACTAGAGAATTTAGCTTCTTTGGTGTAAAATATCCATGTTTCCTTTCCACTTGCATGCACATTCTTATTCAGGATTGCCTTTTACTGACTGAGTTTGTAGGTGGAATAAGCTAACTAAGGGGAAAGCTTGTTGGTAAACATCCAAATAGATGAGCCCAGAGAGGAATTTCCTGTTTGGGAAAAAAAAAGAAAGAGAAAAGCCCAGTCAAAAAAATCCCTGAAGAAAGAAAGAAACAAACAAAATTAATGAAAAACAAAAGTCAGGCCCCCTTTTTCCAAAATCACGCTTACATGAAGGCAGAAAAACAGAAGCAAACCAGACAGGATAAAATCCCTTTACTGCAGAGACAAAGACAAAATTAAAATCAGTTTGTTCAGAGACAGATACTCTCACATAAGAAGAGTATCTTAAGACCTTCTGTCTCAAGGTGACCTACAGTTTGCCCAACATCTTTCTTGAGTTCAGCAACTTCATTGAGTGAAGGGCCTACATCCCTGGATTTCCCTCTTCTCCACATGTAGCTCTGGAAATGAGTGACTCGAATTCAAAGGTCAAAATCTGTTTTTACAGGCAAAATACATATCTCTGTGCTGACTTTTGCAGTTAGAAAACTTGCACACTTCAGTGCTGAGATAAGGACCAAGTAGGCTGTTTACAAATTCAGGTTGTTGTAAGTTGATAGTGGAGTGCCTACTACACCTGATATGAAAGGAGGTATAGAAAATTACACATGGGGCTGTGGTATTAACAGCCATACAAGCAAAGCAAGGGTATCAGTTGGGCTGATTACAGATCTTTTCTCTGAATTAAATCAAATGTAATAGTTATGGAAATCCTGTGAGTTGTTACTTTTCATCCCGAGATGAAATCACATGGAAAGTTGCTCACGATTTCTGATAACAGGTTCTTAAGCCTCAGATACTCAAACACAAAGACACTGCTCTCTTTATCCTTTAAGTTTTCCTTTCCTTCTGTTAGTACAGTTTAAACTTGGTAGCTACATTGCTGAGCACTGTAATGACTCTGAGGTTACAGCTAGCAGTAAAGATAACATGATGTTATTATATCAAAAGTCATGCCCACTTTATAGCTGCCCTGAGTGTCCTCTGTTTTCAGACTTCATCTGGGATAAGAGGCAGCTAATTCTCTATCCTCTTGCAGGCCATTGGGTCAGGTTGGCCCTTACCATCATATGAATTTCCCTGAATCCCTCAGTCAACTTGTCTGTCAGGGAT
Source organism: Petroica traversi (assembly GCA_025920805.1). NCBI lineage: Eukaryota > Metazoa > Chordata > Aves > Passeriformes > Petroicidae > Petroica > Petroica traversi. The sequence continues at coordinate 30,024 of JAHLSL010015573.1, read as the reverse complement.
AAAATTTAGTCTATTTATTCTAGCTCCTCCATCTCAGCTTCATGTAGAATAACTTCCCTCCATAGCAGATTGTAGTCCATGCACCATAAAACTTCCTTAGAAGTTATATTCACTGATTAATTGCGGCCGATGGCGTGGGCCGGACAGCTGACCACAGGGACGGCCGGCAGCTTGTTCTGAGAGTTTCCTTTTCGTTAAGTCAACTTCAGCTAGGGACTTCTTTTCCCCTCGCCGCGAGCCGGGCTTCCCTGGGATGGTGGCCGCTGTCCTAAAAGCCGGAGAGCTGCTGAGAGAGAGAGTGTTCCTTTGCCCGGAGCCCCCAAATCAGACACAAGACACGAGGGTCCGCTCTGCTTGGGCTCAGGGGCAAAAGACCTGGAATGGCCCAACATTCAGACTTTTATTCTGAGGGTTACAACTTATCTCATAACGGTACAGGGGAGGACACGGAGAAGGGTCGAAGGTCAGGATGCAGTCAGGAAGGAGGAAGGGAGGAAAGAGTGAGACACAAGATACTATTGTTAACTGAGGGGGAGGCGGGGGGAGTTTGACTCCCTTTCCAAGGCCAAACTTAACTCTACCTTCAGAGGGGCCTCACTTTCTAGGCCCCCAGAAATTCTTCAGGGGATATGTCATTCTCTGAGCTTGAACCACCGCTACAATTAATTACTCGAGGCACCAGGGGAAAGAAAGAATCTTGATAGATTTGGGAGGAAAATGTAAATACACTTCTTTTTAGAAGAAATGTAAGTATAGGACAACTGTTATTTTTTGTTCTAGGTAATTTTTGTTTTGTTTTTTTGTTTGTTTGTTTGTTTGTTTGTTTGTTTTAATAGAGGTGAAAATAATTAATTGATTTCTTACACCAGAGTATCTGTTGTATTGTCCAACACATTTTGTGAAGTGCCCTCTTTGAATCAGGTAGTTCTTAATGATTGCTGAGCAAATAAATAGGAAAAACAACAGCCTTGGAAAGCAATTTATGGAAAGAAAGCATGAAGAGGCGGTGAAACCTAAAAAAAGTTACATCTGAAATGAGTTTTGAAGGAACATATGCTCTCATGCAGCAGATTTTTAAACCTCATAGGAAATATGGTGCTGAAATGAGAATAGGTTGATGAAAGGATGGATTTGTTTTCAATGCAATTCCCTGTACATTTACATGGGAGAATTTCCCCCCTTTCCCCTGTGAAAGTCTTTGACTTAATGCTTGTCAAGGTGTGGGAGCCAGAACACCTACATTCCCTTCCCAGTTTGGAAAGGATTCACATTTATCCTGATGACTGTGCTTATCTTCCTGCACCTCTGATGTGTGTGGTAGGTACAATAATGGCCATCTTTGCCTTAACAAGCCTGCAGTATGGCTCATCAGATGAGGATATTGTGATAAAATCCCTGAATTAATGCTAAGAGTGGTTATTATTTTGCAAGATGGATAGCCCACAAAATGCCACTTTGCTATTTCTAGTGACTGGCACTTGTTTAGCAACATAGAGCACAATTTAGAGGAGGCTTTCCAATTCCAACTGGATGGGATCAATTTGACAGAAGCATCAGTATCAGGAGATCCTCTGCTAGGAAGAGAACTATCGTTCTCCACTGTCTTTGCCATTTACCGGAAGGATTGATGCCAGCAATTTGACTTTCATCAGCAATAAAACAGAGAAGAAAAAAAAATTAAAGAGAGTCTCAAATGATTCTATTATGTCCTTGAAATTAAATTAAAAATAGCCATCACTGCCAAAACTCAGAATAAGGACTCACAGCTTTTTTACAGTGCCTACTACAATGTGGATTTATGATTGCCAGAATACTGCTTACTGTATAACAAGTGTAGTATTAAGTGCCATATTGGACTACCATATGGCTACTAACCTCAGAGGTTGGTAGCAACTATCAGTGTAGAAATTAGTGTGCAGAATGAGCCTGAGGATAAAACCAGTTATCACTCAAGCATGCTATATAATTGTCTGTAGCAAGAAATTAAGAAATGTCTCGGAAACCAGATGGATTTGAAATGTTCCATTATTCATAAACACTTTTTTTTTCTGCAGCAATACTTGTTCCTTTCCCAAATATTCTGTTGTTAAAAAGAATAATTACCATGCAGAAGCAAAAAGTAAGGAGGATAAAAGTCCTTGCTGCTGGGAGGGGGTGGCACGTGTCTTGTGTCTGTGTTCTGGCCCATGCAGCCCCCCGTGCCCACAGTGCCAGGGTTGGCAGCAGCTGCTTTGTGCCAGTTTCTGCAGGAACTTTGATGTTCTCCTCCCGTGGAGAGCAGCACTGGTGAGGGTGGTGTGGGCTTACGTGGTGATGTTATTAACAGCCCTTCACAGCTGTGGAGACTCATCCCTTATGCAGTGTTTCCCTCCTTTTTGATCACACAGATGACAAGCATTGTAATCTCCCTGACAGGAACTGCCTCCCCGGAGGACACCACATCCCCCCCCCACACACATGCTCCCTTCCTCTCCCTCCATTTTGTCCCACTCCTCCTACCTCATGCCTCTTCCCACTCCTTCCCCAGCTGGACCCACAGCTGAAGCAGGAAAAGAAAAGAAAGAAAATAATAATGAAAAAGATGCCTTTTTTTTTTTTTTTGTGCGTGTGTGTGGACAGTAAAGGGCAATGATCTTTGCATGAAATATCAAGTGGGAACAGAAAACAGGACTTCAACATGCAGGAAAGGGACACTGCATAATCCACCTCAACTCAGATCAGGGCAGGAGAATCTCTATGTAGGATGAAGAGCAATCCCTCCCTCTCTTGCCCCACAACCAGCCTCTTGCAAATGTCTTTTCCTCACTGGAATAATAAAAAAGACAATCCTACTCTTATTTTTTGAAACAGAGGACACATGGGGAACCTCCTCTTCCCATTGCCCAGTTAGCATTCAGCGTTCCTCTGATTTAATTCTAGTAATCCAGCTATGTTTGGAAGACCAATTCCAGCTGAAGAGGGAAGCCAATCCACAGTTTCAGCTAACAAAGCAGGCTCAGTGTAGTAGAAAAAAAACCCTCTTGGTTTGGCCTTTCTCTGAGCAGTATGTTAAGATCAAAGACTGAAAATAGGGATGCTTTTAGCATTTGATTTATGGCACACATAGGTTTGTGGTAAAGCGGAAAATCGAATTTTCCTTTTTTGAAGGATCTGAAAATTTTTTCCATTGGATCTTTAATAAAATCTTAAAGTTGGATATTTTCCATGTTTGGGTTTTGGTTGGGTTTTGGGGCTTTTCATTGTATGGGAAAATATACTCAGGTTCAAAAGAAAACTATATTTTACAGCAGTGAAAATATTGTATTATCTTAGATTTGAAAATTGTACAATCAAAATTATGTTATAAAGTGTAAGAGAAAAGTTTCAAAATCAATGACACTTTCAAAGAAGCCACTAACTTCCAAGTATTTTATTGTGGAAAGAGCATATCACAACACTGTTAGACTTACTGAAATAAGAGCCATTTCTTCTTACAAAGGCATTCAATTCCAATAAAACTACAATTACCCAAATATCTTTTTCCATCTATTGAGGAAAGAAGGAAGGAAGCCATCCCCATGCAGTGATTTGTGTTTCCTGGTCAATGGATCCATGGAGCACTGGTGTAACTGCTGACTAAGAGAGAGCTAAAAAAGATTTACTCAATTTACTACCTTGACCCACTGGAGGTTTTGTTACTGAGTCAATACTGATACACGTTTTGGCCTGGTAACATACTGAATGCTTCATATGGAAAAGAATTATTCTGATAAATTTGTGGCTATTTAAAACAGTGTCTGTCTGGCCAGACTTGGGAAAGGGTGAAACCTGTTCTAGGAGGGTGATGATTGGAAGTGTGACAGCTGAGATACCTGCTGCTTGTGCATGCATCCTACCTTCAGGTATGTACATTGACAAACAACAGTGAACAGCTGAATTTTTTCATAAAACTAATTTCTGGAGGTTCAATACCTCAATCAGAGGCAAAAATTATGCTCAGAATCAAAGCATGGATGTCCCCTTTGGCTTATATTGATTTTGTTCACTAGTAAATTATCAATTTTCTCTGCTTCCCTGAGCAACATTTTGGTACAGCTCACCTGAAATGAACACAATTTCCTTATATATTCCACTTGTCCAATGCCAAGGGCCAATTGCCTTTTGTTGCTTAAACTTGGTTGTGATATAGACTCATTTTTCATTATTAAAATGCTAAGACACAAAGATCAAGATACTGAGACAAAAATTAATTAAAGAGAGATTTGGAAGATGAATGATTAAATGGATGATAAAAAATAAGTTCTATGACCTTTGCTCTTACAAAGCTATGGGATGTCAGGGGGCTGTGGAAGTTTGCTTGGCTGTCTGTGTAGATCTTGTCTGTTCACTGTCATTAAACATGTTTAGCCAAACATCGCATTTAAAAAAACAAAGACACAAGTTGCAGTGTTAGGCCCTGCACAACCAAAGCAATATCTATCCATCTATTAAATCTGTAGACAGTGTTTTAGACCGAAGTTATGGTGCTGCACATACAGGACATTTATTTTATGCATTGCCAGCAATACCACTGTAGCCTAAAACACTTATTTTATGGTGTACTGGGTTTGGTGAAAAGTTGCATGAATCTAGTAATTCCAGGTCAGCAAGAAAGCTTAAAAGCTTCCATGATCAGCCTATGTCTGACCTGAGATATGCTTTTGTCAAGACAGGCTATCTAGAAAATTTAAAAGAGAAAGAAATGTGTCAAGAGAGCATCACAAATTTGTGGGCAAAAAGGTGGGTTGGAATGAAACACTTCTAAGAGGTACAGTCCTTCCAGTTTCACACATCTCACACAATGGTTTTCAAGACTAAAGGTGCCTCTGGCCCTGGTTTGGAAGGATCTTGCTTTCAAAGTTAACAGAAAGAAATTTAATTTCATATTAAACTATTTCTTTTGGCATTTCTTTCATTATTTACCTCTTTTAATATTTTTGCTTCTTACCACCACTGTGGGAGACTATTAGCAGAAATTTCTTAGAGAAGCAGCAATGCTGAGGGCAGCAGATTCTGGTCAATCCATTGTTTATAGGATATTAACCACCCCATCCATGAAAAAAGCTGCTATAGTAATTGACTAACAAAAGAGAAGAGTAATTTTCCTGTTTGCTTCTGAATGCCGGGAAATTTAATCTTAAATTTAATCTAATTAAAGAATGCAATAAAGAAAGAGAAAAATATCAGTAGACAGGGATCTTCATCTCTGGATGTGATATAGAGTGCCAATAACTGCATTAAATGTCTGAGTCTAGCATCCCAAAATATGAAAGTGTTCAGGAGAGAATGAGCCAAACCAACCTCTGTGGTGCGTGAAGGTGAAGGAGATGCCCAGGAGGTGAGGGCGAACAGATGGGAGAGAGAGAATTTAGAGTTTGAGCAATAACTCTATTGTTCAGATCTACTTCTTTCCTGGCTCTCCTGGAGCCCTTGCTCACATGGAAGCACCGGCTGGCCTGTCCCCTGAAATGTCATGGCTCCTGGCAAAGCCTGCCCACTCTTCTGTGGATGTGCAGTGGGGGACAAAAGCACACAGAAAGTGCTGGAAAGTGAAGAGGTCTCCAAGCCAGTGTGGGCACAGACCATGACCTGGCCACCCCTCCCGCCCCTACGTGGAGCAAGGAGAGGAGCTGTGGTCTGTGAGTTTCTTCCTGAGGGATGCATTCTTCATGTCCACTCTTCCAAGATGCACAAGCTAAGAAATTTAAATTCTCTGTCTATGCCTTCATAGATCCATAGATAAGAAGGGTCAGCCCAAGACTTTGGCACTGGATAAATGTGTCAGTATTAATTTCTTTTCCAGATAAGATTTGGTGGTGGTTTTTGGTTTTCCTCTTAACAGACACCATAGGGCTGTGGGATAAAATATCTCATCATTTTGAAAATCATGCATCAATACCAGGATATTCAAATGTTTGCTTTAAGACATCATAGATATAAGTGTCTCAAAATTAGTCTTGCATTCCTGATCCCTAGGAAAGGACAAATTGAGACCATTTGCCTTGTGGAGATCAAAGAATCATAGGATTAAAACACAGATCCCAAGGGCACATCTCAAACCTGACTCATGGCATGATGATTTTCAGGTGTACATGGGTCCTGATGGATATTTGTGCAATCTGCATTTCAAATCTTGATGTCTGATCAAATCCTTTATTCTGGTCCATATGCACAGACGTCATCCCCTTCTCTCATCCGGGAATTCACAATCTGTCATGATAGAAGGTTTCTTGTACCTTTGCATGCATGTCCAGACTGTCCTTTTAATATAATATTCACCAGTTTATAGACTACTGTGGAAAAAAGGAGAAAAGTGGATTGGTGGCATAAAGGGGAGGGAAAAAAAATGAAGGGAAAAAGAAAGAAAGAAAAAAAAAAAGAAAGAATGGCATTCAGAAAAAAAGGACAACCCTGTCAAAACATGACAGCTGATCCACTGCCTGTTTTGTGCTATTCATAGAAAATGCCAAATTCTGCAAATAGTAACCACATGTACATCGGCTTCGCAGACTCAATGTTCTGCTGCAAAATGAGACGTTCTGTATTTTAGTGTGTCATCAAAGGCAGTGAACATATCACTCCAGCTTCCTAGGCTTAACCCTCTGGTCTCTCAACTGTTAAAAGTTTAATTCGATGGCGGTGGGAGCGAGCAGCAACACATCCAGCTTTGTGAGCGGTGCTAACGGAGCTGCCTAATGTATGCCAGTTGCACATAAGTCAATTAACAAATCTGTTACTGCGCCATTTTTATTCATAGCCATGAGACCATAAAAGCGACAAGACCGCATCTGACATTTATGATCTTGTTCGCATTGCCAGAGGAAGGAGGGGTGGGGGGGGAAACAACTTTGTGGCTCTGTAGCATGAGAGAAATAGCACCATTCAGAGACATAAGGGCTTTTGAGCAAACGCTGGAGCTTCTGAAGTCTTTTTCACATCTCAGCCCCATCCCTCACCCGTGTCCCCCCACTTTTTCTTGGTCCCTCCTCCCCTTAGTCCCTTGCTTGTGCCTTTCAGGTTTCATTTCAGTGCAGAAAGATTGGCTTTTTAGTTCAAAACTATAATGTAATTGTCCTTTTCTGTGGCTGGCTGATATTCCCTTTCACTAACATTTAAAAGAGTACTTATGCTGAATTGAATATGGAATGGGAACAGCTCCTGGCGCTTTTGTGTGCGACGGGGATGGCTTTGCAAGGTGAGGCTTGGGCTTCAGTTGGCTGTGTCCTTCTCCAGGAATGCTTCCAAGATCTTCTAAGTGACCATGAGCTCTGAATAGAGTGTCCTGTTTAATCATCTCCTCCTCAACAAACAGCCTGTGCAACAGCTACAGTAAATTGCTTTCAGCCTGGAGGAGCCAGATCCTGGGAGGTACAACATTTCTGCCTTGGATTTTTCCAAAATTTTCCGAACTGTGCTGGCCTGTTTGCTCTTCTTTCATTTTTTTTCTGAGTGCCAGGAGTGTGAAGATGAGGAAAAGAAGCTGTCAGTAGAGCACTCTGACACATCAGTGTCCACACTTAGATAAACTGTTAGAACACTTCCAGTGTAATCTACATTCCCTGCTAACAAAAGTAATTTCTACATATGTCTTCTGAGCTTCACTTGGTCCTTTTTCAACAGTGGCAAAGGAAAGAAGATTTAGAAATGCCAGGGACAAATTATTTGGTGGAAAATACTTGAAGTTATGAAGTGTCCTTCCTTTAAACTCAGACTCAAATGGGTAAGAATACAGCTGCCTGGAATAGGAGAGTTAATGATCATTTTAGTGGGTAAGCAGGTAGGTAAATAGTTAAGTAAGGAGACCAACAGGTTTTATGGCTGAGTGAACTGATTATGATACAGAACTGATAAACTCTGAAATTGTTTCTAGTATGCAGACAGGAAGGTTGGAGGCCAGCTGTCTTGAGAATCTCAGATCACAATATTTGTCTGCTGCAGAGTGCCAAAATTCAGTGGCTGACATCCTGGCTCCTTTAAAGTTGCTGGATAAAACTCCAGCAGATGTTTTACCATTAACTTTAGCTGGATCCGTTTCACCAAATAGCTGCAGGGGCTGTGTGAGATGGCAGGATTCTCTCCAAGATTGTAGCAGTGGGAGACATCCTTGTGAATGTTTCACAGCACTGGACCTCCAGAGGAATTTGTCTCTTGAGGATGTTTGTTTGGGAAGAGGCAGGAAAGTGTTATTGGGGAGGAATATTGTATTTTGGTTTCTGCAAAACAAAAAAGAAAGCTTGAGGAAAAATCAGTTTCATGTTCAGTTAAGGCAAGGCAGTTGGGATGGCCAAGGTGGCAAAGGCTCATATATTACAAGAAATAACTCTCATGTGTGCCAGTAAGGCCTTCCAGTTAGATCAGAGTTGTGTTTTCTCTGAATCTCAATTTTTAAAAATTTTTATTCAGAGAGCAACACAATCTGAAATCATCAATAAAATTTCTCTAAGTCCACAGACAAAACAGTAGCAGCATGACGAGCATTCATAAAAGCACAATATTAATTTATTTAGGCATTTGTATTACAATAGACACTTCTGCTAAAGACAGAGGGGCTGCCACTTTTCTCACCCACAGAACTTTCACTTGACCCTTTTGAATCATGGCATTGAAAGTGCTCCCATTTAACAAGAGTTGAGGAAAGGAACAGGTAAAATATTCACATCTATCCTATGGGGGTTTTTTTATTATTTTTCTAAAGAAAATAGTGATGAAGAAAAATCTTATACATTGACAGTCTCACTGCTCCAGTTCTTAGCCCGGAGTGGTATCTTACTCCAAAGGAGACCCTTTGAAGCCATTGGACACAGATATGGCTAAAACCTGCTGGCATGAAGGATTATCTTAGTTTGTGAGGGTGATAAAGTGTATCCTGAGTGTCAGATCTAACACTTCTTTTGTTGATGGAAGCCTTTCCACTCATGTTGTGTGCCAAGATCTTTTCCCAAAGTATAAATGCATTATCCTGCAGTCCCAATGGAAGAACCCAGCCTTCAGCTGTCCACTGCTGCTTTCCTCACCCAGAGATCAATAAGGTTGATCTTACCCACAAGACTTTATAAACTTAACAAAGTTCTTATGTTGTGGCTACCTAAATCCCACTAAAAAGCACTTCTGAGAACCTGGACTTTAACATTTGTCAAGCTTTCCATGAACACCTGACAGAAGACAATAACAAAATTCCAGTGAAAGCTGAGAGAGGCAAGAAAGGATCTACAACTAAACTTGCTTAACCACTGGTGGCATTAGAAGTGGAAATAGCTGCAGACAATAAGCTAAGAGCATTCTCCCTCTTTTCCAGGAGCCATGCATCCCTCTGCACGACTCAGTGCTGCAGCGTCCTGTCATGGGGGGAATGGGTGCTCTGGAAATCAGCCTGGAGCATCTGAGAGAGAATAAATCATAGCCCAGCAAGAGCAGGGAGCCCCTGCCAACATTCCTGCACAGAGAAATGGGCAGCAGGTGAGATCCTGCAGCTGGTGTACGCTGAGTACAGAACACCAAGGCCTTGAACTTTTTCCCCCTCCTGGGTCTCTTCCTGCACTCCCCCTCCCTTCTTGCCATCTCTGCCTTGAGCACCTGGGAGAGGAAGCAAAATTTATACCGCTCTGCCCTTAAAATGCTGACTTTCCATGTTTACAGGGCTTGTTTACACAGAAAATTAATCAGTTACGGTTTTAAATTTTAATTAAAGAATGCTTTCCACTGTTATTGCAAAATAGACAAAAGCCCATAAAATGCATATTTGACTGCCGCGCTGTATTGTCTTTGGATCGGCAAGCAGCCTTAAGATCAATCATGCGTGGTACTTTTTGAACTTTTTTTTTCCTAAACACAACACTCTTCACACAAGTTGCACTGTTTTTTTTTTAAGAAATGCCCTTCAAAATAAAAGCCAGACTGCACAACAATATAGAATTCTTCTTCATGCCTTTCTTTTTAAGACCAAAAATGAAATTCTTAGTCTCAAGCTGACCGTGGGATATTTTAGCCATTAAAAAACCACAAACAGAATCACACCTTCCATAGTAAAGGCCTCAGACTAGCTTACTTCAAAGTCAATAGCAAAACTCCCACAAACTTTGATTCAAGTGTTTATTACATGCTGTTTGTTCCCACAGCTGCAGTTCCTGGTTTGAAAATAAAGTGTGGCCGTTTCTTTCCCCAGATCTCGTGGCCATTAGCAGAAGTTCAAGATCACTTCAGGGTTAGCCATTCAACCCCTCTTTCCTAAAGTGCTTATTCATGATGTGTGGATGTCTTCTGAAGGTCTATGGAAGACCATGACTCTTAGAAACTGAATCTAGCCCCAAAATTTTACTGTCATGATGAAAAGCTATGATTAGGTCTGCTATGCCTGTGCCCTCTTGGCAGTAGAGTTAAGCATTTTCTATTCTCTTGAACCAAAGTAAGTTCAGATGAATAGATCATCAATGTGAGTGCCACTGTCTTAAATAAAAGAGTCCTGTTTCTCTAGCAATATTTTATTGGTCTAAGTTAAAATAATCTTTTTTTTCTGATTCTTCTTCCAATTCATCCACATACCCATGAAAATCTGAGAATACCCTAGCAAAATAAATTCTGATTACATCAACATGAATTCTTGGCAGTCCAAACCTCAAGAGAGTCAAATAACCGGATGGAAATCACTAAGCTTTGAAAGCCAATTTGCTATCCACTGGTCATGCTGAGGCCCTCATTGTGTCACACAAGGGATGCCCCTGACAAACCTTTCCTGCTCACTGTGTCACAACGAGAAGAGACTTCCCTAACTCCACGTGGAAGATGACGTACGTATTAGCATGGTAACTAATTTATTTCCAAAGATAAGAACACCCACAGGTTGGGCAGTGACATGAGCATCTGGACCACCAAATGTCAAGCAAAGCTGCAGGCTGACTGTTGCACACTGACAGGAAGCTCAGGACAAAAAGGAGAGAAAAAGCTCTCAGTAGGCAGTCCAAAAGAAACAAAAAAACTTTTAAGTGATCAGTGAGAAGCCTCTCTTTACACTGATGTCTGTGGCAGAGATTATTTTGAGTTTCTACAATACACACAGTTCTAAGGGCATGGAGGAAATAAGAAATTTTGCCCAAATGTTTTATCTGTTGCAAGAACAGAGGTGACAAATCATCAAGAAGTTCAACCGTGTTCTAGCACTGACAAGCAGGCAAAGATCTATGAATATTTTATCTGACCTACATCCAAATTATTATAGCAGCTTTGGTCCATGAAACTCCTCTGGAAACATTGCCAGAAAGATAACAAGTCCTGGTATGAAGGTCACAGCAAGAACAGAACTTTGAAGGAAGGTGTTTGGACAAGAATAGAAACATCTGTTAGTAGAGATGCCCTAGAACGGTCACTGCAATGTATGGGGTATCAGCTTTCAGCCTGCAGCCTCTGAATGACAGATTCATGGAAGTTAACAGCAAAAAGACCTTTGCAGTTCTCTCCTCTGCTAGCCTGCATGCCAGAGGTCATAAAATTCCCTTGAATTCTTTCCTTGCTGCAAGTCTAGCATCTGAGGCTAATTTAGGGTTAACATGGAAGGAGAATGGGGGAGAGATTATTTTAATCTGAACACTTCATTTAGTAATAGGCAATGAAAGCTATAACTGGAGTAAAAGTAGTTATTCCACTTTAAAATTTAACTTCATTGCAAAAGCCTATAGACACATATACTTTCATGCCATATACGTGTGTGTATATATATACACACACATACACGTATCGTGTTTCTGGTCTAAATTTGTCTATCTTCTCTCTCCAGCCAAAGTAGCAGTATTCAGTACTTGACAAAGTACTTACACCCACTCACTTTTGACTGAGATCAAGTCAATGCTTTATCTTGTCTCCAGCAGCTCCTTCAGAGGCTCTGTCTCAAAAATGTTTTTCAATCCTTTGTTTATTCATGGGCCATTTTCTAATACACCATCACCCCTCTTTTTTTCCCAGCATTTTCAGGGTGCATCTATGTTCCTGGTTTTGTACAGATCAGGAGAATATTTTTAAAGGAAATCTTGTGATTTTCCTCACTTATGCTGCTTTAGTTTACACTGTCAGCCATCTCGGATGGCCCCAAAATGGAATTATCTTTTTGGATAAAAAACCAGTGCTCCAACCCCAAAGAGCCCCAAGTGTTGAGAGGACACGGAGTGCTCTGCATTTGTTTTTCACTGTACAGATCCTGCACAGATCCTCTCTGATTGCTGTGAACTAGTTCTTAATGCAGACACAACCTCAGCTGTGGATGCCAAAATCTGGATGTGATATTTCAGGAGTGGCAACGCAAGTGCCAAAGAGAGAGCTATTATAAACACGCTTCTACTCTATACTCCTTAATCTAGAGGTACATGAATCTTTACAATCATAACCAGTGAAGGAGGCAGTGCCACATGGGAAGAAAATATGTGCATAAACAGCTCCCTGGTACTGAAAATTATAAGGAGTACTGAGTTTGTATGAACAGAGACCTTCTGTTAGGCAGTTTCAAGTGGGAAGAAGATTCCTAAAATGGGAACTACTGTATCATCCCAAATGATTTTTTTTCTTTTATTATTTTCAAAATCTTATACTATTAGGCAGACCCTGGTTTGTTGAAAAAGTAAAATATTTGCACTTCAGTTGTGTTTTTATAAGCTCCTGCTACTGAAAACTTGCCAATGAATTATTTGACTTCATGTATAACTGTCCTCGTTTGAGAGACAGGTGTCTGCTAGGGAAGGCAGGAACCTCCCTTGGAATGTAAAATGTAAAACCCTTTCCCTCCAAATTGTTATAAATTTGAAATCAAGGGGCTCTCAGGCAGACATATGAGGATAGGAATAAAAATTCTTTACAAACACGTAAAACAAAAAAACCCTAACAAATAAAAAAGAAAAAAACCTAAAGGCATAAAACCACAAAACAGAAGCAGACACCCAGTACCCGCCTGCTCGGCCTCAGGCACTTTTCCCTGTGGTGCAGTTCCAGTCACAGCCGGCAGGGGCGCTGGTGGCTCCCTGATGGCAGGGCAGGTGCGATGATTCCCGCGAGGCTGCAGGGGGCGCTCCGGCGCGAGCCCAGGTGACACGAGGTGATGGCGGCGGAGCTCAGGGCAGGGAGGGATGGGGGAGAGGCTCTTTCTCCACAAAGCCCTCGGGGCAGCGATGTCGGTGCCGCGGCAGGATCCCCGGGAGCAGCGAGATGGGACGGCAGGAGGTCCCGGCAGTCGGGGGCTTGAGGCTACAACGTAGCAAAGTCTCACAGCGGGGAGCGGGGCAGGATAAGCAGGGAAGGACCGGGCAGCCCCTCGGAAAGGCAGCGGGGGCGAAAACTCAGAGCAGAGGGGAGACCAGGTCCGTGGGTGGCCGGTGTGTCCCTCCAGCAGTCAGCAGCTCTGCCGTGCTCCGAAATCCCCCAGGAAGTGAGAGAGCCAACAGCTGTCTCGTCCTGCCTTTTTACCAGCCCAAATGTCGCGTTATCTCTGCCCCCTGAGAAGAAGCTTGCCTCTCCTGGCTTGGCTACCTTCTTTTGTTTTCTTAAGTACCCAGCCATTAGTTCCTTAGCAACTTATGGGAGGAAAAAATTCCTTAAGAAAAACAAAGGGAAGAAAATCCAAACCCCAACAATAACCTTTGGGATTCCAGGAGACCTAGGTTAACTTTCCTTGGAAATGTTTATTACTGGACACTTACAGATGTGTCTGATCTTCAATTAATACATGAAATATTGTCTGTTTCTTTTCTTAAATGTCTTCTAAGGCATATCATGGACGCATAAAATCTTTGGCTATTATTTTGAGGAGTACCTATGATAGCAATTGAACTCAGTCACTAAGTGCATTTTTGTGCTAATTAAATATTCCAAACTTCTATCAAGATTATTGTCACATATTTAATGGTTCATTGAGTTTATGGGCCATGCAAGTCTCTCTTTTATATTTTCACCAGGATAGTTATAGCAACTATTCTAGTGATGACAAATTAGGGAACATGCAGAGGAGATGAAAGAACCTCAGAACAGTAGGCCCAGTCTTTTTCCTAACTTATGCCAATTTTATGATGTTGTAATGGCATTGACATTGATGGAATTATTCTTCATTTTTCCTGGTGTCAGTGAGTGATAACTCGTCCTACTTAGTTGATATTGAAATATGGTAAACATGGCACTCCCTATATTTGATCATTTTTACCTTTTGACCCCTCTCCAAGAGTCTGTAGTAAAGGTCACATCTTTGGACAGGGATGGGAAGACTGGAATAATATTGTCCTTCATTTTATCAATAAGAGTTTTCATCTTTTGGACTATTTACCTGCTGGTCAATGGGAGAAGGCATTCTGACAATTTGCAGTCAGAGAGGAAAGTAAATGTGATTCTTCAGGCACAACTATGCAGTGGAATATTTAAAATGAGATGTAAAAGAAACATTACTGGAGAAGGGAATGGCTGTTTGGAAAGACTTTGAGAGAAGTCTGGCCTTCATGAGACATCTTTGAACCAAACTGAAAATAAAGTACAACTTAAGGACTTTCATAAATTAATTATTTTTGTTTCAGTACCAATAGGGCTCTGCTCAAATAAGTCTATTAGTGAAATGTTCTATAATAAAACTGTTCTTTTTGCTCTTTCTAGTTTTAACTTCACGAGAGCAAATGCACTATTACTGCTAAGAGCAATGCAGTTTGATATAATGAATAATAAGTAAAACAGTGTGCTGATATTGTACCTCTCACCTCCAGGTGCAGGATACAGAATTTACACCAGAGCCTACATGATTTAGGGTCAAAAATCTAATTGACTGACAAGCTCCTGCCTCACTTAGGGGCTAATGAATGTTGTATTGTGACTGTTTTTCTTAAAAAGTAGCATCAAACTGCTTTCTATTCATAATAAATTAACACATTTTAGAGACTTCTTAATATTTGCCTCCACAAAGCCATGATTTTTGTCTGAACAGACCTGTAAGCACCTGTTGTAGCCACTTCTAAAAATGAGGTCTTCTAGCTTTCAGTTAATACCTCATAGAAATAGCAATGTGATTTCAGTGGCACTGATCTGATTTCTTCTATTGCAAGACATTCACGTTTTCTCTAAGTATGCCATGCATAATTCATGTGGGGGCTCATATTTGATTATTTATAGACCTTTCTGTGGCACCCCCTCAGTGAATATTTGCACATCTCCAAGATAGCAGCATGAAACTTTCTCCTGAAGAAAATTTCCAGCTAAAGACTTAACACCACTTCACTTTGCCTTAGGTCTCAAAACAGCTCAAAGTACAACATAAGTGTCATACAGATTTCATATCAGTGTTCTGCACAGGAGTGTTTCCATCCTGAGCTCCCTCATTCCTCAAGCAGAAGAGCCAGTCCCCACACATTTGTGTGTGTGGGTGTCTGTGTGTGGAGAAGGTGAGTCAGCTCCTCAAAAGTCATGGGGACAGTTTGTGAGAGTCAAGAAGGGAATCCAGGCCTACCAGTTCTCCAGCTCTTCATAGCAGGAGCTTTCTTTCATGCATGATCAGAAATATAAAACCCTTCTGCCTAGTTATTTGATTTCCAAATCAAAAACATAGAGAGGAGAACTGAAAAGACACTCAGAGGATGTGCAACCCTGTCCCAGCCAGGAATAACTAGGCCTATATCCTCCAGAAAAATATTTGTGCAGATGTTTCTAAAAAGCTTAGAATATGCACAGCATATAAACTTATTTTCCCAACCTAAATCTTCTATAGAGCAATTCAAGCCTGTTATTTCTAGTGAAAACAAGATAGGCCTTTTACTGTTTGACTCCCTCCAATCGTTCTTATACATTAGAAGACCACATTCAGGCCATACTTTGGTCACTTCTCAAGACTGAACCACCCCATTCCCTTAAATCCATCCTTACTCCAAGGTCCACTCAAAGGTGATCATCTACTCAAAGAAAAGAGCTGTTCCCCATCAGGTAGGATAAAGAACACTGGCTTGTAGATGGTTCAGTGCTCCTTGGAGCTGCCTTTCCTAGACACTGCTTTTGCATTTCCCTCATCTCATGATCACAGAAGGGAGCAGCAGAAGTCTGTCTGTCTTGCAGCTTCATACAGGATCCATATGTCTGGTGCTCAGCATGCAGTTCTGTCTCTCCATGGAATGTCAGCTCTTCCCTGAGCTCCCTGCCCTGCATGTCTCTTGCTTCCCATCTTCCTGTGTGCCATTTCCCTCCTGTGAGGTTTTGACGAAAGTCTTTAGAAGACAATATATATGATAAATATATACATGTGTGTGTTTTTTTAAAGATAAAGTAATAGCTACTGATAGAAATGCTCTCAAAAGCCACAATGCAGAGAGTGGTGGTGTGAGCCCGAGTTTTGTTCTCGTTCACAGGGATTTTATTCGCATATTTTACTGTCAGTTTCTTGACATTTTTGTCAGCTTGGATCCGGAGGCCATAGTTGCCGCCAGCAGGTCCTACCACATTTTTATTCCCCATTGTATTTGCAGGGAATAAATAAAAACAGAACAAGAGTGAAAGCAAGAGAGAGAAATGGCAAGAAAGAGTCAGAGGTTATTGGAAGAACTGCTTTATGCATTTTTTTCTCTGCTAAAGAACATCCACCAAAAAAAAAAAAAAAGAAAGAAAAAAAAGAAAAAACCCTAAATGACCCCAAAGCATTTTTCACTGAGAAATTTCATTCCTCAGTTATGCAACGCAGACTTCAGGCAATGTGGTTAATATGTTTGGATAAGAAATTTCTCATTCCCTCTCACTCTTTAGTGTCTTTTCCCTTATTTTTTTTTCTTCTCCCTTTTTTAAAATTTTTTTCCTGTGTGTTTCCGGGCTGCTGTGAGATTTCACTCACAATACATCTATTGTTTCCCAGTCACATCACCACTGGCTGTAATCAACTCTGATTTCTTTCTTTCTTTTTACTTCTTGCTATAACCATGAGATTTACACATGCAACAAATAAACATAATCTACCGTAAGGTTATAAACAAGTTGACTATAGAAGTGTTTATTCCTCAAGGCTTTAGATGTTGTGAACAAGAAGGAAGAACAAAGACCTTATTTTCACTTCTGAACTTATAAATTAATGCTTGATTCCCTATGCTTGGTTTCTGCTTCATCAAATGTCTGAACCACAGTGTCTGGAATTGACACCATTTGTGTCTTTCCTGCATACAAGTCATAAAAAGAGAGAATAGCAACACCTCAGGTTCAGTGCAGTCTCAGACAAGTGAAAATTTCAGTCTCTCTGGATGCCCCAGCATCCAGGCTGATTTGATGCTTCGCTTTGCTGATGTTTGGTATAGCTTTTCCAGTGTCCTCACCATCAGCTTTTGAAAGCTGGTACAAACTTGTCTCCAGCCTGTTCAGACTTCTGTGCCATCATTTTACCCTTGTGCCCTATCTCTGGCATGAAGGGAAAAAATAAATTCAAAAACGAGCCAGCCACAGGGATAAGATAATCTTCTATCTCTGGGCTCTTCCAGGATGCAATACAGAGCCCATTAGTTATAAGAATGAACATACCACCTTCAGCTGGCTTTGGATAACGCTCCATGGTCTCAGCCTCACGTTTCAGACTTCCCAATAGCTGCACCAACTATTGCAGCAGTCCCTGGCATCCATTTACCCACTAACAATTGCATCAACACCACTGATTTCTTTTCATGTATGCAACTCTAACAGCAGCCACAATGGTGTTCAGTCTCTTATGAAGTAGATCAGATCTTAAAATGGTGGCAGGGAGGTTGAAAGGCTCTTTAGTCATCAAGCTACTCAAGCAGGTGCTTTCTGAAGTAGAAAGAAAAAAGTCAAGTATTAAAAGTCAGTTGAGGAGTAAGTGCTGCATCTCTTACTTCAGACAAAGGGAGTTTTGTAGAGTCCCATCATCTACACAAGTGAATTGGGAATTGGATGTTAAAGATGAAAAACAAAGAGATATCTGTCCTGTAGCTCGGGACACTGATCAAAACACAGTGTGGGAGGGCAGCTGAGGTTAACCCTTCCTGTAGCCTTCAAACTGCACTAAAAACAGCCTTTGTATGGCAGAGAATAAGCTTTACAAACCCCAAACTCATGGGTCATTGTAGTAGTGAAAAGATACCCATTGAAATGGGAAATGGATCATGTTTTTGTTTCTTGCATATAAAATTGTTTTCTGAGACTTTCAAATGACCTTCCCATGGATACTGAACTTTCCATCATTTACCAACATTCAAATGTACAAATGGTTGCCCAAAGGGACTGCCACACATGGCAAAATAGATCTCATCCATTAATCCCCTCACTGAAACATCGAGGAAGTAGTCAGATAATGTGGGTGAACATCAGATATGTTTGAAATATTGTGAAGGTCTGAAAAATGGGAAACTGAAATAGGGTAGATTTAGATTACATATTAGGGGGAAATTCTTTACTGTGAGGGTGATGAGGGCCTGGCTGCCCAGAGAAACTGTGGCTGCCCCATCCCTGGAAGTGTTCAAGACACAGTTGGACAGGGCTTGGAGCAACCTGATGTAGTGGAAGGTGTCTCTGCCCATGGCAGGGGTTGGAACAAGATGGCCTTTAAAGTCCTTTCTAACTCAAACCATTCTATGATTCTGTGATTTAGCTCTTCAATACATTGACATCAAAATAGAAACTAAGTCTTTGATGAAATTCTGATACCTCATTTAATATAATAACTGGTTTCAGCTTCATATTAGAACAGTAATTAGAACAGACCCCACAAAATTGCTCCAGGATAGAACTGGGAGAGGACCCTATACATTTGCTTTGGCTAAGTTTAACTCCAATTCATAGGTCTAGATCCCATTCAGTTTTCAGCTGAGTACCTCATATTGCACAGTATCAGGCCTTGGCTGAGATGGAGGAAAAAAGACATTTCAGTGGGCTCAGATATGCTTAAAAATCAAGTTAAATCCTTCTGAATCAGGACAGGTCAATTTTCTATTTTTACTGTACCTTTGTGATTCTCTCTATGCATATTTTTCCTTCTGTTCAGTTCTTTATTGTTTGCTTTCCTACACAGGCCACAAAAAAACTGTCTTCAAGGTAATTTCTATGTCTTACTTTGTAGCAATGCTTTAGACTTGAAATCTGTTCGTGTATGAAGACATCACCAGGCTGGCAAGTGCTAAAAAATTAGAAAATTAGCTCAATATTTCCTTCACACGTTGTTAAATACAGGTGCAAATCTTCAAACTATGCCCTGAGAGACCAATTACCTCATGGTAGTGCTCCCAGTGCCCTCACTTTGCCTACAGGTCCTTGAGAACATAAACGTAGAGGTGAGTCTGGGCAAGCACTGCTCTGCCAGCCCCCTGTCCATTGTCACCAAAGCCCCACCTGTGGCATTCCTGTGTTTTTGGGGTGGCAAAATACTCAGAGGTGGCTGGTCACTGTATGGCCAGCCAGCAGCTTTGGTGCAGATGGGGACAAGAGAGTACATTGTGCAGCTGGGTAATCTCCCCACTATTTCACGTCAGTGCTGAACAATGTAATAAAAGTTTGCAGATGAAAATACTAAGCTGGCTGGAAGGCAATAATTCATGTTGGGTTTTATGACACTGTCCATTTAAGAGCTGTAGGAGTGTTTGAAGCAGGAACACAGCCTGTTTTCTAGTCAGGGTCCAGCTCCAGCTCTCCAATAGCAATGTTTTCCATACAGAAGATTTTGTTTTCCCAAGTCTGATAACTCGTCACTGCTGTCTGGGCAGGCTGTGTCTATCTTTGGAAGCTAATGATGTGCAAAGCAAGGTGCCCAGAGGAGTGATGTAACTGCATCATATTGTGTGTGATTTCTGCCTACTGCAAAAACAAGGAGAAAAAGTACACACATACATATACATAAACCATTTAGTTTATGAAAGGGTGAATTCATAAGCAGCTGCATCTGGGATAGAGTAAGATCTATCCTCCACTCAGTTAATAATAACAAGACCCAGAAGTCACAAGTGGGGAGGTCATAAAGGGGTTTATAAAAACATTTCATATGCAAGTAAAATGTGGCACAACTCATTATGTAATTTTATTTGTAAAAGTTTGTTTTAATTTCTTTACCATGTCTTTTGATTCAAATTATTCCCCTCTAATATGGGAGCTGTCTAAACTTGTAGTTATTTGGGAAACACAATGATTGGCAAGTGTTTGCCTGGCTTTACTGGTTTGTGGTGGGACAGGCATCTTATGGCTTAACACGAGTTCCAGTTCTGAAGAAAAAGCCAGTGAGATAGAACCTCTCTGGTATATTTTTCTCCAGCAGGGTTTGGTGAATCAGTGTGGAGCTCACCTTAGAGCTATAAAACCACTTTCCTGAATACACCTGTAGGGCCACAGACTATTACAGGATGCTGAGTAATGCTGTTCATATGTTACTACCTGCTCCAGAATTGTGGACTATGTCAGTGAAAAGAGAGTCCAGGTCTGTTAAGGGGTAAAAATTCAACCCAAAAATGTCCCCTCTCTGCTGATGAAACCCCAGTAAAACTAACCTTGCAAGAAGTTGATAACACAAGGGAAACGATTTGGTGACTTCTTGAACAGGGGTTTAAAACTTGACTGGCATATTTAGGGCTTTGCTCCAAAAACCTTGCTTTGGATTTAGAAATCAGATCATTACCTAGGGATACAAGCTCAAAACCATTCTCTTTATGACTGTCTGCTTTATAAGAGCTCCAAACACACACACATTTATATAGTTGCAACATATAAAACACTGTATTCAGACACATAAGAATCCCATGGTGATGAGCATGTAAAGGATGTGTAGGAGCAAAGGCACACGTGAAAATGTAGGAGTGTGGTTTGTTGTTGGGATTGCAAGACTCTGTAGTAGAATACAAGCAAAATTAATAATTTATGTAATAAAGGGAAAAAAGGCTCTTTCCCACAAAAATCAGACACATGCCAGTGGTACTTTCCCAACTTAACTGAGAGGAAAAGCCCTTTTTCGCTAATTCATTGCAAAGCTAATAAAAACCAGACAAGGGATCGAAACCAAAAAAGCTTTATGTTACAGGGAAAACAAAGCTTTCCAATGGAATTATTCATTATAAAGAACTGGTTGACTGAAATTAACAAAAAAATATGTGAGAGAAACACCATACTGAATGTGTTTTTGGTGATAACAATCTTACATTTATATATAGCAAATTTCAGCCAGATGGACTCCAGAGTGCCTCTCAAGCTTTGGTACTTGCACAAATGAAATGTAAGGAATCACTTTTATTCCCCTCCATTGAAATGTATCTTTTCCGGATGAATCACTTCAATTGCATAAAAAATGCATTGTGTTACACAATAGTTTATTATATATGTAGGCAGACAAGTTGACAGAACTTAACTATTCAGATTTTTCCTTAGCCAGGGCCAGTTTAAAGAGTTAACACCTCACGGGAAAAGAAAAAAAAAAAATAATAATACAACATGTTATTAATGCCTAAAGTAGCCAGAGCTCATTTTCTTAACATGGTGTTGTCCTAAGCAAACATGGAGCGATTGTCTCATTGACTGCCCAGTGGGAAGAATGCCTATTCCAGTCATCAGTCACAATGCAGCACTTCAGGTTTTCATTAGGAATCTCCAAAATCCCATTGTGTGCAGCGTGCGAGCCCGGATGCATGTAGCCACTGAAGGCATCCTGGCTGCAGTTGCTGTGTTTTTAGGGAAAGGCACCCTCTGCTCTTGTCAAACTCCTCTGACAGCCTCGACACCTGAAGCACGGGGTGGTGCGGGGAGAAGCTTTCACACGGTGACCGGGAGCTCCATCTTGCAGATTTGCTTCCCCTCCCATTCCTTTATGAAAATGGATTGTCAGAGCAGCTGGTGAGACAGAAGTGTCTGCCTGTATCTCAGTGTGGCTGGTACTGCGATCCACCACCAGTACATGTTGAACCAGGCTCCAAATGGGGAGGTGGAAGGGGGCAGTTTCATTTGCTGCCAAATCCCTTAAGTAGTTGCTTGTTTTGTCTCTCTGTCTGAGCAGATTTTTCTTTGCTTTTCTTCTTACTCCACCTGCAACATTTTTCCCCCCACTCTGTTTCCTCATAAAAGGGGAGGGAGACAGGCAGACACTTACAAAGTGGTTTTATTTTTATTTATTTATTATTTTGGGTGCAGAAGATGCCTGCCAAGAGGAAGCCTGCAGTTACTGAGCTGCGCAGGAGGGCGGAGAGGTTGGCTGCTCTCGGTGGTTCTTGGCGCTCGGAGGCTGATTGGAAACACCAGGCGTGACAGTGCACAAAAAAGACACTCAACAGAGCTCTGAATTTCACAGCCCCACCTTGGCACCTCCAGAGGAGCAAGGAACTCACCCTGACCTGGAGCTCCTCGCTCATTAACCTGCTTCATTATCAGCAGATTTCCCCCAGCCCCTCCATACACATGTACTGCTCTGTGTGCACGATCTGCCTCAGGAGAAGGTCAGGCAGCAAGAGCTTGATGGCTTCTGCTGACAAGGTTTATGGCACAGACAAGGCCTGCCTTGGTGTGCTGTGAGGGCCTAAAGGTCTGGTGCATTGTCAAATGGTAAAGTTAATAACCATGGTAATAAAAGAGTAAAGCAGGAGAGCAAAAAAACCATGAAGGATTTTTCCCTCATTGACATGTAAACAAATTCATTGTTAGTGTTTTCAGTGAAAAGAAGGGCTTTCTATTGGGAAACAAACCCAGAAAGATTGAAAACTGCCAAAGCAGAGGAGTTTTCAGCCAGATCTATTATTTTTCTATGCTCACACACCTGTAGGCATGCACAGAATACAGTACATTTTAAAAGAGAATTTCACATGGAGAAGTTATTATTAAATCATTTCCCAGTCAATCATCTTCGTTCCAAACTTGGAGTCTTGTTTTATCTGATGTTCTGACTAGCAGATGAAAGCTTTTGGTTTTCCAGTGTTTCCAATGCATCATCCCTAGCACTTCTGAAAGAAATCAATAGTGGTTAAAAAAAAAAATGTGAAAAAAAGAGAATTATCCTGGTATGGAGAGAATTAATAAATTCACTTTGCGAGATAAATGGGATGAAAAGGATAATACAGTGTTTCCAATCCATGAGGGTCTTGTACCAATTTAAATCATACAAAGTAGGATGCACTGGCACAAAGAGTACTGATTTTAACACTTTAATGGACTTTTGTAGGGTTTTTGTTCATTTGCTAAGAATTACAGCTGGGAAGTGCAACTGCTTGGTCTGGTCTGAGTTTGCAGGAAGGTGCATGCAGTCATGAAGGTACATTTATACTTTGTATACTCTAAATATGTGTTGTATGGATGATCATTTTAATTTAAGGGAAGATATCACAAGGCAGATAGGAGATAAACTGGCTTTATATCTTGGATCTCCATGACTCATGAGCATCTTTCTGGTTAAGTATGTTTTGTTGATTGTGCTGGTTAAAGAATGCGGCAATAAATTGACCCACCAAATTCCATCTGTTTAAAATTAATTTTCAAATGGGCTTTACCTGAACAACCAGGTATCTGCTTGCTTTTGATATCCCTACACTGGAGGGTAACTGCTCAATTACATATTACGTGTCTCCAAGGATCCCCTGCCTAAGCTCCCAAATATGTTTTCTGGTATCCATGGTCTGCACGAATTTTATACATCTTCTTCTCTGGGACTTTATAAATCAGCCATAAAAGTTTGTGATGGGGTGGAACATAATGATGTCCACAATCTCAGTCTGGAAAAATGGTTATATAAAGTGTCATTAAAATGGATTTGGCAATTTTTTATTTTTATTTTTCAGCAGCAAGCAAAAACGCAAAGGGGGAAGGAAGAGAGAAAACATTCAATCCTGGCTACATTTTTTTTCACTTCTATGCTCAGTAAAAGAAAAGAGAAAGCTTTGATTTCTTTAACTGTGCATGACTCTAGAAGCGAAGGGGGGCTAAACCCCTTTGGAAAGAGCTGAACTGCTCGTGTATTCATATGATTAATGGCTTTTGGTAATGATTTCACTGCACAAATTGTTATGAGACTGTTACAATGCAAATGGGATACCAGTGAGATTTTCTATCTGAAGACCCCAACCACAGACCACTGATATCACTGGAAATTCTCCTATTTAATAGATTTTGGATCACTCTCTGTGCTCATAACAATGCAGACTACTTATTACTTAGTGGCATTCATTTTTTACTAGGACTGGAGTAGATACTGATGTTGAAAAAGCCTTTTTTTCCCCCCGTAACACTGTCTCCTCAAGAATTGCTGCTGAATGTCCTTGAAGACATAATAGTTTCATAAACCCAGGTATGATTTTTCACAGGTAGTTCACAGGGCTGTCAGTTCCTGTGCTTTTTAATTCATAGTTTGAGGAGTCTGCCTAAAACCCATGCACCAGGATGCATGTGATGAGAGGAACCCCACATAAAAGTCTCCAGACATTTCAGCTGAGGACAAAGGCTTGCAGGGATGACCTGGGGACATGCTGAAGGCTGGGGGGAAAAGAGAGAAGAAAAGCAGCAGGCAAATAAAAAAAATATATTACATATAATGTGGGTTTTTGCTGGAGAAAGGAGTACCTGTGAGTAATCCATACTCAAAATGATGGAAGATTTAGGGCAGCCAAATGCTTAGACTACAGATACTTTAGGCCAGGCTTAGAACAACCCTGCCATCCTGTAAGGGACATCTGAGAGTTTCCTCAGGGACACTTGCACTGCGTGTCCAATTGTCCAGCACTGCAGTAATGATTTACTAAAATATGGGTATTGATGTAGTATCAATACCCAACTAGAGACGGACAAAGACTCTCTAACAGGGTTGTTAGAAAGTGTATGTTTATTTCAGCGCCGGGCTGCTGTGTGGGATAGTTCCCTAATGCGCAGAGCAACACACAAAACAATGCAAGGTCTATTTATTTGTAAGGGGTTTTGAATATTCAAAATACAAACATACATTAATCACATTAATACCTCTCATTCCCTGCTCTGTATGGTAATTAGCTGAATAGTTATTAAGCATGCGTGGTTTGGTCTTTAAATTGAGTCGGTGGTCGCATAATTTGAGGGGAGGGCGAGAATGATGAAGTAAAACTCGTCTTCCTCTCTTTGACCGTTCTGCTTTTCTGGCTTTTGACAATACAAATTGCTTTTGAAACACATCCAGTTCTTCTGTTTGAATGGGTCTTTTAGGTAGAATGGTTAGTAATTGCTGTTTCTTAATGTAAGTACAGTTGAACAAATATAAAATTATAAGTAACCAGTTACGTATACTTTAAGGCTTACTCCCAACTCAATTCTTTGGTTAAACATTAATTAGCTCTAGCTGGGTTTGCTTACTGAATCTACTTTAGTTGGTTTTGGCTATACTAACTTTGCTTAAAATCCTAATTTTTAAAGTTACATATTTCAGTCACTGCGTTGAATTCTCTCCTGAGGCACATCTGAGGCAGAGCTTGAAAGTCTCCAGAGCCTGACCTGCTGCAAAAACCTGCAGCAGCTCACCCATCCCACAATGGATCCCTGTGAAATCCCTGAGATTTGCCAACAGCTTTGGGAAAGCAAAGCAAGGATGCAAATGGCTGTACAGGTCACAAACTATCTCAGCCCCCTTTTCAACCAGATGCAACAAAGATGCTCTCACAAATGAAAGGTCCATTTTGTGTAGGCTCACAGCTAAGCAGGTGTATGTTTATCCCAGTTTTCCTGGCATGCCACACGTCCGCAGAGGTTTGGGATGCAATGGCAGCAAGACAGGGCAGTCACTCCAGTGCTTGTGCCTCAAGAGAGCTTGAAAGAGTTAAAGGCAATAATGTGTTCAGGAATGGCTTGTTTGCAGCATGGGCTGATATTTTTTTTGTCAGCCTTGTGACCTGCAGGCACACACCTGGTCCCAGGGTCAAGTTACAGCCAGGATCCCTGGCCCAGGATCAGGACCTGGCTGATGATAAGAGAGGGAGACCTTCCTTTGGCAAAAGCCATCACTTAAAGAAACAAGACAATATTCAGGAATATTAGATGTCACTCTGTCTTGCTTTAGGGTTCATTTCCCTTCCTTTAATTATCACAAAAGGTAAACACTAAATATTCCAGGAAGTTACGGTCAGGGGAAACTCCATGAACTGAACATTCATTATGTCCTTGTCCTGGGTTGGCCATATGACCTGTTTGTATCCCCAATCGTCCTCTTGCTTATGCTGGACATTAAGCTCTACAGCTTTAAGTTAGGCCCAGAGGGACAGAGAGAGTGAAAGTGGAGGAAAAAAAACACTCGCCATTTGTCTGCAGGAGTCCCATCTTATCACTTAGGCCTTGAGAGAGCGGAGAGGCTACATTCCAGCGGGACTGCGGGGTTTTTTTTTTCTCTCTCTGGTGTGGGTGCTGGAACAGCACACAGCGGAGGATTTCCTCGGATTTTTCTCGGCTTTTCTGCAGGGAGAGACTTTGTTTCTTTTGCTGGGTATTTTTTCCTTTTTCTTCTTCCTGGGACTGGTTGGCATCGCGTGGGCCCAAGACTCCAGGGAACCCCCGGGGGGCACCCCCTCGCCAACTTCTACAGCCAGGCCGGCAATCGGCCCCCCCACTGGAGAACTGAACCGGACTCGGACTCTGAATCTACCATCTCTTCAGAGGAAGGAGAGGTTTCATTGTTTTCATATTATCCAAATTTTTCCTATACTTGTGAATATTCTATTTGTTAAATAAATAGTTTTTTCCACTTTTCTCTAAGGAAATTCTTCCCGGATCTGTAGGGGGAGGGGTGATTGGAATCGACTCTTCCTAGAGGAGACCTCCCCAGAGGTTTCCTCCTAAATATTTGCCCTAAGCCAGGACAGTCCTGGCTGCAAAAGCGCCAGGACAGTCCTGGCTGCAAAAGCACCAGGACAGTCCTGGCTGCAAAAGCACCAGGAAAAAAAAGAGAAGTTGGTGGGCTGCCCTTATTAAGCTTCACTTAGCTACTGTTAATTATGAACCTAGATTGAGGCTGAACAGCTCTAGATTGAACATTTCAGCTCTCCCCTACTGCAGCATCATTTAAAAACTGTAAGAAAATGTCAGTGAGAAGAGACCATCTGTTTTCTGAGTGGAAGCCCACAGAAGGAAGAAAGAAAGGAAAAAAGAAGAAACAATGCATGTATAAAACCTTCAGCTAATGCTTATCTTTGGAGGGATGGAGGGAATTTAGGGATATTTATGCAAATCATAAATGATAGCTGTAGACTGTATATATTTTTAGCAACGGTGTTTTACTTATTTCACAGGCAGATAAAGCAGAGCACACAAAAAATTAAATACCTCAACTGTAATCATCAAACAATCAGACATTGAATACTGATGCTCTTTCTTATGTTCTAACCACTAAACAAAACTGCCAGAGATGTCCCAGAGTGCTTAATAAATTGTGCCCAGGGGGTTATTTTCCTATGACTGAAATGCAGCTGGACTGAAAGGCTGCTGTCACTCTGCACAGACTTAGCTCTGTAAAATGGGGTGTTGCCAAAGGAACTCATAGGGGAAATTTTCGGTACTGTTGGCAAGGTGTGATTACAGGCTCTGGATTAGTGCCAGGATCTAATGCAGACCTAACACCCTCCTTCCTGGAAAAAGTGTGGGCTCTTTAATGGCCCTTAGTTTTATGTTTCACCTGCACGTAAATGAGTGGCACCAATGGGAGAGGGAGGCAGCTACAGTGTTGTGAGCACCATTAAATCTTCCTCAGAGCTGAGGCATTTCATGGTGATCAGCATTAGCCATTGACCTGATTTGTCAGCCTATCAAACAGGACCCACTTTCCTGGAATTACCCTTCTCTCTTCATTCCCCGAAAATATTTCACAGCAAGGATTATTCCATACCTCACTGGTGCTCAAGTGCCCTGGTGCAAGTGGAGAAATCTACTCTGGGCACTGGATTTTGTCTTTAGTTTGTGTGGGCTTTTATTTTTTTGCCTTTCTTTTTTCTTTTTTTCTTTGGTCATTGGGTGTGTCTTGGACAGCTGGGTTCAGAAAGTTCACCTTCTTAGAAGGCATGAGATGTGCTACTATCTAGTTAAAAATGCCCACTTTGGAAAGACAATGTGACTTTAAATCTCTCTTGGCCCTCTGTAATAAATGTTATAGTTTAAGCAAGCAATGTCTTTCCATTAAAACTATAAACTTCACTAGAATAATTAAGATTGATTTAAAGTAAAATTCAATTTGACATGAGGCAGGTGAAGCAGTGCTATTAATTTTGACTACATATTTGGCAAAAATAGTGAGGGAAATTGGGGGCATGAGTAAAAAGAGCAGAGCTGTAAGTTCTTTCAGGCTCTTGGTCAAGTTGAGGGTGGAGAATGAAGCATATTTCAACTCTTTGTGGGCTGTCATTTTCCTTAGAAATAGCAGACAAGAGCTTGTGTCTATTCTTGACTGTTATCTGCAATGTGCTTCAACCAAGGGAAAAGTGAAAGAGTGGAAATAAATATTTCAAAATTTATCCCTCCTTTGGCCTCTTCATTTTCACACTTTATTTGTAGTTTCTGTATGTTTTTTTCTTATTAATTCTATGATTCCTAAGCTGCCCACCTTTGGAATTCCTGTGGAAGGAACTTCTCTAGTCCTTGCCATTATTTGAGAGTAGGCGTTTTTCTGATTCTGGTTTTGGATGTAGGCAAAGATGACAAACCTCTTCCGAACTGTCTGTGGTAATGAAATTGCATGCCAGGGGCCACTCAAGGATCCTGTTCACTTTCACACTGATTTCTGATTTCATATAAGATTTCAGCTGAAACCTAAACCTGAGTAAGACCAGCCTGATCTAGTGCCCAAATCTAGTCGAGATTTGTTTGGGTGTGAGCCTACATTGCATCCCCCACTGAGATTATCAAAAAGGTCTCATTATTACAGTAATCAGCCAGCTCATTTCCTGCCAAGGAATACTGGCATGAACCCTCTCCAGAGTCCATCAGTGCCCTTGGTCCTGAGAAATTACTGTTGAGAAATAGGAATAATTATGTTCTCCTCTTCCAACCCAGATGTGGAATCCATATCTTGACAGCTTTTCCTGTCCAACATCAGCCAAGGGAGTGAAACACAAGTACCCAGGGAAGGATTTCCTTTTTTGAAATCAATAAATTCTAATTGCCAATCATGCAAATAAATGTGCCTTGCTGGAGCAATGTTATCGTCCACCAGGACCGAATGGTATTAACTCATTGAGGAAACTTCATCCTCTGACTGCAGATTGAAGTGAATGAAATGTCTTTTAGGGGACCCTGCCACCCTGGTTCTGATGATTGAATTCTAATTAAATACATATTACTTTTACCTTGCTTATTAATGACAAACGTATCAACCTTTCTACTGGAAAGTGAACTAAAAATCCAATTTGAGTAAAGAATTGCAAATGCCTCGTGTAAAAGACTGCACACAAAACAAACCAGATGTTCCAAGCTGCATTGAGAGAGCTTTACAGAACATCTGGGAGACTTTTTTTTTCCGTCAGCCATTGGTAAAAGAAATACATTGCCAGCAAGGAAACTGCTTCCATTTTTAATACTCATATAATTGGTTTACTCCTGTAACCAATGCAGTATTAAGGCAAAAAGGGAGGGTTGAAAGAAAACAATGATACTGGTCAAAGTTTAGAAAGGTCATGGGGTTTGTGGATGGAAAGGAGAGTGGAGGAGGATAGAGCTTATTTTCCCCCATAAAGCTTTCTTATTTACTGCAAGGTTGTGAAATTTGGAAAAAAATACTAATAAAATTTATTGCCAGGGGTTGTAAGAAGATCATACCTTGGTTCTATTTTCAGCTCCAAACAGATTATAGGACAATGGAGCATAAATGGAAATTAAAACAGATTTAGAACAGACGTTAGGAAGCACTTTTTCACATCGAGGATAATAAATGTGTGGAATGGCCTATCAAGCAAGGTTGTAAAGGCAAAGACACTGGGATCATTCACGCAACAACTTGGGAAATAGCACACTAAAATGGAATGAGACTGGATGGCGAGGTGGCCTCTGTTTAGATTTCTGGGATGTGCTTCAAGTCTGCAGGTTCCTTTCCTTTCCTTTCCTTTCCTTTCCTTTCCTTTCCTTTCCTTT
>JAHLSL010015572.1:0-28186 GCA_025920805.1 Petroica traversi | reverse complement strand
CTGTGAAATGCCTCTGGGCAAAACAGGGGTAAGATTTCAGTGTAAACGGCCTTTTTTAGCTTACTGCTCTGCAGGTTGACATTTCACCCAGCAGGGAGAAAAATCTGAATTGTTACAAGGAACCAAGCAGTAAGGAGTAGGCTCCATGGTAAGTCATCATCTTTCCAGCAAGAAAGTCTCATTTTTTTCCCTACCCCTGAAACAATTCACAGGAAAATGATCATCAGAATAAGAATTGTTAACTGATTAGATTATTGTCAGCGTTCAGTACAAGAACATTGCCAAGCGCTCAAGGGTAAGTATTATTTTCATCTACTGATGAGGCTAAGAAAGGATTGTGCACCCAATTCCCTGTGCATTAATGATCTGAAGATATTTGGGTTGGGTTGCATTGTTTTCCCCCTCTTTCAAAGTGAGCCACAGAGCTCTTTGCTGCCAGGAAGTGTTATTTAAGAATATGAGCTTCTTTTGTAAAGGGAAGGGCATAATTAGATGTTAAGAACTGATTATTGCATTGTTCTCCACAGAGATTTCCAAAAGGAATGGCATTTGAAGAAAGAAGGCAAAGTATGTATTGTGCTTGGAAAGTGAGAGGTATCTGCCTTAAACATTCCCTGCCTTCATATCAGAAAACTTTACAAGAGATGTAACCCAACTTCTATTGCACAGTGCCTGCAAGGACACCATTGACCAACCCTACCTGCTGCGGGGCTCCCACCAAAAAACCAGAAAAAAAACCCCTCTCATCCAGCAGGAATCACTTGGAACAGAAAACCATGATTTTAAATTTTTTTTTATTTTATTTTAAGGTACTTGAAACAAGCTGAACTTGTGCCTACACATGGCTGCTTCCTGCTACTCCAGCCCCAGGGAGCTGACACACCTCGTGCTTCCTCCTCTAGGCACTCAGGGAAGCCAAAAGTTCAGGCAGCCCTCAGAGAAACCTTTGGAAGAAATAAGCCCTCCTGAGCAGAAAAGGACTCATCCAAATCACCCAAATTCTAAATATATAGGACAGATCTTAGGCACTCCTCCATGGTGCACATAGAGGCACACAGCGACCCAGGTTTCAGGCTGGTATCCACTAAGAACCCCCCTAATCTGTGCCATACTACACAGAATTTATGCTTTCTAGGTGCCATCTCCCCAAAAGTTCTTAAAAATCAACCAGACAAACATCATGCACTTCTCTGGAGGCTCCTGGCAGTCCCTGGCAGATTGGTCAAGGGGAACAGCCAGCACAGACCTTCAGCTGCTGCCTGACCTCCATTTGATTTTCAGCAGCAGCAGCTGGGAGGGGATGCCTGGCTTGAGCATTCACTTTATTGCTCTTCTCACAAAGTGAGGAGTGCTTCAGCTTTGCTTAACACCTCCTGAAACCACAGAGACATCACCTTCTCAAAGCTGCCTCTTGCTGCTGCTGCTTCTTCCTCCTCAGCCTCCATCATGTATCATGTATGGAGCTCCTCTAAAACACACCTGAAAGCTCCTGTTCCTACCGGAAAAACCCCGGTAGAACCTCTTACTCTGTACTGGCCTTTTCCCCTCCACTGCTGGAGTTTCCATAAGTTCTGATGAATTAGGAAATGCTGCAGTTTTAAACAACTGGACTTCTTTCTAGCAGTTCCCAAGGAATTTCACCTCTCTTTCTAGAAAAAGAAAATAGGAATTGGTGTTAAAGTCTGCTCACAGTATCTTCACCATTTTGCAAGGTTGCTTGAAGTATTTCATTATTAAAGTCTTTAAGGCACATTTAAAAGCTCATTTAGATAAAATTTTCCTACTGCTTTTGTCAGACGTTTGCTCTAAAACCTCTTGGATGTCATACTAAAAAAAGTCCAAATCCTCAAACTATAATTTCTATGAAAGAGAAATTTAAACCATACCCAATACTACCTAAATATTTGCACCTAGTCTACATATACAAGCACAGAGGAAAAGTGTAAGAGCACCCTAGCCATTCTGACCTCAGGTAAAAGGATTTTTCTAGCCCTTTTCCCTGCCTTTTTTTTCCTTTTTCTGTGTCCGTGGGACCACAGATTCACCTTTATTTAATAATAACTAAAAATTTAACTGACTACATACAAGAAATAAATATGTTTCACTTTTTACCGTACTTTGTCAAAAATGGGCTTCTTCAGGCAGTTCTTGGGACCAAAACCTGAGCTGAAGCCACCACAGCTTTGGAGACAGGTGTCGCGGTCCTTTTTTGTAATCTGCAATAACAACCTTTAGCTGTATCACAATTAACGCACTCTGTGTGCCAAACTGTGATGAACTTGCCTGTTCTCTCTGGACCTGCTTCCAGTCTGAGGTGAGAACTAATGAATTGTCGGGGCCACAGGAGGAGGACAAGGACGTGCAAGCAGAGGGGAAGGAATGAGGGTACAAACATCTGCATGTAGAAGACAAAGCTCCTTGCTCTCTCCCAGGTTGTGCAGCCACTTTGTAAGGATTTGGCAGCCGAGCCATCCCTTTCCTTGCAATCACTCTGTTTACTTAGGAGCAAACCCAAATTCTGTTTGCACCGGAGTTTGTTTGAGCACATCTCCTTCACTTCCTTGTTGTGATTTGGGATTTTTTTTTTCCCTTTTCCTTCTATGCATCTTCATCCTTCATGGTTGATTTGGGTTATGATGTAAACTAAGCGAACATGACACAGCTGCTCTCTCCAATAACTAAGGAGATGCCGGCTGCCACTCACCCCAGCACTTTGGTGCTTCACAGCAGGGCTGCTGGGCTGACGGGGGCCCTGTCTTTTGGCATCTGTCTGTACCATCCTCACGCCGTTTGCTGAAACAAAACCAATGATGTTAGCAGCATATGGGCGGCCAGAACAGGGGTCATTTACCTTATTTGCCAACAAAGTAAAGGACAAGATCCAGTGGAATGGGAATATATGAAGAAGAGCTGTCAGCATGGCGGCAGAAGAGGAAACCACAGGCAGGAAGGATCCCAGGAGTCACCTCTGCCCATGTGTCCCTTTCCCGTGACATGTGGAGTCTCTGAGCTCTGTATGGACTATTTGATGCTAAGTCTGTGAGTTTTGACCAGCTGAGCTAACTCTGTCAAACTGAACTCATCTGGCTGAGGTGGACACCCCACCTCAGATACAAAGCCTGACTCCAAACCTTGCTGAAAGCTGAGAAAGGTTTTGTTGACAATCAAATTCATGTAACAGCTAACAGAAAATAAATCACTTCCATCTGCATGCTCTTGGACTAATAAAGGCTTGGTCTGAAACTGGAGGAGCCAAGAACCTGTCAGGGATCCAATCTAATTGTATATCTAACCTGACCAGAAGTAAGAATAATGGAAACCTCTCAAGTAGATTGTTCTTCTTAACTCACCGGGACAAGCCACACACCAACAGCTTGCACAATCTGACTTCTGCAAACAAAAGCAGTCTGGATAATTTTGGAGAAGACACTGAGCATTCAAACTTCCAGGTTAGCTGTCTCTGTTTGCTGCCAGAAAAAAAAAAATAGGCACTTTTTCCTTCAGAGTAGTACCTCTAGGCACAAGGTTACAGCTCTGGGCATGTTTTAACATACAGGCTGTGCTGAAACAGAGAACTTGAGGAAGATGCTTAGCAAAGAAAAATAGCTCTGAATAGAATGGTGTCTGCAGAAACCAGGGATGACAAATCTACTGCAGGATGAAAACACATGTATATAGCATTGTGAATTTAAAAGATGCCTCGCATAGCAGACGTAGCTCAAATATTTATTAAGACTCAGATGCATGAAAAATGTCCCCCTTTTTTTCGCAGTTTTTGCCTGCAAAATTAAACTCACTTGTGGGTGCTCTCATAATATGTGGTATTCTTCAAAATTGTTACCTCTCTTTCTATGTCTACAGCAATGCTTACCTAAGTCTCCATCCTCTTTTCAACGTATCATTTATAGTATCTGAGAACCTATATATTTTTATAAAACCCTTCATTTTGGGAGTTCACTATTTGCTAAAATTGTCTGGGAATTATAGGCTCAGAGGGTGTTATTTCTATCTGATAATTTAACAAAAATCTTTAACTTAAAAAAAATCAGGGTTTTTTGTGTGTGATTATTATAAAAAATGTTAAAAACTGAGAAAATGTGATTTTTATATCTTGCTCAAGTTTAAATAAATATAATCCCCTAAAAAAATTATCAGAATTTTTGGCATTTTGTCAATGATATTAGGAATATACATTAGAATGCATGTTTCAATCCATGACCATGTGGCTCTACCTCTTGATTGAGTAAAATGTTTTCCAAAAACCTCGAGTGTTTTAAAAAAATGAGCAGAGTTGTATCTATGTATGAAAAGTAAAAATGTTGTAAATAAGGGAGTTGGCTTTTTTTCCCCCTCACAGTTTCAAGCTCCTCTTTCTAACTTAAATGCATAAAGATTTTTTTTTTTTGTCAGCTTCAGTGCAGAGAAACATTAAAATTCATCTCACCCCAAACCTTTGTCGGGAAAAAAAGATGTTAAATATCAGCAAATGGATCTGATAAGCTGCAGACTATTTCTGCTGTCAGAGAATGACTGTAGGACAAAAACACATGTTCAGGATTTGACATCCCTTGGCATCTTGTAAATAGCCTGCATGAATCCACACCTAAAAACTGCCAACACAAGCAAAATTGTGCCCAAGTTTCTTGTAAGTTAAGCAAGCAAAGCAGAGACATGAAACGTGGTTGGATTGAATATAGAAACCTAAAGACCCCCAAAACTGACCTTGAGATCATTTTAGCGAAAGATCTTCTCTGCACTTTTGCAGCGCCAGCCTGATTTTCTCTGTATAAAGAGCTCTGTGTGTGTGTGTGGATGGGTGAATGTGCAGGACTGCGTGATAAACACGTTATTAGGGAAAAAAACCAACAACTTTCCATAGAAGAATGATAAGAAAAAAGAACTGCTGAGTAATACAAAATAGACCCTTCCTTTTTCTTTTCTTTTTCTTTTCTTGTTGTTTTTGGGGGGTTTTTTGTTTTTTTTTTGTTTTGTTTTGTTTTTTTTTTTGTTTGTTTTGTTTTTGTTTTTGTTTTTGTTTTTTTTTAAGGATCCATTCTTTTGAAGAACTGTGAAGTAATCTTTTGGCCTGGTTTTCTTCCACTTCAACTCCACCCCCTCACTGAAAGAAAAAACATTTTTGTGATTTGTGATTCAAAGGACATCTCTTCCCTGTCTAGATGGCAATTTTTTTCTCCTTTTTTGCAAAAAAAAAAAAAAAAAAGGTTTGAAAAAAGGAAAGAAGGGATATTTAGAAAGAGGAAGAGGAGATCTGTTTCAAGAACCAGTTTCTTCTGATACAGCATCAGTGTTTGTGCCACAGATGCAGGAAGAGATTACCTTTTTTCCCAATCCCTTTTTTTCAATTTCTCAATTCTTTTTGGAGATGCTAGTCTTCCTTTCTTGGATTCAGGTTTGCCCACTGCCAGCAGGATATGTCAAAGCTTCTGCACTCAATGGAAGGATTGCTTTTTCCTGAAAACCTGGGGATTGTCTCAGCATTTGAGGGATGGATTATTCAAGGGACTATCACAGTATTAGGGGTGGCATCTGCTGGAAAGGAAATCCACACCGTGGTCAGAGATTTCACAGCCATGTTTATCCCAGTGGCTGAAGTGGGGGCACTTCCCAAAACTTCCTGTTCAAATACAATTTTCATGTCTCCGCTATAGAAGATCAACATCTCTGTGGTCCATGCTGCCTTTAATTCATAGTTCAGAGCCGAAAAGGACCACAAGGATGGTCCTACCGTCAGTGTGGCTGGGATCATGGTATAAACACGGATGGACACCAGACTTTTCCCATCCTGGAAAAGTGAGAAGGGCAATAGGATGGGGTCTGTGGAGCTAAAAAGGTTATGGAGCAGTCAAGTGCTCTGTGCCAGGATATGGTCGGGCCAGGATCTGGAAAGCGATTCTCTCCAAAGGATGTGGAACAGCTGGCAGCATGCCTCCTTCCCTCCTCTTCCTCTGAAGCACCCCTGGAGTCAGGATGCTGCCTTTAATGACTCAGTAGTCTGCTTGGCTGTGACAGATCTTGTATTTCTGGAGGGAATCAATATAAACACTTTCTTTTGTATTTCCTTATTTTTTTCCCCTTACCCATTGTAGTGCCTCTTATTTCACTGTCTGCTGTCTGTCCCCAGCACCAAAGGAAACCGTGATCCCTAATTCCCAGCGCTGCCCAGCCTGCTATAAAACTTGTCAGAGTGAAACGTAATATGCAAAAAAAATATTTTTTTCCTTTTTCTTTTTTTTTTTTCCCCCCTCCTTTTTGGCAGGCTCTGGAAAAGGCCTGTTTCCTGGCAGGAGAAAAAGCCAGCCTTGG
This sequence comes from Petroica traversi, assembly GCA_025920805.1. Taxonomy (NCBI): domain Eukaryota; kingdom Metazoa; phylum Chordata; class Aves; order Passeriformes; family Petroicidae; genus Petroica; species Petroica traversi. The sequence goes on along the minus strand of JAHLSL010015572.1, from coordinate 21,862 downwards.
CTTCAAGCAGCCACTGACAATTCCCAGCATATGGTAAGAGAGGGAGCTTCCGCCTACCCCATCAGGTAAGTGCCATCTTCCTTACTACAGCAATGATCGATGTCACGCCTGGAGAGCGCTGGCTACTGGGAGAGGAGCCAAGCGGCCAACTGGCCAGTACAAGGGAACAGGTCAGGGTGGACAAGGCCTCTGGGTGAGGAAAGCATGCTAGCATAAGCAGGCAACCAGGAAACGCAGTGTCTCAGTGCACCGTCATCTGCCTTGGGTTTTTGGCTCTGCAGCCGAGTTCCAAAGGCTTAATTTGCTCATGCTCACACTCGGGTTTAAAGTGCTTTCCAAAGGTGAATTGGAGCTTTTTTTTTGCATTTGTATTTCAGCGTCGTTTATGTGCCTTTCCCTCCCTCCTTTTTCTTTTCTAATTTTCTCTTTCAGCATCAATTCCTGCTGTTTTATAATGAGCTTTTCCTTGTTGGTTAGAAGAAGACATGATCCCACATCCCTTCCAACTCTGTTCGTTGACTCCGTGTTATTTTGGAGCAGTCCACCACAGTTCTAAGCAGAAGGGAAGTTTCCTTAGAGTAGCCCAAATTTTGCCCTGTTTAGTCCTGGACAATGATTCAGCCCCAGTTTGGACTCAGGATCTCCTTCTCCAACCCCATCTTGCACCGTGCTCTGTAGCATCACAGGAGGGTTTGGAGACCTCAGAGCTGCAGAGGGAGGAGAGAGCATGGCTGCAGTGTTCCTGAGAGGGGGACAAAGCCCTGTGTCATGGTCCCATCCTCCCGACAGGGCCCATGGCAAAAGGGTCAGGGCAAAGAGTGGCCTCCAGCCCCATTGGTGTTCCCATGGGATGTGCTTTGTCTCTGCAAGGCAGGTCTGCTCCCCAGGCTCCCAGTGCAGATAAGCACCTTCAAAGCCCCACCAAGCCGTTAAGACCAGTTCCTCAGCTGTAAATCAAAGCAGCTCCATAACACTTTTTTCCCTCTCACCTGAGCCCTGACCTGGAGGGACCACATCTTGTGGAGAGAGGGTAATTCATTCTCCATGCTCACTCAATCCATAGACCCTTGGCCAAGGATGCTGATTATTGTTAACTGGGGTGCTGTTTTTTATCATCCTGGCAGGGCTGAGAGAGCCCTAACTCATTTCACATTGAACTCTGAATAGCCAGTGCCTGGTAGGAAGTTTTGGTGAGGACCAAACTGAGCTCTTCTCCATTTATCCTATGGAGGACTGTGCATTTTGCAGCTCATTCTCCAACACAGAAATAAACTGTCAGTGGCTTCTCTTCTGGCATAGATTGATCTAATACAACTGCCTCAGTGCTCACTGCTTGTGCAGACAGTTCCAGTGCACATTACTGTCATTTCTGATGCCCTAAAAGCTGCTGCCTTCTCCCTCCCATGCTCTTAAATGCCTTAAATGCTCTTAGAAAGTGTGGTGACACTTTTACGGGTGATGGGGCAAGGGTCACAAGCTGAAACTTTTCATTCCAAGAGATGCAAAGAACAGATTCCCATCTCTAGAAGGGAAGCAGGATCTGGTTTCCTTTGTCAGTGGGTTCATTCTTTGTGCCACATAATTACAGATAAACAAAAAGAAACACGCGGCATGCCTTAAATTGAATTCAGAGTTTTCTGATTGCCACATTAATGGGAGAAAGGTTATCCCAAGCAAGTGCGTCTCTGTCTGCTGTAGGAAATCAAACTGCAATGGGAAGTGTAAAGTAGAGGAGAATCTCTTGTAAAACAGTGAGCTGAGCCATAGCTTTACCAGTCAATGCCTGAGTGCCATCAGTGACCAAAAGTACTACAGGAGATATAGGAAAGGAGGAGCAGAGCCATGTCCATAAGTTTATTCACCTAAACTCTCTGGTAGTGATGGGTGCCGAACAGCAAAACAACAAATGCAACTCATTCTCAGATGTCTTTGTTCATGGTGAACTGATTTTGTGTGCTCGCACTGGAAATGTATGGGTATTCATCCTGCAGAGGTACTTCAAAGTGTTAATCAAAAGCCAGAATGTTAAAGTAAATGCTACAGGTAGATTACTGCTTCAATCACAACATTCTGGGTAAAATTTCTGTTCTAGAAAGGCTACTATATAATATTACATTATTCTTTTCAGATTTTTAAAGTGGGTTTCAATTTTGAATTATAAGGTCTCTCCCTTTTATATGATTTGTTTGTTTTATTCTGTGGTAACAAATCAAAATGTTATATAGCATGACAAGCAGCATATACTTTGATCCAGATAAATAGAAAATCTGTTATAATGTTATACTGTTATAATCATCCTTTTGGTTTTGAAGTAAACTAAAGAAGATAAATATTTCCAGAATTACATTTTTAATGTACTGCTAATACAATTGGCACAGCATGAAACATGTACTATTAGACTGGAAAAACAGGGTCAGTGTTTAAAACAAACAAATTCCATCCCATCATGTTTCTACACAAAATATCCACTTAGCCTAATTAACTACAGCTCCTGAGCTTCGGTGAATGGATTTTCACATTTAACAAGTTCCATGGAGTTCAGCAAAGAATGATTATTTCTTTTGAATAGTCATGCTTAAAGAATATTGCTGCCCATCATACGGGATTCATTACTGCTCAGTTTCAAGAGTCTGTCATCCACAGAGGGAGCAGGAATGATTCCATATGACTTAGGTGACAAATCATAAAACATAAAAAATGAATAGCTAACAGCTGTCTGGACTTTTCCTGCTGCAAACAGTTTCCTTCAAGTTGATATTTCCTCATGCGCCTAATTTTCCAAAAAAGACAATCCAGATGTTCCAGCTGCACATTACAGGTATCTCCAGTGCAACCAGCATCTACAGAGAGATTACCAAAAGGCTTCTCTGCTTTTCTCTTCTGCCTCTTGTCTATTCTTTCCCTTTTTTTTTTAGGTTTTTTTTTTTTTTTTAGTTTTTTTTTTTAGTTTTTTATTTCTCCGCAGCAAGAGTAAAACTTGAGCATGGCCAGGTGTTTTCACTTCAGAGGCTCCAATGGCAACAACAACTCCAGTGCTTGGAAGCTAACAAATTTGTTGTGTCACAATTGATAATCAACTCTAGTAAAAGAATGTCCAAATCAATTGAGCTTTAGCAAGGGCAAACTGACTGGACACAGCCAGACTCCCAGCAAAAGTAGGCCAAGCTTGATAAATTTGCCCTTATTATAGCTATTGATGTTTAAATTTCTTCAGGGATGTTGTTACATGGGTGCCTAGTGGTGACAGAGGTACGATGACCTCCTTCGATCCTTAATCTACACCTGTTAGTTGGCTCCCTAGTTGCTTGTGAGTATACTCAAGCTTAAAGGTTAACAAAAGAAAAACAGGCCAAGTTTACGCGACTGCAGCAACGGATCAATGCAGAGTAAATAACCTTCTCTGTCTTATTTCCCCAAGCATTATTGATCCGAGTTCTTTGTTCTTTGTCATGTTTCTGTCTTCTAATCCCAGGGGACACTAAACGATCGGCTCATATTGGACATGTTAACTGGCACATTATGACAGCTACCATTTTGTCACTCAATGTGGTGCTATATATAAAAGAACCCTCCATTCAGGGGTTTCTAAGCTGCTATCTCCAAAACTTCCCATACCTGCATTTTTTATTTTGGCTTCCTTTGTCTGCTCACCCCTGACCCTTAGGTATTTTATCTGGAAGTCTGCCATAACGCTAATCTTTTTTTCTTTTATTATTATTATTAATTGTGCTCCTAAAATTTCCCCATCCTTAAAGATGGACAATAACCCAACAGTTAAAAATAATAGATACTTTTCCAGCATTCAGTGCACAGCAGGAGTTTCAGGCAGCAGCAAATGCTGGTATCAATTCTGACCTGCCAGGGCTTGTTGTTTTTTATTTAGGAACAGGAGCCCTTTCCTTTCATTATCAAGGTTACATTTAAAGGATATTGTGCTTTCTTAAGTGTTCTCAATGGATTTCTATGGGATATTACAGATATCACTCTATCCACACTGAGCCCAACCTCTGTCTTTCATGTGAGCAGATGCTCCAAGTGCCTTAATGGTTCTATAAACTTGCAGATTTGTGGTGGAAGTCTGTGTTCACTGGGAGACTATTGGATTTCTAACAAAATTAATTTGATTTCCTTCATTCTGAATGCTCTCTCTACATGCCTATCTCTGAATAAAGACTTGCCAATACTAACTCCCAGGATTATACAGAAGAAAATAAAAGGGGAAGAAAGAAAAAAAGAAAAAAAAAAAAAGAAAAGACATGAACTTTGAAGGCATGGCAACCTACTATTGCTTATTTAGCCTTCCTCACACTTTATCTAGGACACAGAAAAAGCCTATTCTAAAAGAAAAAGCTTTTTCCTCCTGTGCCAAAAAACTCCCAGCAAGGGGTCCAATCACTGGAGGAAGTGTTGCGTGCCTTTCTGTCATGGCGAGGGGGAGCCCATTGGCTGAATAGTGTCATATGGATTTAGGACTGCAAAATTCATAAGGCATTTCTGGGTCTGTCTGGCACTTAATGGACAGCATGATATAGATAGAGGGAGTAGAACTACATTTTAAACCCAAAAAAGTGTATTGATAGTCAGGAGGCAAACTCCTGCCTGTTTCCCCATGTATGGCATTTCACTGTATGAGCCATCACTAATCACCGTGCAAATATACTCTGTCCAGTGGACAATAATAGCATTATGACTTTCCTGCCACAGAATCTTATCTTTCTCTAAGTCACAGCTGAGTCAATCTGTGCTTTGAACAGGTATTTTTGCTAATGCAAAGGAATCCAGGGAACAACGCTGCTGAATATTTCAATTGAATTTCAAGTTCCTTCATGTCTCCATAACTGATAATTAGACCAACTGACCTGCTTCTGCATCGAAGCCTGCAAGAAATTAAGCAGACAATACTCTTTAGGTAGATAGGCTTTGGAGGATAGTTTATTAAAAGAAAATCAAAGACCCCACAACCAAACAAATAACATTGAACTGTGAGTCTTGGAGCAGCGTCCTCATTTGGCTGTGGGGATCTCCCCCTTTTTCCCACTGATAGCAGGGTTTGAAGAAATGTTACCAGGATGACTCAAAAGGAGAACCAAAAAAAAAGACCTGTGAAGAATTTGTCCTTGTTAGGTTCAATCATTCAAGCCTAAAACCTGTCTCAAGTCTTTTGGAGATTATTCCAATATTAATCTTTCACAGATGGCATGTTCCCTTTTTTTTTTCCAGTTTAAACCATTAAAATATGCTAAAGCCACAACTGGAACCTGGTTCTGTCTATGTACAGAAACTTCTTATTTTATTTGAAATGGTTTTGTTTTCTTTTAACATGCTGGAAATATACCCTTAAAAGACATTTTCATCTCCATAAAACATTTGTGTTTTTTGGACTTGCTGAAAAACTGAAAAATCCAGGGGTCAACCAGATTTAACAGTTAATTTATTCATTATTTGTCTTTCCAGCTGCAATTACTTTGGGGCAAACCCAACATATGCTAATGTTTTTATAATATGCCTAAAATGTCATAATAAATTCAAATTATTAATAAAACTGACATGTAAAAGTGGGAGATACCTTGTATGTGGGCAATATGTGTTATTCTAGTTGAATATTTTGCTCTGTATTTCCAATCACGATGATGATCTTTTTCAAATAAGAGAAGATTTATAGTATTGTTGTCATTAATGGGTTGGCTGGCTACAGAAAGGACACATATGCATAGTCCATATATCCACCAGAAATTTAGCATTCGCTAGAATAAAGAGTTTCTAATCCTAAGTGAGGTATAAAAGTTTTAGTTTTTTCATAAAAGTGTACTATCCCTGTCCTGCAGGTGTCAAACAGCATCCCTGTTTTTCATTCCTGTAATACTGTTAAAAGGGTTTGAAATTTTCTATTTATTATGTAGCCCGTTCACCTCTACTGCTCAGTAGGATGTTCTGCAAACTGATCTCACTGTTAGGGTGACATCAGGATGTTAAAAATAAGCCATGGTGGCATATCTGTGATAAAAAATATTATTATTTAAATAAAATTATACTTCAAATGTGCAAAGCTCCCAGTATGTTTGAAGTGTATATTTAAAGGAGATAGCCCAACTTCTCTGTAGCAAGAGAAAAGTTATATTTTTACTATAATATTTTTATGTGGCTATAAAATGTGCTAAAAAACCCTCTCAAATGATGTCTTGTTTATCTATTAATTTAGCTTTTTCAGCTGTCAGCAATTGAATCCCCTTAGATATAGAGGAAGTTCAACTTTCCTGATCCTAAATTCAGTCTCTTTTCGGAGGACAGATGCAGGTGAGGGGCCAGGTGTGCATCCCAATAACTAGAAATTCAGATCTTCTCTCCCTTTAGGTGCAAAATCCACTCCTAGATGTGGGAGCAGATCCTGATGAGCAGACAGAGAGTGGATTTTATAAAGGTGTTCAGGAGGAGGTTTTGTTTTGATTTCTTGTGTTGTTCTCTCAGCCCGGCCTTTGCCTCTGCATAGTGCAGTCTTGTACTCCAAACAGGGAACAGCAGCCAATTCTACATTTTCATACCATTTGTGCTTTGATAGGACAGCAGTCATATTCTCAGGAATCATCAGGGAATAGGATTGAGCAGAATGGATTCTCTCCTACCAGGGGCCAAGTCACACCAACTGTGAGAATTCTCACAAAGCTGGTTAGCAGATTAAGTGCTTGGTTGACTAAAGTGGCGAGGGGGAAACAGATATGTTTGTTCCTAAATCATAGAAGAAGGTTCAGAGTGTTGTATTTGGGTGTTTTTTTAATTTCTTGAGGACAGCTGAGAGGATTCTTTGTTTCCTTTAGGCTGTGGTTTCCTTCAGGAAGCTCTGAGGAGTTCAGCTGACCTTGCAAAGGTTGATTTCAGAGTTTTCCCCTGGCAAGTAGGTCATTGGGTAAAGGACTAGAGAGACAGATGTGTCAGAAGATCTTAAACTTGTCAGAAAAGATACTTTGCTTCTTCCTGTAGGAGACAACTCTTCAGTACTGTATAAGATACTCCTGATTTTCCGTATGGAATAATAAGACTCTGTCACAGCCCTCAGCTGGGGTAAACTGATGTTAATTCCATCAAACTTCGTATACTGAAGCTGACTTGCTCTAGCTGGAAAATTGGCCAGGGTCAGGGTCTGTATATTAAAAAAAACTTGGTTCTGTAGTGTGTATGCATGAGTAAGCTCATGTACAGCTTGGCTGATTTGGGATCTTGGAGAATTTTTGACATTATTAGTAGTATTCCTCCTTTCCCCTCTTCTTAAAAAGGACATTTCCATAAATAAAGCTTTTAGACTGTTCAGCAGATTTACCTCCTGCCCTCTCAGGCACACCCTAACCTCTTCTAATAATACAAACGTTATCTTAGTCTAAAAAGTTATTCTTGTCCTTGATGTGCATTTTGTACTCCTGTCAAGGGCCAGAATAGAAAGAAATCAGGGGCAGTGTGGGGAAGGGTCAAACTGAGCATGAAAAGATTCCTCTGCCTTCATGTAAAGTACAAATCAGGATTGTTAGAGCAAACAGCCACCAACGAGCCACATTATTCATAACACTTCACAGTTTTCCCATGGAAGCCGACAAATGTGCATTGCCTGAACATATTTTGTTAATTCGTTGGGTTTTTGCTATGAATACAGCTGAATAATTTCAGAGCATTTTCCTGACAGTAATGAGTGGTGCTTTGTACCTTCTCTGGGATACATATTACTACTGTTTTGCTCATTTTATGGACGGACAATCTGAGGCATAAAAAAGAGCAGGTCAAATGCAGGATTATGGAATTAAAAGGATCCTTGACAATTTTTAATGACTACCGAATATTCTAGAAAAACTCTACAATAAGTTATTAATCTGGGTCCTCTGTTATTGGAAGCATAATATTTTAGAGAAGAGTCAATACATTTAATTAAAAGATGGAAAAGTATTTATTGAAAGCATGATATTTTGGGGAAGAGTTATTACATTTAAAACATGGCAAAATATTTTTGTATTGCTTAATGAATCTTTAGACGCTAGAAACCTTTGGACCATTTGTTTGATCTTCATATTTAAACATGATTTTAACAGCAACAGTTCACCCATGGCACTACGAGACATCAGTTGCAGAAAAACACACTAATACGGACCAGAGCTGAATTAAACTGTGTTGATGGAGATAACCAGTTGCATATGTTTTTAGTTAACAGGAGCCAAATCAGATAACCACCATACAGAAACACTGGGCCTGATGGACATTTTTTTTTATATTTTTCTGAGAAAAGACTGGATTGCAGCCTGAGTCTTGGTTATTATGGTCGTCCATTTGTACTCAGGAATCAGGAAAATGAAATTCTGGATAAAGTGAAAAGATGTCTGGAGAGGAAGGAAGAGCAAAGTATGTGAAGGGCAAAGACATAAACATTGGTGCTATTCTCTTCGTGTTACTAGACAAGGACCTTCTATTGATTTCTCCGGGCATGCTTGCACTTCCTTCCTTCAGTGACTAATGATACGCCCTTTGGGTTATGATGACACTGCATTTCATGGGCCTGCAGGTCGAATACCTGATGAATTCTCTGCCTGGCTCTTACTTTAAGTCATTGTCCTGCTCCAAGCCAGGCTCTTCTCAAACGTGAGGCAAATAAGAAAGGGAGATAATTTACGTCGCGCACCCCAGGCTGGAGAATAAAGTGCAATGCTTCAAGTAGGTTCAAACATAGCAGGATATTGTCTGAAGCCTCATTTCCAGTCCGTGGCATAGCATCGAGTCTGGTGTCTTTAATGTTTTTCTCACAACAGTTTCCAGAACTCTGTTTCCTTCTGCAGGAGCCCCCAAAGTGCATATGTGTTAGGCACACATTTCCTCGCCCACCTCTGCGTTGGAACACAGATTTGTTTTAACTTTGATTAACAATCCTCCACAGAAATTTAAAGAAAGAAGTGACTGATTCTTCTCTCACTTTCAGTAAATTAGGAATAATTCCCCTCTCCCTCCCACCCCTAGGCCATGGAGTTAACATAAACAATGTGAAACTGGTGAAGGTAACAGAAGAGTTAGGCTAAAAATGAAGAAACCTACTGCCTTCAACACGGAGAATATGGGGTGCAAATTATATCTCAGCCTATTTAATTGCCAGGCAAAATGTGGGACAAGAACTCTTGGGGGCTCCCAGTCACCAGCAATATGAAGGATTTGATATTAGTAGCCTGTAATAGCTGCTCTGGACAACCCTCTTCTCATGTTCAAGAAGCAAAAACAGCAGGAGGTTTTCAGAAGTGTGAAGAAGAAGTAAGCATCTGACATTAACTTACTTGTAACAAAAGTTTGTCCTATGGCAACCCTGAGTGCCTTTGAACATATCAACCTATATTCCACCAGCAAACTAGCTTTTGTGTAATGTACTACCCAAGCTTCCCCAGCAACCACCTGGAAGATCAGTAACACCACCAATGACAGTCAAATTAATGGCACATAACCTTGAAAGGACAGATTTGATTTTTTTTTTTTCACAATACTCAACACTGTTTCTACCGTCTGGAAGAATACTTTTGAGAAGCCAGAGATCCCATCATTTAATGTGCAAAATTTAGGTTGTCAATCAGGATGCCTAAATAGCTCATGTTTGTAACAAAATGTAGCTATCAGGCTTTTTCTTGAGTGTTTCATGATGTAAATGGGAATCACTGATCCAGAGATTGAATTTACAGCTCTGATTTGAAATTTCCAGTCTCTCAAGAAAATACTCTGACTTGAGAAAACTTAGAGGGCATAAAAAAACATTCCTAATAGTCTAAAAAAGCCACTGATATTGAGAAGCCTCTAGACTTTTTTCCACAATTTCCTATTCTTACCAAATACTCAGTACAGAGAACAGTTTAAATAAATGCAGACACACTGACCCTGTCTCCCCTTCATTTGGTGCTAAATGCCCAGAGATTTCTGAACTGAAATCTGGGGAACTGTCTTTGGTTCAACATTTCCTTCTTGAGTTGCGCAGTATTTATGCTGCTTCTCTGCCAGGTGTTGGTAGAAGGGGTTGATTCTTAGTGCTTTATTATGTTTAATCATTGCTTTGGTCACTAGTTAGGGTAGTTCATGCTCATTCTGTTCCCCATCTGCCCAAACACATCAACCAGGGGAGCACGGGGTGAAAAAGGCTGCAGACCAAGCGCTGCGGTCCCACTTGAACACCTTGGCAGTGATAAGAAGTGTCAGTTTGGCTGAACACCAGAAGTTTTGGATGGTGGCAGATAGACCAATAAGGATGGGCATGGAAAGCCAACCACTCCTCTGGCTTCTGAATGGGGGATGACAGAGCCTGGGAAAGCAGAACAACAACCCATGTCAAATTCCAGTTGCATCCCAGGCATTGTTGGAATGAGCAAAGTTATTTCAGGTGGTGAGGAGTCATGGCCACGCCTCATGAGCCATTGCCCAGGCTGCGTCCTGTCCTCACACCCTGGCCAGCAACAACATGAACAGTTTCTTCTAAGAATGGGAGGTGCTTGATGCTAGAAATGATGAGACTTTTTTTTTTGTCCCTTCATGCAGCCAAATTTGATGAAACCTGTATCTTCTTTGAAATCTAATGAAGATGTGGGGTCAAGCTGAGGCAGGACTCACTCCTATAACATAAAAATTACCTGCCACAGGCCAGTGAAGTGAAGACACACAAATATGAAGGCAATTTCTTACTCTGCTGTTCCTGGAACTGTTTTTCCTGATTCATTCCCCTTCCTTTTGCTGCCACTATTAGGAGGTGCTGGCTGGATACTTTCAGTGTGGTGTTTCAGTGCAGAAATACATTGCACCAGCTGATAGAGAAATGCATTCACACACAGCGAATTCCTGAGCTGACTGCTTGTTATAGAAATATTATTCAAGAGCCAAAATTATGTGATCCTACTTGGAACAAAAAGACCATGAAAATCAGCAAGAATTTTCCTCCATTGAGGATCTGGAAATCTATGCCATCTCTTAATATCCAACAGACTTCTCAAGTATCTGGTGTGATTTTTGAAGTGAAACATATGATAGAAATGGAAAGCTTAATCGAGTTTCCTGAGCTTACTAATTACTCATTCTTTGGGTTTATTTTCTCCTGTGCTTTGCCTGACAATTGAACATGGCAGAGACGTAAATCTGAGGGGTTTGTTTTGCTTTCAACTAGCTCTTAAAACACCTTTTCTATATACACGCAGAGATTAAAATAAGAAAGAAAGGATGTCAACCATATGATAACAATGAGGAATGGCTGGACAGAGGATTGGACTCCTTAAAATGAGTATGTTTACTGTCCCATGATTGATGAATTACCAGGGATTTTAATTGTAAAGCTCTGGCTGCTATTGCCATATTTCACAGACTAGGATCAGCAGCTATTTCATCTACCTGTAATTTTATTTCTTTACCAAGTGCCTGATCATGAGAAACAATAACTGTCAGCAGTGTAAATTCCCACAGGACTTTGAAGATTTACTCTGACTAACTACAGATCCATCCAATATCTCACAAGATCAGTCTCGACCTGTCCCAGACTGAGATGTAATGTGGCTGTAGACTGTAACTGTTTACAGAAGTGGGAGCCTTCAATAGATCAGTGTATGAAATAATTCCTATTCCTCCACAGTAGTTTGTAAAGTTTCCAAAGAGCTTTCCAGGCTTTCTGGATGAAAACCTCTATATAAATGCAAGATGCCATTATTATTTATTGTTTCATTTTGACAGAAAGATGGAGGGTTTCATTTTGACTTTATATTTCCACTTCGCCTTTGTTTCATAACTTTCTGACATGCAGAATTTTCCTTTGTATTCCTTGCAAGCCTTACAACCTCCCTGTTAAGGCAGAGAGGTTGGGAATGCTGTAGCCACAAATAAGAATTAAATCAGAGCAATTTCTAATTTTTTTTTGTGTTCTTATGACATATTAGAGATCATACTAAAGGAGTCAATTTTCAGTGTCCTGTATCAGAGACTAAATGGTTCAGGATTTTCCAAAAATGAGAAAGAAACCCAATTGTGGCCAGCTCAGAAAGGCCCTTAAAATAAGGGAATTTTTTTCACAGCTTTTCGTCCTGCTAACATTGTCCCTTAGAAATAATATCTTCTATTGCTGTGAAAAAAGAGTTTCTTTGCTGTCTTTAATAGCAGTTAATTTTCTTTTTACAGCTGTAAGAAGGGTAAATGATGGGAAACCCAAATAACAGGAATTACCTGCTGTTGATTTGAATATCACAGAATTTAGCCACAGTTTGCATATATCTGAAAAGTGCAATATCAACCTCATTATTGTCCCTCACACAAATATTTTTTTTCCTTTAATTAATCCAATATTCTGTGGTGAGAAACCCTATTATGTAATTAGGCTATGAATGTTATTTCTTCTTGAATGTTTAATTTCATAAATCCTAATGAGGTAAATGTTATTTGCTTCTTCCTTGAGCAATCCGCTGTCAACCACAGGAAAAAACTACTGTTCAGTATGGCTACTCTTCTTGAGCCAGCTGGAGTCTCAATCCAGTGTCATTTTAAAGAACCTTTAGAATAGTGGATGAGAGACTCAGCTCTCATCCCATTACCAGCTTTATTTAATCTAAAATGCCTCTGAGAGAGAGAGACTCCCTTATCTCCGGGCTGTGCAAACACACCGCTGCACACTGATACAAGATCTGTTGTGAACCGTGTAGGAAAGCTGGTGGTGAGTGGAATCCTAAGTATGTGAATACAGCAGGTAAAACAGGACTGAGGAGAAGAGCTAAGGTCTATGGTCGTGTCCCAGGCTCTGGAGTTTCTGTAGTGCACAGAAATGAGAGGAGCAGTGATCCAGTTTGATGGATACCATCATCATGTTACTAACACTAATATCTTTAGCACAGCACAAAAAGAAATCAAAGAAGGCGTGTGCTGTCTAATATATTATGGTGCTCTGTAATCCCCCAAATGCTGAACTACTCATGTAGACTTTTTTTGGTGTTGTTGTTTTAGTCATAATTGCTCCAGTGTCAAATGAGATTGTAATGAGAAGTGGAGCTGTTACAGAAAGTTCACTGTTCTGGAACTTCTGTGAGATGGTGTCAAATAACAACTTTTTTTCCCCCATGTTTTTCCCACTTTTGCAGCTGCCTCTTCATTCCCTGGTTTGGAGACTGACTCAGAAACTAAGACATTAAGCTTTAAAGCTAGCTGAAAAATAAAGGGTGGAGATGTGAAAAATGTCAGGGACTTGGCATTCTTCTTTTCATTAGCTTTCAAATTTTTACAACATTCCTTAATAGTCTTGTTTAATACTGGTTGTTCCAGCCACTTTTAGAAAATATTTTGGAAGACATGAGGCCTAGATATGCAGACAAGAAGCCTGATGACTTGAGGCACAGACCAACCAAAAATTAATTCCAGATGTATCGTATGCATCTGATAAGGCAGAACCTGGTGTTTCATTAGGTTTTTTTTATAACAATCATGCAGAACAACATATAGGTTGAGATTATCTTAGTTGAACTTGTATGAACAAAATGGTAGGGATAAGAATATTTTGGACCCATTTCTCAGCACATTTGTGTGCCAGTATTTGCACAGTGTGTGGTTAATACGGACTGTAAGACCCCTTTCATTTCAAGTGTGTTCACTGAGATGGCTTCAGTTGATGACCATTCATAGTAATTATTTTTTTGTAAATCTCCATTTAATCTTGCTGATCTAAATAGAGTAATTTCAGCTCACAGGAGTTTACTGGAACTGCCTGTCTTCTAGATCTACTCTATGATCTGCAAAGAGAATTTAATGTTAGATTTGGCCTTTTCTGCCACTAACTTGTATCCTGAGCTGAACAGGAGCTCCTGAGTTCTTGCACAGAGCAATGAAAAGTCTAACTCTTGCTCACTTCTGAATACTTAAATGAAACACCTGAGTTTGGAGACCTGGCTGTAGGACAGAGGGACAGTGCCAGGGAGAAAACCATCTCTAATAATCATTGTGGGAATTTAATTTAATATCTGGATGTGTTGTTTTTTCTCTGTCAGCCCAGAGGACCCAGGGCTAGCAGATTCCCATCCACTTCAGCCCACTGCCTCAGGTTACATTAAATGAATCCAGACCTCAGATGTGCTGTCTCAAAAAGAGAGAGAGAAAAAAATCAAAATCAAAACCATACAGTAAAGCAGGAAAGAAACAGAGGGAGAAAAAAGGGATAAAAGTACCTGTAGGATGAGAAGTGCAGCTCACTGAGTATTTCCATCCTCCAACTGCTCCCTCTGCTGCCTGCAAGACTGTGAGAGGGCAGCCAGGAAGAGACGTGGTCTCTGTACGGCTGCCCAGGTGGGCTCTGCATCCTTCTTCCTCTCCCTGCTCTCAGCATTAGAGATTCTGACAGTTCCTAGATAAAGCTAAAGACTCATGTAGTGATCTTCACACTAATTGGACTGTAATGTATAGCCTCGGTCAAGCAAATCTCTCCCAGCACTCCTCTCCACAGACGGCAATCAAGCCATTTACAGAAGATGCATCGGCTGCTGGGACCCTGGAGTAACCTTAAACTGCACTGGCCTTTTGGCAGAAAACACAATTAATTTTGATACTGAAGGGTAATTAGGACTGGGGTTAAAATAAAAAATCTTCTGAACAGAGAATGTCAAAGACTGGGAAGGAAAGTCTTTCCCTGTACGCAGTGTGTTGAAGGTCTGTAAGCACAGCAACTGTCAGCTCACAGTAATTCAGGGCACTTCAGAAACCCCCTGTTTCCATAGAAGAAATGTAAATTCAGATTAATAAGCACCACACTCAAACCCGACTAAGACTGATTGCCACTTTCTTCCAGTCTTTGCTGCCAGAGTGAGCACAGCTTCTTCTTGTTCTTGCATGGGAAACCTGCTTTACCTCCCAGAATTTAGTGAAATGAGCAAATGCATTTATTTTGTACTGTTTCATTTCCAAATGTAAATTCTCTCCCAGATGACACTCTGCAAATCTCAACTCAGAGGAAATCATGTCAGCAACTCTGTAAACTTCTTTTTAGAAGCACAGAAGGTGTTTACAGTGATACACTTCTACATGCACCAACATGCCCTGCCATATGTGCAAAGCATCCAGAATTTCGGCCTCACCTGTGCAAAAGGCTTAAGTCCATGTGACTCTTCACAACTTTACTGTGAAGGTGGTGAGGCCCTGGCACAGGTTTCGCAGAGAGGTTGTGAATGCCCCAGCCCTGGCAGTGTTCAAGGTCAGGTTGGATGGAACATTGAGAAATCTGGTCTAGTGGAAGGTGTCCCTGCCCACAGCAGGAGGCTGGAACTAAATGATCCTTGAGGCCCCTTCCAATACAAGCTATTCTATGAATCTTTTCTATGAACTCAATAAAATGCACCAGATTTATTGGTTGTGGGTTTTCTTCTTTTTTACCTCCCCAGGACAATCCGCTAAACACTCAGCCGAAGTCCTTGAGTGTCACTGGCGCAGCTCAAGCACCAGAAAAGCCATTCAAGCACAGAAAGGAAGACAATGTTCAGTGTGAAAATTTTAGTTCCACATCTTTTTAAGGTCAAGGGATAAAAGATGAATGCTTAGAAATCATATGTGAAATCCTGATTGAGCAACATCTTGAAGGGAATATCTTCATGTATGCATGTATAGAGTATCTGGAAACAGGTGGAGGAGGGTGAGAAGGAGTCTTCATTAAATGATAAAAAATCAAGATGCTACTTCCCTTGATGCTATCAAAACCACTGATTTTTCTTTGTACTTGCATGTTTTCTTTTCCAGTTATAGGGATCCCCATTCTGCGGTGAGCTGATTTCATATCTGAGACTCGGTCAGCCATCCCACAAGTTGAATGAGGGAAAACACTAACTGATGTTAGATTTTCACAGTGGATAGGTTTTATTTTATTTAAAAACCTCCTTGGGGAATCTCTCAGCAGCAAAAATGGCATGAGAAGCACTAGCAGCAAATAGAGCAATGGCGTTCTCAGGGTTAAATCTATTGTTTTGGGGGATTGATTCAATCTCTGTTTTGTCAACCTGTTTAAGTTTCAGGGCCCCCTTCCCACCAGGTACAAGAAAGGGTGAGGAGTCCGGAGTAACTCATTTGGGCCTTTTAAGATCAACATGATTCATATTGTGTACAGCCTCTGTCATGGGTTGTGCACAGCCCACTGCCAGAACCCCTTTCACCCTCTCAATCTTGCACCAAAGGGGGCAGGTGGACAAGATAACTTAATAGCTCTTATTCATTTGGAATTTCCCTGGTTATGGGATAGGTCACCTTGTTCAGTGAGAGATCATTTAAATCTTCAGCCCAAACTCAAGTTTTGATGTAAGCAAGTTCCTCAGGAGCTGAACTTAATGTTTCTTCTCTTGTTATCTTGCAGTTTCTTGAGGTGTCCCTTCATGAGGGACAAGGGCTCCAATGGTAACAGAAATAATAATAATCCACCATGTTCATGAAATTCAGATGAAAGTGAAAATTCTCACCCAGTGACAGCATGAGAGACAGGAGCTGGTTTAGTGTCTGAAAAGATATGACTGTGTGTTGTAACCAGACTTAAGAGGGGCTCCCACAAACACACAGATGAGGGGTAGGAGGGCAGAGCATTCCCATCCACTCCTGCAGAGACTGACCTGCATCAAATCATGCAATCAAACTACTTGATTCAGTTCAGGTTGTAATGAACCCTGGAAGCTGGAAAGGATGAATTACCTAGGGTTTATCACTATTATTATCTTCCTGGGTATATTATAATTTCCTTTCCTAGAATTTTAAACAATTTCTAAACATGGAATCAGTAATGTTAGTCTGAATGCAAGACAAAACAAAGCTCTACATTTGAAAACAGCTAGCATCAACCTTACAAAGAAATTAACTAATTCTGATGATATGAATGCCCTGCATTTTAATACCTTGAAGCATGTGAGCAACCAAAGCACAGTTTAAATGCTGTGGGGTTTTTTTGTTTGCCTGTTTGTTTTTAAAATCCTTCCCGTGGAGATCCGTAGCTGTTCTAGTTGCTCGTACAAGCATCATCATATAGTTACATGCCAAAATGCACCCAAAAAAATTACAAAACATTCCCAGATTTTTGAAGCTCAAGGTGAATCAATATAGCTTGGGGAAAAAAAAAACAAACAACAAAAAAAAACCAAGGATAATTTTTAAAAAAGCCACATTGGCATTTTTACACACACACACAAAATCACCATGTATTTTTTCGCTGCAAAAAATTCAGTTGTGATTTTTGCACAAATTTCATTAATAAACAATACGTCTATCATGATTTTCATCCAAAGAAGGGAAATCACCTAAAAACTCTATTTAATTAACCTTTACAGCCCCCTTGTGAGCTTGGCATTATTATCTCCATTTCACAAATGGGCACATTGAAACACAATGAGCTTAAGTGACTTCCTTACAAGTAAAACTACACAGCAGGTCAATGGCAGAGCTTGGAATAGATCCCAAATCTCTTGGGCCTTGGTCCCATGTTTTAAGTGCTACAAAACTTCCCTTCTTAAAACTGGTGGTGTTTCAGATCATTATTTTTTGTTTTATTCAGCACAAGGTGCTCACATCTGGGATAAAGCTCTGGAAAGCATCTAAAAAATGCTGGGCAATTTGAGCATCTAAAAGAGCGTCTAAGAAGGAGAAACAAGCTCTTTCATTTTGTTTAAGGGCTGTACACAAATGTCTCTGGTGGAAAATAAGGAGTCTTTAAGAATGATGTGTGACTTCTAGTGATGGAGCCTGGGTTAGCAAGGGTATTTATTTTTCCCTTCATTAAGAAACAACTTATCATTCCAGTAAAGGAGCTGTTAATGAGTTTGTTCACACTCGCTGAGAAATGACTGCAGGATACTCCTCAGAGAACTTACTCTGAATGCATACATAAACCAGCCAGAGCTCTAGGTACAACCAGCAACCTGCAAAGGGAGAGGAAGTGCTTTTGGATCTCTGCCTTTCCGTCTGCTTGCTTCTTTGTTTGTTTTTCCTCCCCCTCCAGTGCTGTTGCACAGATCTGGGAGGAAACCAGCAGATTTGGAGTGTGCAGGTTGGGGTCTACGTTCCTGGACTGCCACCAGATCTAAGCAAGGGGCACAGTGACAGTGTGACACTGCTGGACAGGAGGATGTGCTCAGCCTGCACCTCACCCAGGAAGCCAAGATCTGCTGCCCAAATCACCAGGAGAGGGATCTGCCCATGTGTCTCGTTGGTGCTGTGGCACTTCATCCATGGCATGAGCTGGCTGCCCTCAGCAGCTCTAACAGCACCCAGCTCCCTGAGGTGGCCACTCAGGTTGTGTCCAGCAGGACATGTGGGGGTACATCCACGCCCCAACAGAGGAGGATGAGGTTGGCACTGATGTTTTCTTCTGCCTCTGCCTTCAGCATGGCCTCAGGCTGCTAGCTCAAAGTCTGTGCAGTCCTGTACAGGGCAAAGTTTGGGATTCCCCAGTACTGGAAAACATTCTCCTGGCACGATTTCAGACACCCTTTTGATGTTACAGGTTTCCAGTGAGGGTTAACACATAATTAGGCTGTGCAATGCTATCAGAGAATCACTGAGCAGACAAGGCAGCCTGCCCACTTGGGCAGTCCAGTGATAATTGTCAGACTGCTCCTCATGTCTTCAGACTGTTTCCAACAAAACTGGATGCCTGTGTCTGGGCTATATATATGTGTATATAGATAATCACCATCCACCTATTGTCCTCCTGTTCGTTTTTGTCAGCTGTTTTGAGAAGTATTTCCGACTCAGCAGCATGAATAATTGTTGGGGTTTCTTGTTTGTTTGACAAAATATGGATAACAAATGGCAGCATTTGCTCTTCAAACTCCAGTTCTACCCCGAGAAGACCCACCCTGACCTCCGAAACAAAATCAGTAACTTCACTCCTCTTCATTTCCTCATCCTGTGTCTAAACCCAGGGGAAGTGGGTTGAGACCTTTTGCACATAATCTGACACACGGCACGCAGGGCCGGAAGGCAGAAAATCATTTCAACAAAAGGCCAGAGCTCTGGGTTAGGTAAATTCAGGAAGGAGAGAGATAGGAAATGGCAGTAATGTCGCCAATAGGCCAAGAGGATCCTGGAACCAGCCAGGGTGTGAAATATGAGGTTGTGTCTAACAAGGACTGAGTAAAAAAAGTTCAGCTCACTTTGAAACATATGACACCAAAGACATTTACAAAAACAGCTTTGGCGAGGA
Source organism: Petroica traversi (assembly GCA_025920805.1). Classification (NCBI taxonomy): domain Eukaryota; kingdom Metazoa; phylum Chordata; class Aves; order Passeriformes; family Petroicidae; genus Petroica; species Petroica traversi. The sequence continues at coordinate 2,688 of JAHLSL010015572.1, read as the reverse complement.
GGTGGGAAGACATTTATTTTCTTCAGGGAAACTGCCCTCAAAGAAAAGAATTGTGTTTGATATCCAAGGCTGGGACAGCAGATAGGACGGCCAGAGGACTCACCCAGCCACGTGACATAATCCCAGGATGAATTTCCCCACATGAATCTTACCCTTTCAGCCAGGCAAAGGCCCTATTGTCACTTTGTGTAGCATATGTGTGTATTTTTGTTTGCATGCTTAGCTCACAGCCCCACGTACACGCACTGAGGTTTCACTCATGCTGTTCTTATAGAGATCACTGTTACCTGTTACTGGAAGAACTCAGTTCTACACATATTTTGAGTACTTCCAGGAATGGTGAGTCCACCAGTCCCCTGGGCAGCCTGTTCCAATGCTTGGCTGCCCTTTCAGTGAAGAAAGTTTTCCTAATATCTAATCTAAACCTCCCCTGGTGCACTTTGTGTGTGTTTCCTTTTGTCCTGTCACTTTTTACCTGGGGAAAAAAGAATGACCCTCACCTGTCTACAACTTCCTGAGATGGAAATAGCACAACAATATCCTTTACTAACTACTTTGGCAGCTCCTTGACTGAATCAGGAAGTTCAGAGGTAGACTGAAAGGAAGGGATAAAAAAAACCAAAAAAAAAAAGCAGAAAAAATCCCAGCCCACACACCAAAAACTGGGACCCAGATAACTTGATTCTTTTCCCTGAGACTTTAAAACTTATTTGATATGAGCTTGATTTGTTTTGTCAGTAAAGGGTTAAAGTTCTCTCTTTCAAACAAGTAGGTGGATGTTCCATTAAAGGCAATGACAGTTTTGTTATTAACACCAATGAAAACAGGATCCAGCTCTTCATCACCCATCTACCTCCCAGTAAACCCACACATCCTGAGAGAATAGAGGTTCCTTTTGACTGTTACATGTTTTTCTACACTGTCCTTGGACCCCATCTGCATCCTCTACCTGAATTAAAATGAGTCCTCCTTTCTTTATCCTCCCCCTGACTTCATTCCCACTGACCCTCTTTTGAGCTGATCTCATTTAAGACTGAGTGTATTTTATTTCTTTTACGACTTAGTCTTCTGTAAGAAACTCCCAGTCCTTCCAACCTCATGCCACATGTGACATTCTGTCCCCATCAAAAATCAGATCATTCCTTCAAAATAAGAACTGGCACCAGGTCAAAGTCCTGAAGATGAAAGGAAGGGTTAAGTTTACTTTCAATATTGGAGGACGGTTCGGATATAAATGTTGAGGTTAAAAAGTCCAGATGGTAATTCAACTGTATCCCTGCTATAAACATGATTTGATTTATGGGAACCACTAATGGTATCTCAGTTTAGATCTGGATGGCTTTGCTTTCTCTCATCTGTAGCTTGAAATTCACCGGATTTTTTTTCACTCCCACCATGAATCTTTCACTACAAAGAGTAACTCCTATCAAGAATTTGGGAGTTCTTTAAAACCCAGCAATTGATAAACATTAACAATCTTAATCCATGCAAATTACCGTCTGAAGCCTTTATTTATAACACCGAGCGGATATGCTTATTCAAAGCAGCCTAAAAGAGCTTTGTCAAGTTCAGTCCTACAGAACTGTATCTCCTATTGCTGTTTTCTCTCTCCTGTCCTTCGGGGATCAAACTGAATCAGTTTTCACTTTTTTTCTGACGTTGCGATTATTAGGTTTCTCAGTTTTGTCAGAAAAATCCATCAGAAATGTTTATCTCATGGGGCAAATAGCAATGGAACAGCATGTTTATCACTTCGAGGGCCATAATCTACAGGCAGCAATGGCCCCAATCTGGTTTGTTTTAAAACATAGAGGCTGAAAAAGAAAAATGCCCATGTCTGAAATGTGTGATGGAGATGTGCAGAACTGCATTAGCCCTGACACCCATTTCTTTATGTCTCTATATTTCAGTTGTCAGTCATTACATATATGTTGCCTGAAGTCCTTACAGTTTACTACTTCCAGCCTTGAAAAAGCAAAACAGTTGGCCCCAACCATTAACACCTAAGAAAGGTAGCTTTTCATGGTGGACTTTGCAGAAATCTGTGTTCCCAAAGGAGTTACTCTAAACTGCAGGCTCCTGGGGGAGGTAAAAATCTGCTTTAGGATAGGGGGAGAGGAGTGCTTTGAAAACAGTCACGATGGAAGGACCACGTTCGTGTTATGTCTGGGTACCCAGTCTGTGTTTAAGACACCTAAACTGTAGATAAATGTCCATTTTTAAGACTATCCAAACAAGCAGAATAATAAGTAGATCAATGTTTACAACATACATTTTTTTCCTTTATGCATGCCATGGAGAAATAACACAGAGCACAGCACAGAGTGAAAAATGAAGAGTGTCTTAGGAATACCCCAACCTCATTTGTTGGGTCAGTGCATAATGAAAGAGTAGCCAGGTATTCAGGATCTCAGTTTTACAAGGATTTATAGATGCATTGATTGGCTTTGAATTGCTTATGTCTCCAAAGACTTGCAATGTGCTTCCACCAAACCATTAGCATTTCTCCTAAACTCCTCAGACTGAGGGAATGCAGGAATGAAAGAGAGCAAATAAACCACATGGGACAGATGGCAACTAATTCCCTCTTGTGACATTTTGTGGTATCAAAGTGATGTGGTCACCACAGGCAATGCAGGAAAGGGAGAGGGAGAGGGAGAGGGAGAGGGAGAGGGAGAGGGAGAGGGA
>JAHLSL010015547.1:0-71475 GCA_025920805.1 Petroica traversi | reverse complement strand
ACCCCGGCCGGACCCCCCACTGCTGTCCCATGCCCCGGGGAGGGGGCACGGCGCTGCCCCAGGCCCAGCCCTCGCCACCACCAGCACATGCCCCTCTCCGGCGAGGCTCGGGCAGTGGGAGAAGGAGCCAACGCTGAGCTCACAGTCTCTGGCACCGGGGTGCGGATCCCCAGGCAGGACAGAGCCCCCACTGCCACCCCAGGGACGCCTTTTCCCACTGGGGGAAATGTCACCTTGCGGCTGAGGGGCCTCGCACTCGGATGCTCCTTCCCGTGGCTCCTGCCTCAGCTTTGTTTGGTGTATTAACCCAGCCGGGCTGGATGACTTGAGAATAAAACCCAAGCCTTCAGAGCAGTCCCGGTTTCCAGCCTTAATTCCCAGCCCTGGCGCTGGCGGCTGGAGGAAAAGCATCATCCAGGCTGGGAAACTGGGAGCCTGAGGTGGAGACAGGCAGTGAGGCTGCCGACAGGGCTGGATCCCACCAGGGGTAGCCTGTTAAGGTCAAGATCTACAGCTTTCATTTGTGGAGCTAGAAAAACAAAATGCAAATTGAAGAGCCTGTAGGCTAAAGCAAAACCTATTCTTAAAGTTTTTGTCTTGTTAAGCAAGGAAATAGAGTGCCAAATAGGCTTTGTTAAGTGGCAGTCTAATTAATAATTTAAAATCTTGTAGCTGTCTTTCATTAGAATTTATCTGTACATCAACCACAAAATCAGTCAAACACACTCATTTATAAGTTAATACCGTTCCTGAATAATTCAACAGGCAGTTAGAGGAGGCCTCCATCCTGCCGACAGGTTCTCCCCTCCCTGCCTCACCGTGGCCAGGTGTCCCTGGGCAGGGGGTCCCTGTCCCCAGTGTTGGCCCCAAGTGGGGTGTGGAGGGGACACCCCACATGTGAGGCAAGGGGACAAGGGGACAGCTTTGGCTGGGGCCAAACCCCTCTGCGGGGCTCGGGGGCGGCTGCGTTTGTCAGGGATGGTGGCAACGCAAGGCTGTGCTGGTGGGTGGCAGCGCGGGCTGGTGGTGGCACTGCCACCTCCTTCCACGTCCTGCTGCTGGGGGCTTGAGGCTGGGGCCATGGCAGGAGCTGTGCCGTGGTTGTCACCTCCAAGGAAGGCAGCTCTGAGGGGACGGCTCCACACGCGGTGCCACGCGGGCACAATCGTTTGCAGCGGGATGGTGGCAGCGTGGCCGGGGAGGTGCTGCGATTCCTGGGAGCATTTTGGGCCTCCTGCACCCCGTGAGCTTCACCCGCGGAGTCACTGGTGGGATTCAGGGTGGATTTTGTGCTCTGGGATGTCATAGGTGGCGTGGCAGTGTGTGACAATGTGGGGTGCAGCTCCATCCCGGGTGAGGGTGTCACAGCCTTGTCAGAGGTGGCCGCAGGCAGCTGCAGGCAGGAGTGCAATACTGGCGATGCAGGAGGAGGAGATTTCCAGGTCAAGGATGACACCAAGGTCATGGGCAGCCACATCCCTGTCCCTTCCACCGCTCATGCCATCGACGGGGCGTCCAGCCTCCATCCCTGCCTGCCAGGCCAGCAGTCAGCGGGCAGGGTGCAGGCGCAGGCTGGACTGCGGTTCTTGCGCCGGGGAGCCAAGAGCCCAGAAACCTTTCTGCTTATAAAAGTTTAATTTCCTAAAGAGCTGATAGGAAGCCACAAGCTCTCTGTGCCCGGTGAAGCGAGGGGGGGGTCAGGATGCGGCCCAGGCTGTCCCTGCGGTGGTGCTGGGGGGAGTGAGGAGGGCTCAGCAGATGAGACCTGCCCAGAGCTGGAGCTGGAGCCGGGATGTGAAGGAGCCGTCGCTGCTCAGTGACCTGCACTGATGGAGCCCGGCAGGGTCAGAGCCGTGGCCACGCTCGGTTGGATGTTATTCCCACCTTTTGCCTAAAACACCTCACCCGGCACCCCGCAGTCCCATCCTGGAGGCTGTGGGTGACACTCCAGGTGGCCTCAAAGCACTGCCCTAAAATCATCGGTGAACCTGCTGGGGAGACGTAAAAATATGCATTTTCCTGAGTGATTTCACACCCGCCTTTCCCTGAAGCACTTGGTGGTGCTGGAGCCGGTGGCACGGAGCAGCAGCACGAGCAGTGGGGCTCCGTGGTCTGCAGGATGAGGCCAGCAGTGGGATGTCATTGCCTTGGGCCCGGCAGGAATTTGGGCTGCTGGAAACTGCTGGAGAGCTGATGGGTTTTGACAGCAAGTGCCAAAATCTTGTTTGAAGGGAAAAACCAGGCAGGGATGTGTGGGAGCCTGGAGGGACATGGTGGTGGCCAGGTGTGACCAGGGCTGTCTCCTGTTGGGGTGTCCCCTGCTCCTGGTGGTGCCCCTGTGGGGTGTAGAGGCAAAGCCCCTCTTGCAGAGGAGTGACCCAGGACACAGCCCCACATCACTGGGGCACCACTTGTCCCGCTCTGTCCCACACTGGGGCACCCCTGGGTGACACTGCTGCCCATGCCCACCCCAGGGAGCTGCTGCAGCCTCCCCCAAATAGCCCAAAACTTGGGCTTTGTTTGCAAAGTGCAGTTCCAGGCTTCAGCCACGATCAGGAGAGGCTCGGGTTATTAAGAGCAGATTATGTTTGCAGAGCACTTTGGTGGAGCAGCAGCAGCACAGGCACCCACACCCCAGCAGTGGCGGCTGTGTTTGGGTTCCCAGCAGGCTGGGATGGGCGAGGTGTTGCCCTGGTTCAGAACCCTCTGAAGGAGGCTGGAGGCTGATTTAAGAGCAGAGGCAACAAGTGGGAGGCTGCAGGGAGAGCCATGAGGCCGGGAGCAAGCGGGATCCTGGTGGGAGTCAGCGAGGAGGAGCCGTGGATCCATGAGCTGGCACGGGCAGGGGTGCAGGGCATGGCCTCAGGAGCACCCCTGGGTGCAGACACATCCGTGTCCTCTCCAGCAAGGCAGCTCTTCCCCTGCTATTTTGGGTGCCGCTGCTCAAGCCCAAGGTGGAAGGAGCTGGCTCAGCCTCTGGATCCTCTGCCAGCAGCAGGGCTGGTGCTGTCCCCGCTCCGGGTGTCAACGCCACGTCCCATCTCCCAAACCGAGGAAGCACCAATCCCACCGATCCCCCTGTGCCATCCCTGCGGAACAGCATCACCATGGAAACCCGCAGCCCTGCGCCTGCCGCCCGGCAATCAAGAGGGGGGACACTTTTAGGAGTATTATTTTTGCTGATGACAAATGGTGGAGGCTCGGTGCTGACAAAGGAGATGAGCCTGGCGCTGGGCATCGCCCGTTTTCCCCGTGGCCGGCCTTTCTCCTGCTTTTCCAGCCGAGGGCACATGCTGATGGGGCAGCCCGGGTTTAAAGTGCGGGCAGGGCGAGCGGCAGATGCAGGACGGGGAGATGCGGGGGGCAATCTTCTTTGCTCAGATTAGGATTGGGGGTTATTAAGCGGAAAATGCTCCATTTGGTGCAGAAAGCTCCTTTTCCTTTTTAAAACCATATGTGCCCGCTGGCTGCTTGCTTCCCGGTGGCGTTGGCACAGCGGCTCGGAGCCGGCACGGCAGCTTGGAACCAGCCCAGCTTTGGTGAGCAGCTTTTAGCGGTGCTCCTGCCTGGGCTGGGAGAGCCGTGACCGCTCTGGTGCTAAAAGCTGGTTCCACTCAGGGCTGAGTCTCTCGTGGCCAGCGGGATCTGGCCCTGGAGAGGCGATGGCACAGCAGGCTGTGGGTCCGTGGTGCTCCGAACAGATCCCGTGTGTGGGGAGGGCGCGGTGCTGGGGCCGGAGGGTGCCAGAGATGCTCCACGTGCTCCCCAAGTCCCGGCATCACCATCACACGGCGAGGATGCAGCCGCTGTTTCCCGGGGAGCAGCGGCGGGAGGGAATTTGGCTGCTGCTGCTCTGGCAGGGCTCCTCACGGAGCAGCCCTGCAAGCGGAGGGGAGGTGCCAGCGGCTCCGCCAGCCCCGTGTGCCGCACTTGGGAACCGCTTTCTATTTTTTCCCAGCTGCATTTGCACCAGCGCCTGCATTGGTTTGCTCGGGGAAACCCCATCCCCGTCACCACGGGACCCCCACGGTGCCGCCCGAGGGGTGCAGAGCCCGTCCTTGGGCACGGAGAATGTCACCGGGCTTTTTGGCCCGAGGTGACCTGGGCGAGAGCTTGCCTGTGAGACCTTCACCCAGCTGGGCACCCATGAGCATTTGGGATGCGCTTGCATCGGGCAGAGCCCTTCTGGTCCCCGCGGGGTGAAGGCAGAAGGGGACAAAGCTGCCGGCTGCATCCGCTGCCAGCTCCTGCCTCCCTGAGCCTCCCTCCTTCCCTCCCTCCCCGCTGCCTGCAAATTCGGCATCCCATCGGGTGCTGGATACAGCCACCCTGCGGGAAGCACACCAGAGCCAGCAGAGGGGTTGGGATGATCCCCCCTCGGCAGGGATATGCTGGGGTGTTTGTGCTAACAAGCCCAGCGTATTATAATTTCAATGGAATTTAAAAAACAAAATAGTCCTCAGACAAACGACTCTGCAGTGCCTCTGCCAGGGCCTAAGATCTGCTGCTATCTATTTTTTAATAATTGAGGGTAATAAATATGTATTTCTTTCTCCTTTCTCTCCGTACGCCGCAGCTTGTCAGCTCCCTGCGTCTCTCCTCTGATCAGACCCCATCTTTGCCGCGCGGAAAGGAAAAGAAAGGGAAAAAAGAAAGAGAGGGGAGAGGAGAAAAAAAAAGAGATTCTTTAAGCAAAAAGGATTAAAGCCTTGAAAGTAGGTCTGCCCGAGCCACTCGGCTCTTCCTGCTCCCTGCCAGCCGCAGACAGGGCCAGGGACAGGAGGAGCATCCCCCGGTGGTGAAATCCGTCCCCGCGGGGATTTTTTGGGTGCAGAGCCCAGCTGGGCAGCGGCAAATCCCCCGGGGGACGGGGCTGTGGCTGGGCAGAGCCGCCGGGGAACTTGGCAAACCGCTGCTCCGAGCCGGTTCTGCTTCGGCGGCAGATATTCCCCGGCTTATTATTCCCTCTGGTTTTCAGATGGAGATGTTGGCTCGAAGACGCGGAGGGGGTTTGGCGGTGGGGCTGAGCCCGGGCCATGCTGCGGGACCCCCCCGGCCGCGGGATGCTGGGGCGGAGGAGGCGCTGGTGTGAAGGAAGAGGCTATTTATAGCTTCCCTCGGCTTTTGTTCCTTTTCCAGTAGAGCTCCTCTCGAAATAGAAACAGTGCCGACTGCGCGGCCGCTCCCGGGGCCCAGCCTGGATGCGGGGGGCACCTCCCGGCCCGCGGCGGGGGGATACCCCAAGCTATGAGGTGCCTTCGCCTTGGGCATCCCCTCGTCCCGCATCCCGTGAGACGGGGCTGGTGTGGGATGGGGAGGAGGAGCCGCCCCACTGCACCCCCCGTGTGCTGGTGATGCCTGTCCCGACCCTGAGGGGAGCATCCCTGCAGGGTGACAGCACCGGGTGCCCCGGGGACAGCAGGTGAATCCCTCGGGAACGCCCTGACAGGGTCTGTCCCCGTTCTCCAGCTCACTCCTTGCCTCTGCTTTTCCCTCCCAGCATCCAACAGCACCCCCTTGTTTCCCCCCCCCCCGCCCCCCACACTCCATCTCTGATCAATATAGCTGGGAAAAACAAAACAAAACAAAGTAAATATTTAATACGATCCAGGGAGCCACAGCGAGCGCTCCCCCCGTCTGTCTCCTCCAGCAGCCGCTCGCAGCAGCTCCCCGGCCCTAATGAGCCTGAGTGCTCCGGGGATCGATGGCAAAGGCAACCTCCGCAGAGGGGTCAGCTCTGCCACATCCCCTCTGCTGCACCAGAGCTCAGGCTTGGCCCCCTGCACCCCCCAGGGCTGCCCGTCCTCCTCATCCTCTTCCTCTTGCCCCGTTTTTCCTCTCCTGTGTCCCCTTTGTCATTTCCAGTTCCTGGGAGGGGTGAAGGTTCTGCTGTTCTGTCACAGCCACACGGGACATGAGCTGTGTCAGGCATCAGCTGCAGGCTGGGGGCTTCCCCGGGGGTGTGGGATGGGGTGTGTGGAGGGCTGGATCCAGCAGGGGATGAGCCTGTCTGCCTCCACACTCCTGGAGCAAATCCCTTATGGATGGAGGTGGGAGCCTTTGAGAAGCCCCAAATACCTTTGGAGAGCCCCAAATATGTTTAGGGAGCCCCAAATACCTTTGGAGCTGGCCCTGGCTTTTTAACCAGAGCAAAGACAGTGTCTGTGTCTGTGGTGTGACCAGGTGTGCCTCCTCCTCCTTCTCCTCCTCCTCCTCCTCCTCCTCCTCCTCCTCCTCCTCCCCCTCAGCCTCTCACCCCTCACCTGCATCCCCTGGTGTCCTCCAGAGACCACAGGTGCTGGCAGAGTTTGGGAAGTGCCAGTGCCAGGTACGTGGCAGGCTGGTCCTGGCAATGCCAGTGCAGGGGCTGCCTCACTGCACTCCAGCTCCACATGTTTCCTGAATTTGCATGGTCCCTGTCACTCCAGCAGAGCTGCCAGATTTCCTGTCACCCTGACCCAGCTGCCCTGCGCTGGATGGTCCCAGCTGTGCCCCCAAACTGTGCCAGAGGTGTAGCAGAGGGACCAAGCCTTGCCCTCAGCCAGGCATTCCATCAGCTGGACCTGTGCTTCCCCACAGCCTCACCCTGCCCTGCTGTCCCAGCAGGCTGCAGAGCTGGCACACGGGAGGCAGAACCCAGGAGGAGCACCAGGCTGTGCTCCTCTGCCACCACAACGCTCTGCAAATTGTTTTTCCATGGAAAAGTCAATTGTCCTTGGTGGTGCCTGGGATGAGCCCAGGGCTGGATTCCATCCCTGGGATGTGATGAGAGGGATGCCCACCCTGCCTGATGCCCCTCGTCCAGCACTGCCAGACCTCCAGCTCAGCCAGGCTGTGCCTGGGATTGGGAACTGGATTTACAGCTGGAAAACCCTGAGCACGGGGCTGGGAATGTGCATCTCCTGCCTCCCAGGTGATGCTGCCCAGCATCACCTGCAGCCCGGGGTCTCCCAGCAGGCAGAGGCTGCAGAGGTGCCAGGGCAGGACTCCCCCTGTGGAGTGCAGCAGTGGGGGCAGGAGCTGGGGCAGCGGTGCAGGTCCTGCGTCACAGATGCAGCTTGTGGCAAGGTGCCGAGGAAGTTTTGCAGCAGCATTAGAAAATGTTGACATGTTTTTTGAAACAATTTCAGATCTGATATCTGCGCCAGATTGAGTTTGTAACCAGCTTTATTGTTTAAGCCTGCTGGGATTTCATCAAAGGCGTCTGCTGTTTACCCAGAACCATTTCATTGGAGAAAACAGCAAACAGACCTGCATTTCTATCTGATTTCACTTTTTCCTTTTCCTCCTGAATTTAAGTGCTTGTGAAAAGCATGGCTGATAAGGCAGAGCGGTGTGGATAAATCCCGAGGACTGGCGCCTTGGATGCTCTACCAGCTGCTCCAGCTTTATTAATAGACCGAAGGCAGTTGCTGGACCAGCTGCTGGGTGCCAGCCTGGAGCGAGGCACCCGCCTCAGGGGCAGCTGGATGTCCCCAGATGGTTCCGGGATCTCCATCCCGCCAGGCTGAGCCGAGTCATGACTCCTCAGGATGCCGAAGGCTGGGAAGAGGATCCACGCAGAGCTCTTTTAGTGCTTTCAGTGTGAATTCAGATTTCAGCTGTGAGGGAACCAATGCCTGTCCCTCCCCAGGGAGTGACCCCGGCAGGCAATGTGCTCTGTCACTCCCTGACAAGCTGGGCCAAGGCAATGCAGCCACAGGAAGCAGAGAAGGATGAAGGAGAAACCAAACTAGAAAGGGGCTTGGTGTAAACTGCATCAATCCTTCTCTCTCATCCCTGGAAAATCCAGTGGCTGCCAGCCTGGCTCTGTCCTTTGTCCGTTGCTGACCTTGGAAACTCGCTGGAGAGGAGGATTTGGGGCTTGAGACAGAGCCCAAGAGGGTTTTACAGGGAGCTGACCTGGGGCTGCAGCCCCTTTTGCCGCTGACTGCTTTGCTCCAGACATCTTCCCATGGCTGCATCCCAACTGTTCCCCATGGTAACCCATCACCAGAATTGTTTTCTCCAGGGTTTGGCATCCTCCACACTTGAGGATGGCCTTGATGGCTGTTCCCACTTTTCCTGGCTTTTGGGACAGAGACACAGCAGGCTGGAGCTGGTGGAGAACATCCCACTGCCTTTCCCGGAATCTCTTCAGCATCTCCCAGGTGGTGGCACTCCCTGGGCAGGTTGTGCCAGTGGCACCTCGCTGGCACTCCGAGGGCTTGTCTCACCCATCCATCACACCTGCATGGTGACAATGTAATTTTTATCTCCAGTTGTTTATTTCTCAGACAGAACTACTTGTAAATTCCGAGAAGAATATATATCCCTGCTCGTGACAGATCCAGCACATGGCGATTAATCTGCCCTCTTAAGGCCTGAATACAAAAGTGTCCCAGGGTCACTCCTAGATGGGGTGTCAAGCCCCGGGGCAGCACTTTGGGGATATGCAAGGACCCGGTGGCAGAACGTGCCCAGATCCAGGTGATGCTTCCCAAATTCTTATTACACTTCCTCCCAGCTCCAGTGGCCCCTGACTGATATTCCAGCTCTCTAACTCAGGCTCCAGCTCCTCTTTTTGGGAGGTTTATGCAAATACGGCTTTTTTTTCTTCTCTTTTGCTTTTTTTTTTTTTTTTTAATTCCTCGCTGCTGCTGCTCTGCTGTGCCCCAGATAGCAGAAGTGCTGAGGACAGGTGTTTGCGTCAGGTCCTGCGGCACCCGCGTCCCGCCCGGCCCAGGGAAGCAGGGATCTGCTGAGGGGATACCCCGGGGGGAAAAGGGCAGGGAGCAACCAGCAGAGGCCAAAGGTGGAGAGGAGAAGCTCCTTTAATGGCTGCACTGCGCTGGTGAGGATGGGCACGATGGCAGCGCAGGTCTCTGTACCCAGCGAGGGGCAGGACAGGGACTGGGGTGTCACTTTGGGCTCTGTAGCATCCCGCAGCCCCATCGGCAACACCCTCTGTGCCATAAAGCCTCTTATTTACAACCTCCTACTCGGGAGCATCTGGGAAGCGAAGCGCGTCATTTCCAGAGAGAGCAAAAAAAAAAAAAAAAAAAAGCTGCATATTTCAGTGTCTTTTGAATTTTTTAGGTTTCCCTGAACTGTGCTAATGGGTTGGTGGTGGCGGGGGGGAGGTGAGGGCCCAGCCCAGCTCCCGGCCTGCCTTGCTGCTCCGCCGTGCGGCCATCACTGCATTGCTGCTCTTAAAATATTCAGTGCTGTTGGCCACAATTTCACAGCGGGTCAAAGCGCGCCGAGCCAGCAAGAAGGAGGGAAAGTGTGACAACGAGATTAACCCCGGCCCAGCAGGCCCCGGCCGTGCTCGGCAGGCTGAGCACGATGTGCTGCAGCCACCTCGTCCCAGGGGACCAGCAGCGAGTCCGGCAGGGCCACGACACCCAAAATCCCTCTGGTAGCCCAATCTTGCTGAGTCGGTGGCATCGCCTCCAAAATGGGGAAGGGACAGTGAGAGCATCCAGAGTCCTGCTGGGAGGACTGAGCATCCTGTCCTTCTCCAAGCTGCTGCAAAGCAGGAGCCACGCCAGGAGCCTGGTCATGCAGTGGGATGAGGAGCTGAGGACATCCCCTTCTCTTGGGGACATCGCCGTGAGCCCTCAGCACTTTTCACCCCAAGAGTTTGTGGTTCCCAGGCCTTGTACAGCCATCAGTTGGTGCTAAAGGTGGAGCAGCAGATTTGCAATGCAAAAGAGCAGCTGCTTGAGCCCTGTTTGCTGACAGGGATTTAGTAATCCTGTCGTCAGCCCGGAGTTTGCTCTCAGAGTCGCTGGCTTTGGATGCCAGGCTTTCCTAAGAAAACTTCCAAGGCTGGGGGAAAGTAGTGAAGCAAAGCACATGGTCTGTGCCCACTGTGCAAGGGGGATGGTGGGCGGTGTCTCTGTTCCCGTGTGGAGCCCGGGGAGGATGGAGATGCTGCCATGGGGAGAAGGTGGGTGCCAGGCTCAGTCCTGGGAGCCACATGCTATACTGGAGATCCCTGATGCCGGAATGATTTTTGTCTTTTCTTTATATCCCTTTTACACAGTTCTCTGTATCCACAAGTATTAGCAGTATGCACACTTGTAACCTTTTCCTTAGTTCAGTGCTCAGTGTTTTGTAAGTGTTCTGCAGGCCCTGAGCCTGAAGAGCCCAGAGCTGCAGAGCCAGGGACACCAAACATTCTGCTGGCTCAGGAAGCCAAGGGCCCCTGGCAGGACAGATTCTGGAAACTCGAGCTGAGCCCAGCCCAGCCCCAGCATTGGGCTCCCTTGTTGGATCTGGGCTGTGGAAAGTCTAGAACTGGTGTGTGTGACTGACGGGGGTGCATTTGCCACGCTGGCACCTGGGGGAAGTGGATGCATCAAACGGGATCCTGATTCAAATACTGAGTTAAAGACCCCAACCCTCTAACCGTGTCCAGCTTCATTTTATAACACCAGGAAAAAGGCATCACCCTCAGGAACTGCCTGTGGCATGGGCTGCACACCCTTGGGCAGGGATACCCTGCATGGCCAGGTGGGCTGAGGCTTGGTCTTGTGTCTCCTGCACTTTCCTTGGATTCTTGGTCGCGTGCCACGGCTTCAGAGCTCGCCACCAGCAGCACGGATGGCTGCGCATGCCAGCCTGGTGTCACCTGCAGGAAGTGCTGCAGCTGATGGATGCTCTCCTGGGGTTTTAAGGACACTGTGGCTGATTTATCAGGGTGTCTCCAGGGGTCAGGGTCATGGCACTGCTCTCCGTGGAGATGAGGTGGCTGCTGGCAAGGAACTGGCAGCAGTGTGACCCTGCTGCTGCTCCAGGCTGCCACCTCCAACCCACCCAAAGGCAACCAGCCCTGTGGTGACAGCTCTGTCACTGTCTCATCCCCAAACACATCCCAAAATCAATCTTCCCAAGAGTTCAGGGGCCTGTTGGTGTCTCTGCCATGCTTGGGGCTGGACCAGCAGTGCCCTCCTTGAGCTGGCCCCGTGGTTGCCCTCCCTCACCCTGTGCCGGCGGCAAGCCAAGCTCCTCTCCCTAATTCTCCTTCATCCCTGTTAATGTACCACCAGATGTTCTCATTATCCATTTAAACATATAATCCTCCCCCGAATCCCACTAAGCTCCTGGCCTCCCCGATACCTCATGGCACTGCGTTCCACAGGTTAATTATGCATTTTTAATTAATCGCCAAGCAGAGAATGACCCATGAATGAGGGATATGAGGATCCTTCAGCTGGGAATAGTTGGCAAGTTGTCCCCAGGCGGAGCCATGCCGGTGTCATGGTCTCCTTGAATAAGAAGACTAGCTCTAAAAATTCCTGATTTGTGGATCTGGCAGGACTGGGGGTTGTGGCAGAGCTGTGTCCTGTGTGGATGGGAACCCTCCCTGCCTCATGTCCCCTCCAAACAGGGAGGAACAGCATCCCCACCAGAGCTGTCTGTGTCCCACCTGGAAGTGATGGAGCAGGCACAGGGAGGAGGAGGAGTGAGGCAGGGAGAGGAAAAAAAAAATAACACGTTGTTTTGAAAAGGCATTTTTGAGTGAATGCTGAATAGGGTTTGGGAAAATTGCCTTAAAGGCCTGTTCTCTGCAGGGACGGAGCTTTTCATGGAGCAGGAGTATTCTGAAACTTAATTGCACATTTGCACGGGCTAGTGTTTTTATTTCTCTCAGGTCTCCGAGGTGGTCTTTGAAGATTGCTGTCTCTCTGTAATGGTTTTCTTTATCTCAAATAAATTCCGCACACCTGCGAGGTGGAGCTGCTTGAAAGAAATTATGCCGGAATTGGCTCTCGATTTAATAAATCTGCAAATGGAACTGGGATGCAGAGATGCGAGGTGGTTGGTGGGGCTGGCAGCACCTCCTCCCTGCTTCCCATCTCTCCTCTCCCTTCCTTTCTCCCCCAGCTCTCTCTCAGCCTCTCCACGGGCCGGGAAGGGAGTGGGGCTGAGCAGAGCGAGTCCAGATCCTGCCTTTCCCCCCGTCAGCAACATCTGGCACATCTAAGGGGGCTCCAGCTGAATCTCTGGCAGTGCAGACCTCTCTAATGCCCACCTGGCTGCCTCCTCCAGCCATGTGCATCCCTGGCACAAACCCATCTGCTCTCCCAAAAGCTGCCATCGAGATCCCTGGATCTAAACACTCACTCGATGGAGATGATACTACAAGCCCAAGGGGTATTTCTAAGGACCCTCCTTCAAGGAGCTCCGATGCCATCATCATTCCTGACCTCAGTTTGGGAGGTTTGCAGCTGTGGGCTCACCCCGGCAGCTCCTCCTGCAGCCACCATTTCTCTTTCCCCGGGAATCAGTTCTGCGGCTCCCCGGCTCACCGGGGGCCCTTTGGCCAAAAGCTCCATTTTGGAAGCAGCGGAGAAAAGCCCATGGCAGGGCCGTGTGCCGCTGCAGCGGGCAGCCACGAATCCCGGGGCAGCGGGGCAGGATGTGCCGGGCTGTCAGGCGCAGAGGGATGCGCGGCCGCGGGAGGACACAGACAGGTTAATGGCAGCCGTGGATGCTGCACAATTGGATTTCGCCTCCCCGCTTCTTAAGGAATCAGCAGCTCTGCCTTGCTCCGAAATCCGGCCGTCCCCCCCTCTCCCCGAGAGCCTCGGGATGAACTGTCACCCGTTCAGAGCTCACCAAGGGCCGTTTCCAGCCCTCCCTCCCCTGGCCGGGCACGAGTTTGCCCGCAGAGGCCGTGCCACCTCCTGTGCGAGCCGCGGCTGCTCGGCTGCAGGTGAACAAGGCGCCGGGAGGTTTTATTGCATTGCTGGGTTTTGTTCCACTCTGTTATTCGCCACGATTGAATTTGCTGCCGTGGAGGCAGGAGCCGGCGCAGCCGGAGCTCCCGAGCTGCTCTGGTGGGACCGTGACCTTGTCTGGGTGCCTCACTTAGCCCTGGGCTGGGTAATTCGGTGTCGGTGTGGGAGCTGGGCGTTCCTCTGCCTCCCCCTGAGCATCCCCGCATGGTCCCACTCCCTCTCCTGAGCCAAATCCTCGCTCTGCTCCACTTTTAAGCGTTGACCTTGGAAATGCTTTCAGGGAAAGCATCCGCCTTCCCAGCTCTCTCCTCTCTTTCCTACCCTACGTGTCCCTCTGTCCTCGTCTCCCTGGGCAGCAGCCGAGGTTTCAGGGCCGTGGGCATCACCACAGCACCTGAACCCCCGTGCAAAGCATTCCCAAGTTTTAGCCACACTCTCTGGTGCATGGTGTCAGCTGCGAAACAGCATCTCACCTTCCTACTGCCCTGCTTTCAGATTTATGTAAAAAACACCTCAGTTTCCTGAAAATGGAGCTCCTTGGCTCGTTTTGGTGTCTGTTTGGACAGAAAGCTGCATGGCAGCAGAGCTGGCAACATCCCACCTTTCAGTGCAGGTAGTCCTGGATCAGCCTGGGTCTGCAGTGGCGTTGGTGCCACACCAGCACAGGACCAGACCCCAGCCCTTCACAGTGACACCAGAGCCATTCCCGGTGCACTGGGAAATGCAGCTGTGAGGGGTCAGTGGGCAGAGCCATCCGGGAAGGCTGTGGAAGCCTCGTTCTCTCCGTGCTGACAGCAACAGCTCTTCTTCCCCAGCAGCCGCGCCATCGCCTGTGCCCCGTGATTGAATTAGGGGGCTGCAGCCCACCCCCCTCCCGCCCCGTCCCCGGCGCGCCGGGCTCAGATGCTGAACTCGAGAGCCATAATTTAATAAGTCTCAGGCAGACAGTGCTCCGATAGCCGTCGGGATCTCTCGCCTCTTCCCTGCCCAGCCATGCACTGATTTATGCTCCCAGGTGACGGCTGGGATTTTGTCTGGGATTTGTGGTTCTTCCGGGATGATCTTTTCCCAAAGCGGGAAGCTTGTGGGGTGAGCTGGGAGCAGGAGCAGGGCCATACAGGCTGGGGTGGGTGTGATGTTCACCCTTCACTAGGCTGACCCTTTTTCTGAGGGGGAAGGAGAGATGGGGGGCAGAGGGACCCCATTCCTTTCAGCAGCAGCTGCTCTCGGGCTGCCTGGGCGCAACGAGTTAAAAGTTGCAATTAGCAAAGTGCTGACGGTGGAAAGGTGGGGTGGAAGCAAGCGGCACTAAATGAATCCTGAAAGGTTATTCCAATAAGCAGCAGCAGAGTTTCCAGCTGCGCTCGCTTTCCTGGGAGCTGGGGGACAAGGGATGGGATCCAGGGTGAGAGACACCAGGTGGGATGAGCGATGCTGCTGGAGGATGCTCAGGTGCCAGCAATGCCTGCTGGAGTGGAAAACACGGCAGGGGAATTAAAACAGGAGGGGGGACAGGCCCCCACATCCCAGAGATGCTCGTGCAGGGGTGTGCTGGGCCTGCCTGCTCCGTGTCCCTTTTCCACAATGCCCAAGCCCTGTCACAGGCGTGGGGCCCCGTGCCCCTGATGCCTTTTCCTGGTGTTATGAAAATGAAGCTGGACACAGTTAAAGGGTTTGGGGTTGTTACCTCAGTATTTGAATCAGGATCCCGTTTGATGCATCCACTTCCCCCAGGTGCCAGCGTGGCAAATGCACCCCCGTCAGTCACACACACCAGTTCTAGACTTTCCACAGCCCAGATCCAACAAAGGAGCCCAATGCTGGGGCTGGGCTGGGCTCAGCTCGAGTTTCCAGAATCTGTCCTGCCATGGACCCTTGGCTTCCTGAGCCAGCAGAATGTTTGGTGTCCCTGGCTCTGCAGCTCTGGGCTCTTCAGCCTCAGGCCTGCAGAACACTTACAAAACACTAAGTACTGAATTAAGTGAAGGATTACAAGTATGCATTCTAATACTTGTGGATACAGAGAACTGTGTAAAAGGGATATAAAGAAAAGACAAAAATCATTCCGGCATCACCTCTGCCATGTGTACGGGGATGGGGTTGGGGAGTGGTGTGAGCCACACTGCCGTGGCAGGGAATTCTTGAAGGGTGGAGAGGAGGCTGCAGGGGAGCAGAGCTGGGACAGGGAGGAAGGAGCATCCCGGGAAAGGCGTTGCTCTTCCAGCTGAGCAGGCAGGAGCCCGGGCAGGCGCAGGCAGCCAGCGGTGGCCTCTCCCTGCCAGACGAGGCTGTTCCAGCTCTCTGCTGGTGCGACACCACGGAGCTATTATTAGACTCCAATTTTCTGTGGGCAGCTCTGCACTCCCCGGTGCCTCCAGCAGCTCAGCAGATGCCAGGGCCGAGCAGGATCTGCTGGCACTGGTGGGGGACAGGAGTCCCTGGCGAGCTCGGTGGGTTGTAGTGAGGGGTGGCAGAGCCCCCCAGCACAGGGACATGGAGAGCTGAGCAGCACAGCCTGGGCTGAAGCCGCAGAGTAAAAGGCAATTAGCTGTCTAATGAGTGGTTTGGCTGATGAGGAGGGCACAGAGCCCCTGGGAACACTCCTTGGATCAGTGGTAGGAGAGAGATGCTGCCCCAACAGAGATGTGGGCACAGGGCTCTGCGCCTCCCAAGCACATCTGGATTTCACAGCATTGCTCCAAAATGGAGCCACGGCATCCCCATCACTTGGCAGGAGGCACGTGGGAGCACGACAGGGCTGTGGCACACCAGGACAGCCCATCCCGTGCCAGAGGAGGGCTGGGACTGGGGAGATGTGGCATCTCCCTGCTGCCACCCTCTCCCAGCTTGGTTTCCAAGCAGGAGTGTTTAAATGCCTTTTATGTTGTGATTCAAATGATGAAAGGCCTGAAAATGGGACTAACAAAGACGAGTTGTACTTCAGAATAAAAAAACCCATGAAAGCAGCAGATGCTGTCATAGGAATAAATTGTATCAACAGCCATCAGATGGGAAGTGAAAAGTCAGAATGGAGTTGCTCCCTCTTTCCCGCTTCCAGTGAAAATTTCTGGGTCCATGAATTTATCCAGAATCAGGTAGGATGAAAGACTTTGTCTGACAAGGCATTTCAAAGGATCTGGGAGCCTCCAGAGATGTGGCCACTTGGACAGGGAAACGGGGCCCCTCAGTTTTAATGAGCATTTCAGTTGCCTTCCTTTATCCTTCTGCCAAGATCTTATTTTTGTTTTCTTTTCTTTTCCCTTAAAACTGCCGATTTCCGCTCTTCGCCATCCGTTTTAACTTTGCAAAATGTGCATTTGGGCAACACAACATGAGGAGGAGGAGGGCAGAACATGCCTGTCACTCCATCAGCCCAACCTGTTGCTTCTCACCATAAAACCCCTCCTTGCTGTGCCCATCCCGGATGTTTTGGCTGCTGCCAGTCAGCACCACCAACCTTCAGCATCTTCCCAGCCCTGCAACGATTTCCCATCTCCCTATCTCCCCTTTCCACAGTGACAGGATCCTCCAGAGTCTGTAATTAATAGAAATTAGACTGTCAAGACCTTGCAGTCCCCATCCCGTAATTACTTGGCCTCGCTGTGTTGGAGGCACTGGGATCGGCCGCGGGCTCGAGAGCCGCCGCTGATGGGAACACATCCCCTTATCAAGCTATTTTTATTAAGCTTTTAATGCAGGCACTTGCGTGGTGCTGGGGGATGTGCAGCATCTCCACAAAGTCCACTCCCAGGGGGATGCTCGGGGGGATATTTTGGGATGGAATGCCGGCATTAGAGCTGGACAAAGCAGGATATTAGCAGAGTGCCGCGTCCGGGCCACGTTCGTCACTCGCGCATTAATTCCCAGCGCCCAACTGCTCCACACATTCGGGTTTCAGGGGTTGGCAAAGCCTTGCTGCTCAGTCCTCAGGTCCCCCACATCCCCACACACCCCTAGAGCTGTGTGGGAGAGTGACAATGCCCAGCATCCAACCGGGCACATGGCATTTCCCACCGGCTCATTAAGCCCCGGATGCCGGGCAGAGGAGAGGCACAGCTCAGCTATTCACACTGCTCTGCTTTTATCACTGCCTTTTTCATGAGCTGGTAAAAAGTTCAGTGCAAAGCACAGGAGAGGTCTCTGAAAGGCAGCTGTGCTCATGACCCAGCGTGCTGGCTCACGGCTCCAGTGGGGACGGGGCTTTGCTGGAATCTGCGGTGCTCTCTTGGCCAGGGACCCGCAGGGATGGTCACTTGGAGGGCTCGTGGCATCACCCTCAGAGGAGACCAAGGGCATGGAGAAAGGTGCTGCTGCCCTTTTTGGGTGTGGGAGACAGACCTGAGGCTGTGGGCTGGGCTCCAAATGACGCCAACACTTCTTTTTTGGTTGGGGGGAAGAAAATGTGACAGAGCCGACAGCTTTGATGCCTGCCCGTCCAGCTCCTTCCCCCCTGCTGCAGGCAGAATGATGTGCTGCTGAATGAGGAAGAAGGTACACGACAGGCTCCAATTTGCCCTCTTCTCCACCAAACACAAGGACATCCAGTTAATCTGAAATGCAGGAAGGCTGAAAAGGGATGATGAAAGGGAGCCCACGTGGCACAGAGCAGAATTGGCTTGTGGATCTCGGTGGCACAGGACACTGCTGGGGTCGGGACCTCAGCAGGATTACAAGTGTATAGAACCAATGCCCTCCCTTTTAGCCATGCTTGAATAAAACCATCTTTGCCTCCCTGTGTCGGGTCGCTGTCCACTCCTGGCTCCAGCCAGGTAAAGATCCATCCAGCACATTCCCAGTTTTCCACAGCCTCCAGTTTTTCCATCTCCCGTGGATGAGGGCTGGATGGGGCAGCCGAGGTGCACTGAGAGCCTGGGCAGCTGTCACTTTGCTCTTCCATCTCATATTTGCTGTGTTTTGGCTGCATTTCTGATCCTAAAGAACCCCCCAATAGCTCCTGGGCAGCTGCTGACAGGGAAACGAGCTGGTGAATCTGCTCTCACTACACATGAGCTTGTTCAGTGTTTGATACCGATCTGGCTGGTGCTCAGCTGGGGTGGGTTTTGTCATTTCATCTGCAATTGTTTTGCTGTAGAGCACTTCGAAGGGCTCACTCCCCGGCTGTTTTACAAAGGACATCGTTCTTATTACTGCTGTGAATGAACTGCTTTGCATTTCTGTGAATGGGAAGGAAAACTTGTCACCTCAGGACAAAAAGGGAGTGGAAGTATCTGATGATCCCCTGAGACGCTTCAGACAATCCACTAAGCTCAAGTCATCCTCCTGTATTTCTCTTTCCTTGGGGGCAATTGGAATTATTAGTCCCTTCTCGAGGACCTCAGAGATCTCCCTGTCCTTTGCCAAATTCTTTCCCAGCCTCACTGCAGGTGCTGGCAAGTCCTGCTAGGGCCTTGTCCTGTGCTGGGGACCAGCCCAGGACCAGCACCAGCCCAGAGGTTGCCTGGTGCCTGCTGGGGTCAGAACAGCAGTGCCAGGAGCTGGTGAAACCCCTCTCCATGCCTGGAATCCTGCTCAGGGTGTTCCCTGGCCCATGCCATCCTCTCCTGGAGAGGCAGGAGCATCCTGGTGTCCATTGACACCTCCAGCTACAGCAGGACCCTGGGATGTGCCTTTTCCTTCAGCTTTCCTGCACTCCAAAAAGGTTCCAGTGGCTTTTGAGATGCACAGGGACACAATAAACCCTGCAGCAGCAAGGAAAGGAGACTCAGGAAAAGACGGTCTCTTCTCCCTGGTGTCCAGGGACAGGACGTGTGGGAAAGGTTGCACCGAGGGAGGTTTAGACTGGACATTAGGAAGCTTTTCTTCACTGAGAGGGTGGTCAGACCCTGGAACAGGTTTCCTGGAGAGGTGGCTGATGCCCCAAGCCTGTCAGAGCTCCAGAAACAGTTGGGCAGTGCCCTTAATAACAAGCTTTATCTTTCAGGCAGATAAATCAGATGATCATTGCAGAGCCCTTCCAACAGAAATATTCTATTCTCTCCCATCCCATCCCAATGATCTGTCTCCAGCTGCAAGCCCAGCTTCTGATCCAGACAATCTTCTCCCAACCTGCCCTGAGGTCCTGGGGTTGTTCCGTGTGCCTGCAGCCCCAGGACCAGCAGCATCCCACTGCAGTTTTCCTCCAAGGGCATCCCTGCCATGGAAGGTGTGCTCGGAATTGGGGTTAAGCAGTGCAGATTGTACAGGGGAAACACACTCTACACTCCCTCTGCTTCTGCGTGTGCTAGTGCTGAAAGAAGCATTTAAATTAAACAAGTTTCTATAGCAGAGTTTCAATCCCACAGCCACTTCCACCATTGACCTCCTTTTTCCCCCCTTTTTCTTTAGCTTGAAAGCAGGAGGAGGAGATGCAGCCAGAGACGAGTGCTAATTAAACAGGGAGTTCCACATTAGGGTACAAATCCTCTGGACTAGCACAAACCCTGCCAATTTCGGTATTTATTTATTATTTTTTTCAGTACAATTGTAATTTCCAGTGGTGCCTCCAGCACCAGGAGAGAGTTCAGGGGCTGCTCTTGGAGAGGATTAGCACGCTGGAAGCATTATTACTTTCCTTCGCTGTGAATTCAGGAGTGATTCCCTGACGGCTGCACTCTATATAGAAGTGAATCGGTGCTAATTTGTTTTTGAGGATCACACATCCACCAACATGTGAAAGACAATCCTGCTTCTCGATGTATATTTCGAGCCAGTGCTACAGCAAACAACGGAAAATAAGCAAGCAAAGGAAGCCAGACCTCCCTCGCCCGGAAAGCCAGAGCTGGAAATGAGCGGACTTTCATTTTTTTATTTTTTTATTTTGCCCGTGTGAGTTGGTTCTGCATCTTTCCAAAGGTATTTTGGGTTTTGGCCCAGCTGCCCATTGCAATAGAGAGCAGGGGCCTGGGCAGCTCTCACATGGAAAGCCTCAGGGACACTGTGTTGGACGGGATGTCAGAGAGACTGAGCTTAAAAGGCTCCTTATTTTTTCCTGTTAAATCATCCTCGAGTTTAACTGCAGGAGAGGAATAAATGAACTAATTGAATCTGTAATGATGGAGGGGCTGGGCACCTGGCAGGGGAGCAGCAGCCCCGCCACCCATCGCTCCTCTCTCTTTATTTGTGTGATTCAGAGGGACGTGGTCCATGGGGAGATATCAGAGCCGGCTGAAATGGAAGACAAAGCTATTGTTTCAAACAGAGTTATTGATTTTTACATTATTACACTATGAAATTTATGGTCTGGTTTCAAACTGCAATAGGAGTTAATGACCACCATCCAGAAACTTCCAGGTGACCTTGGCCTTGGCTTTGGTGGGGGAAGGTGAACAGCTCCAGCTACCAGGTCAGCAAATGTAAATTGAACTTGCAGCACCCTAAAGGACTTGATTTTGGGGTGCTGCTGGCCCCAGGTCCCTGCCCTGAGCTTGAGCTCACAGCAAACTCCAGGCTGGTTGGCAGCCGTGATGGAGTGGGGAAATTGGACCTTCTCAGCTCCAAACAAAAGTTGTTCCTGCTGTTAAGCCACATTTTTCCCCCATCCAGAAACACCACGATGTCCCCAGAGCTCCTGAGCACAATTCTCCATCCTCAGCTGACCTCCCAGCACAGCTGGGCTGCCCAAGGGTTTGCTCCTTTCAGTCACTGCTGGAGAAATGCAAACCAAGGGGCTCTGGGATGGATGAGGAGCACCCAGGGAGAGGAGGAAACACAGCCCAGAGCAGGAGAAACCCTGTGAGAGGGGAGGGCAAAGGGCAGAGCCCAGAGCAGGCAGCTGCCTGCAGAGGCCATGGCCCATTCCTGATCCCCGCTCCTCCATCTCAGTCACAGGAGGAGGATTTGCTTTCAGAGTGACCAAGAGGAGATTTGTAGCAGTTAACACACAAGATACTGGTGACACAGAAGGGTTTGCAAAGGCACTCCCCATCTGCAGCCTTTTCCTGGCTTTTCTTTAAAAGGTACCTCCCGATGCATCTTTTGGCACCAGCCTCTTCCCAAAGCTTTCCTTAGCACTATTCCTTCCAAATTTCCTTGTATGCTTCTTCCTGTGGGAACAGTCTTTCCACCTGCCAGCCAAGGAAGGCAATTTCCAGCTGCTGGAGAAGGTTCTTTTTCCTTGTAGTGCCATCTCCCTGGAACATCCCTGATGCTGCACCCCGAGCTAAAGTCGTGTGAAGCCAGTAGCCTCCAAGCTCATCTTCTGCCTCGGAGGTCATAATTGCCATTAAATCACAGCTTGCCTAACCAAATTATGCAAAACCGAAATTATCTCCAATGATTTTTATGTTGCTGAAATGTTCCAGAACTGCCGGGGTGATGACTGGGGGATTGGGAGCAGCTGTCACTCCATCAGAAACCATAACTCCAAACAGCTGGGATCTGTCAGTTATTTATGACACCGGTCGCACAAAAAAAAATAATAAAATGATGAAGGTGGATGGGTGGCTGCCACTCTCTGGCTGAAAGGCAGCTCGTGCAGAAAGCAGAGCCTCGTGCTGTGTCCTGTGCTGGGAGCTGCAGCTGATGTTTTGGGAGCAATCCCAGCCAGGATGCTCCTGCTGCAGGACCGCAGGGCAGCACCTAAGGGGCTTTGCACAGAGGCTGAAAGGGAGCTGCAGCTCGCTGGGGAATTTAGGCTTTGTCACAGTCAGCATGGGCGTGTTTATTTTATCCTCTGTGTGCAAAAAAAAAAAAAAAAAAAAAAAAAGTAGGGAAAAAAAGCAAGGAGAATAAGAGGAAATAAACCCTGCAGCTGCTAAGCACAGGTCTGACACCGCTTTGTCGAACCGTCCCAGATCCTGAGTTTGGCTCTTGGCTCGTGCCCAGTTGCTTTTGCTCCTCTGTCCTTGCCTTTCATCGTCCTTCACTTGGCTGATGAAATTGCGAGCATTTGAGGCTGCTTTTTCGCCCTAAACAACAGTTTCTGTCCATGTGAACATCCAATTCTGAGGTCATTCCCAAGTTTCAAAGGGTACTTTTCCCCCGGGGGTTGTAGTCATGTCTTTGTGCACCTGCTTGTTATGGGTGGATTTTGAAAAATCCTTTGATAGATCCAGGGTGGGAATAGGGCAGGAAAATCTCTCTCTAGAGCTCAGTGAGGTGCTGGTGTTACAGCAGGTGTGAGCTTGGCCTCAGCAGAGGGTGAGTGATGAGGAAGCTTCTCCCTTTTTGATAATCCCGCCTGCGAGCAGATGCTTTGTCCCCACTTGTAGCGCACTCTGGTTAAGTATTATTATTTATATTATGTAGTAGCTATACATAGTGTTTTATGGCAGTAAAGATTCATAAATCAGCAACCAGAAGACGAGGGCTTTGCTCTAAAGAGCTTATAAATCTAACAGCTTGAGCAGCCCCAGTAATGGACACAGTAAGCAGGCAGTCAAGTTGCATGTAGACATGAGCTAAGATGGGTCTCCCAAAGCAGATGGTGGGTTTAGGAGAGATTTGGAAGAGAAGCAACCTGCTCCATCCTCGAGAGCGGATTCTCCTGCTGGAGAATTAGACAGGCTCTGACCCACATAAGCTTGTCCGGGTGGAGAGGTGAAAACATCCATCTGGGAGAAGCAGCTCACCAAGTGGGAATGGGCAGGGGGTGTGGGGGTTCATGGCAGGACTGCCTTTTGGGGTTGTCCTGCAGGTGCATCCCCCCCAGGGACAAACCTATCCTTGTCCTAAGTGATGTCTTGACCTCGAGTCTGAGACTCCAAGTGAAAGTAAGTGGCATGATGTTCTGCTGGAACCGTGTCCCTGCCTGGCTCAGAGGTACAGTAAAGTGTTAGAAACCTTAAAAAGCAAGAAAACTGCCAGGGCAGGTACGCCTGGCTCTCTGGAGCAAGCAGCACTGCAGAGTCAGGAGTCCCTGCCGTGGTGGCAGAGAAGCGCTCCAACCCTTCAAGCCATCTGTCTTTGATCCTGGGTATCAAACCAGGGTTTAGTTTTGTTGGTTTTTTTTTTTTTTCCCTTCAAATTTCTTCCTGTGCTGGCACCGGGCTGGGAGGAACCTGGTCTGGGCTGGAGAGGGATGTGCAGTGTCTGGCTGATCACGCTGGCTCCGGGTGTCTGCATTCTTCTGGCTGCTTTCAGCCCTTGCACAAACTGAGGCTTCACGCTAAATGCATTACACTGTATAACAATTAATCCCGTGCTACATATAGAAAGTCCTTACTCATCAATAATGCATGCGGGAGGAGTGATTTTCGCTCTCAGTAATAAGGCTAAGACAATGGAAACAAGCAGGTAATGGAGAACATTTATAACGATGTTAATCTAATAATGAGCCTAATGCTGTTAAAAGTAAGACTGCAAACTGGACGCATCCAAAGATAAATTATTTCAAGCATTCATTAACTGATGCCTAATTAATGCCCAATTAGAGGGATGTTACATGGGAAATGGTTTGGACAGTCAGACGAATTCATTCCGATCTCTGAAACCTCAGTCAGGAGCAGGAGGCAGCAGAAGGACACGGCGAGCAGAGGCTGGGGTGACACAGCACGTCAGTGGGACGTGGCAGGAGATAAACACCCCTTTGCTGGTTTTATCCATGTCAGCAGGGATTTGGTTTTACTCACCTCACTAGCAGGTTTCTGGAGGATTTTTCTGTGCTGCTTTTGAAGCTCTCCCTCCCCGGTGAGCTCCGACACTCGGGCTGGTGACCCTCTGTCTGCCTCGCAACCTTTACAAGATGAAGTTAAAAGGGCTGAGTCAGGAATAACAAGTTAGAAAGGGTCAAACTCTCAGGAGAGCTGGGCTGGGGCCTCTCAGGATGCTCCCATGGTGTTTTCCAGTCTGGGAAGCCCAGTGAGACCCAAGTGGCTGTCATGTCCTGGTGGGATTTGGCTGTGGATATCCCAGTGCTGGTGTTACCAACCTCAACAGCTTCATGGCTCCATGACCACGGCCTCTTTGCTTTCTGGGGTCTCATTCCCAGATCTAAATTGGGACCAGTCCCAGGGCATGCCAGGAGCAGCTTCTCACAGCTCTAAGCTGTCAGCAAGTTTTACAGGCTAGGAGGGAAAAACTCCTTGATGAGACCACAGGCCTTGTGTGCATCCAGACCTTCACAGAATCACAGATTGCTTTGGGTTGGAAGGGATTTTATCCAGTTCCATTCCCCAGCCGTGGGTAGGGACTCCTTCCACAAGACCAGGTTGATCCAAGCCTCATCCAGCCTGGCCTTGGACACTGCCAGGGATGGGGCAGCCACAGTTTTTCTGGGCACCCTGTGCCAGGGCCTCACCACCCTCACAAGGAAGAATTCCTTCATTACACCTAATCTAAACCCACCCTCCATCCAAGTCCTGCTCCTCTGTTCACCCTTTTTTTCTAAGTATCCATCCTTTTGTTTCCCTATTCTCCTTTCTCCTGAGTTCAGATAGGGGGAAAGACACCCCTGCTTTTTATTCCCACCATCCTCTTATTGGGAAGCTGAGACCCAGAGACAACCCCAGCCTATCCTCACCGCCATCCCTGCCTGCAGGAATCACATCTCTCTCTCCATAGGAGCTCCAGCCATTAACTCACAGCTGCCTGTTAATTAAAGAGATGGACTCAGTTCCCTCTGACCTTTACCTCCAGAGTTATCCCTGCAGGCAGCGAGCTGTTAAACACTGCGTTCCCTTTCGGCAGGAGCCTCTACCTTGGCCATGCTCCAGGGAGGCCTGGGCTGCCTTGGTCCATCACCGTACGTTGCTAACAGCCTCCTGTCATCACCATCCCTAGACGTGAAATCCTGGATGCTCCCAGATCCCTGCCCGGCTCCACCTCCCGTCAGTAATCCCGTTAGCCTGGCAACTGTCGTGTCACGGAAGAGCGCATAAAACTGTTGTTTGGAAGCAATATGTAATCTTCCGACCTGCTGCGTGTAGCTGGGAGATGGTTTATTGATTCAGCCCCTTGTGATTTGGTATTTGCAATAACAGACTCTGCATGTGGGAGATCGTCACAGCACTTGTGCCTGGCAGGGTTTTGCTAATAAACATCAGACCCACAGAAGGCGCCGCGCCCCGGTGTCACCCAGGTAAGACGGGGGACATGGAGCCGTCCCACCTTGGTGAAGCATATCCTTGAGCTAAAAATCCCGGCAGAACGTGTCTGCAAACATTGCTTTATCCCTCGCACCGTGGGATAATCGCAATGTCCTCGGGACGCCGCTGCTTCCCGGGCTGTGAGTGGCAGCCAGGGCTCCCGTTTTGGCAGGGAGCTCTGGGTAGTCAGCACGACGCTCCCACCATGGCTCATCCTGCAAAGGCACGACAGCAAAGCCAGAACGCTACGGCGGTGACTTGGAGAGCGTTCCTTTTCCTACACAGCCGTAGGAGTTGTCGTGAATTCTGCGTTCTCGACTCACCAGCCCCGTTTGGCAGCGGCGCAGGGATGAGACATCCCCTCCTGGTGGCCCGTGCTTCCTTCCTGAAGGGCAGTGCCTGGAAGTCCCCCTCATCCCCATTCCCAGGCAAGGCTGGATCTGACGCTTTGGGCAGCAATGCTATTTTTTTTCCCCTATTAACCGCCCAGTCAGCGATGGCTGCCTCTTACTGGTGATTTATGGAGAGGCTGAATAACCCAGTTTGTCTAAAATATGTGGCAACTTTGCCTTGAAAGGATGGGTCCAGATGGACGGGTCACCTGCTGTTAACTAAACTGCAATAGATCTCCATACCCGGGAAAAGGCAACAGCAACCACATGGTTATATTTCAAATAAAATTAACAAGGAAACGGTGAGGTTTTTGTGCCTCCAACTTGTGTTAGGCTGTAGGCACTGTAAAGAAGGACTGTAAAAGCCCAAGGGGTCCCGGCTCTTGGACTGGCTGGTGATAAGGACGTGGAGTAATTAGAGATGAACTCCACTTCCACTCTCGTTTTTCAGATTGTTACAAGCTGAGCAGGACTCGTGGGCAGGATGGCACCGGCAGCTGTGCGCTGCTCCACTGGTACTCCTTTCCCCCGTAAAGACCAGAGGCAGAATTCATTAGACATGAGCAAATTTTGCGTGTAAGAGGGAAAAGCCAAATCTGGGAGGAAAATCTGAATGAGAAATGACAAGTCTGGTGCAATGAGTCTGAAAAGCCACTCGGCGCAGAAGGAGTAGCCTGAAAGCAAGCCTGGTGCGAGGAGTGGGAGCGAGACGGGAGCGGGGCGGTGAAACCGGAGCTCTGAGAGCCGAGCAGAGAGGGTGGGACTGATTCCTGCCTCGCTCTCCGCTTCTCTGCTGCGAGAAAGCCCCAGTCACAGGCACATACTGCAGCATTAGAGGATGCAATATGCTTTGCCACAGGACATCCACTTAAAAATATGTTTGAGCATCCCACTTCCGAACGGAGTTTTCGGCTCAGCCTTTTCCACCAACTGCTGACAACATATTTCCCTGTAAATCTCTCGGGTTTCGGGGTGGATGGTGGTGTCTAACACAGTTGTTAGTGAAAGGAGACGGTGGGGATGGGTCTGTGCCTTTGGGGGAGTGGGATGCGCCGCACACGTGTAATTTTAGGTGGCTCGCCGGGAACTGCTGAATCTCTGCAGCTTTTCCTCTCCGATGTGTGCGGGCGATTTAACAGATGCATTTACAGGATGGGTGGGGGAACCTGCGAGAGTTTGAGTTTCCTCTGTTTGCTCTCACACCGCGGCGTTTCCTTGCCTGCAGGCAAAGGGGCTCCGCTGCCTGCACCGCCAGCGTGAATTGTCGCCGAGAAAGTTTCTCCTGCCTGTTCCGGGCTGGGAACACACCCAGCTGCCTGTTGCAGGCAGCGAGAGGAGGCAGGGAGTACTCCATACATCACGTTTCAGCTGCCGTGGGTGACGAGCCTACTCATCACAGCCGCGTGGGTAATTCATGAGCAGAGAGGAGGGCTGAGCTAATTGGGGGCGTTTTTCACCCGGAATAGTCTCCACAGCAGCGATGGGTGGGCGGGAGGTGCCCGGTTCCCGCTGACGCCGCTCTCCCCTCTCTCCGCACAGGGGGGTTTGCGGAGCTGCTGCTGGTGCTGCTGGGGCTGAAGGTGCCCGGTGCCCTGGGCTGCCCCACCGACTGCGTGTGCTACCCCTCCCCGATGACCGTCAGCTGCCAGGCTCACAACTTCGTCACCATCCCCGAGGGCATCCCCGAGGACAGCGAGAGGATCTTCCTCCAGAACAACCAGATCACCTTGCTGCTGCGGGGCCACTTCAGCCCTTCCATGGTCACCCTCTGGATCTACTCCAACAACATCACCTTCATCGACCCCAACACCTTCGATGGGTTCGTCAACCTGGAAGAGCTGGACCTGGGGGACAACCGCTACTTAAGGGCTTTAGCTGCAGACACTTTCCAAGGGCTGGTGAAACTCCACGCCTTGTATCTGTACAAGTGCGGGCTGAGCTCCCTCCCCAGCGGGATTTTCGGTGGCCTCCACAACCTGCAATACCTGTACCTGCAAGACAACCACATCGAGTTCCTTCAGGACGATATTTTTGTTGACTTGGTTAACCTCAGCCATCTTTTTCTCCATGGAAACAAGCTCTGGAGCCTCCATCAGAACACGTTCAGGGGACTAATAAACCTGGATCGCCTGCTCATCCATCAAAATCAGCTGCAGTGGATTCATAGGCGGGCTTTTCATGACCTCCGAAGATTGACCACCCTTTTCCTGTTCAATAACAGCCTCTCGGAGCTGCAGGGGGACTGCCTGGCCCACCTGGGGGCCCTGGAGTTTCTCAGGCTGAACGGGAACCCATGGAGCTGCGACTGCAAAGCCCGTTCCCTCTGGGAATGGCTGCACAGGTTCAGAGGCTCCAGCTCCAGCGTCATCTGCGAGTCCCCCGAGCAGATGCACGGCAAGGACCTCAAGGTGCTAAGAGCAGAAGACTTTAGGAACTGTTCAGGGTCCGAGTCGCTCCATCAGATGAAAACACACACCTTCTCCACAGCGGACAGAGGAGTCTCCAAATCCCACCACCCCCATCACTCCTCCAAGGAGAAGGGCAAGGAGCGAGGGGCTGAGAACAGTTTGCACCAGCCCGGCCCTCCCGGCTCCCGGCCGGGCTACCGCAAACCCGGCAAGAACTGCACCAGCCACAAGAGCCGTAACCGAACCTCCAAACCGGTGTCCCTGGGGCCACACAAAGGCGGGCAGGAGGTGCCAGACTATGTGCCTGATTATCAGCACAAATACAGCTTCGGGGCCATGCCCACGCTGTCCCCCAAGCGCAAGGGTAAGTGCACCCGGCGGACGCCCATCCGCCCGCCCAGCGGGGTCCAGCAGGCTGCGGGCTGCCCGGGGCTCAGGGCATCACTCCTGGTTTTTATGGTGGTGCTGGCGGCCGTCATCCGCTGAGCCCCCCCGCCCGGGCGCGGACGGAGCGGAGCTGTACTGCCACCAATCTACAAAGGACCAGAGTTTCTTTTCTTCTTGTTTTTTTGTACGTGGCTCAGCGTTGGCCTGGCGAAGGGAAGAACGTTGTCTCGGCTTCTGAGGGTTGTCTCCGTGCCCGGCCGGACTGTGCCGAGCGCAGCGGGAGCGGATTAAGAGGCATTATCACACCTTGTCACAAACAGCCTAACCGAGCACCTACAACAACAACAAATAAAAGCCAACCTTACAAAAAGCAGATAACGGGGACGGTGACCAATTCATCGGTGACAACAACCGGACAAATGGACTGAGTCCATGCTCTTGTGAAATCCCGTTCGTTTGAGAGCGCTCCGAACGACCCCTCCAATTACCGAACGGAACATAATTGCTGTAAAAACCATCACCAATTAAGCCTACACTGTTTCTCTCTGAAAGTGAGTGCAAGGACACTGATATTGATGTGATAAGGACATTTGGTTCTCCCAC
The DNA here is from genome assembly GCA_025920805.1 of Petroica traversi. Classification (NCBI taxonomy): domain Eukaryota; kingdom Metazoa; phylum Chordata; class Aves; order Passeriformes; family Petroicidae; genus Petroica; species Petroica traversi. The sequence goes on along the minus strand of JAHLSL010015547.1, from coordinate 42,931 downwards.
GTTTTAGCCCTTTTGGCTCCAAACCCAGAGGCCAAAGTTGGCTGGGAATCTCGTAGAAGACAATCTCAAACCCCTGAATATCTCAGGCATTACAGCAGAACAGGGCTTGCCTGCTGGGCTTGGAGAAGCCAACAACCAAAGGAAAGACTGATTAGAGGTGGAATTAAACAAAACAAAAAAACCAAACCCCAACAAACCCAACACATAAAGAAATGAGGTACCCGCAGGAGGTGTGTTTTTTGTAACCATGTTCACACATCTGAGGAAAAACCCCAACAATTGCACAGGCTCCCCCTTTTCCCCTCAATTATCCATATGTATGTCTTACAATGTTTATAAACTATATGGAAACTGTATCTTCAGAACTAAGGATTGTATTATTGAATTTATAGCAGACCAGTATATGATTTTTTTTTTTCCTTGAGAAAACAAACCGGCAGCAGTGCCTACAGATGCTGAAAGCCATCGGGCGGGCTCAGTACGCGCGGGGGAACCACGACGGACCAATGTTCTCAGCAATTCAGAGCACTAAACTTTGGGAGGGGTTGGGGGGCTGGTGTGAGCCATGCAGCAAAGTCCTTACCCAGAGAGCCAAAATTCACCCTTACATCCTAATTTGTACCCGGTGGGGGAAAGAGAGAGAGAGATTAATTAGCCCAAATAAATAGAGCCATAGAGCTCTGTCTCCGGAGAGCACGACGAGGCCCCGGGGAGGAAAGGGGCTGATTTTGGGGCTGGAGGCAGAGAGGGGCTTCCCAGCCATGGTGGTGGCATGAGGACCTTTATAGCTGGACTAAGGTTTTCACTGGGGCAGCAAGGAGCAGCTCCCAGGCTGCAGACAGACCTGACAGAGTCAGGAGGGGTTTTGTTTCTTAAAAGGAACAGATTCTGGAAGAGTCAGAGAAGGGGGAAACTACAGCTTGTAGAGGACCGGCGAGAGGAGTGGTGCCCGAGGTCCACAGCAGGAGAGAGAAATCCGTGGTCCAAAAGAGCTGTACAAAGGGGGTTGTGGGGAAGTGGAGGAGAGAGAGCAGGGCATCCTGTTCCATCTTCCTGGGTTAAACCATGTGCTGGAGGGATGTGTTTGCTGGTCGGGGGCACGGCAGAGCTGGCAGCTCCACCAACAGCTCCCCATGGGCTCGGGGAGGTGCTGCCCAAATTCTGCAGTTGGGGTGAATTCCCTGTCAGCGTGGATCTGTGAGACCAAACAGACACTGAAGTTAATGAAACAAGGGAAATAAAAGTGATCTTGGACAACAAAAGGCTTCTGTTTTTTCCATAACCATATCTCAGTGGCGGTATTTGGAGCTTGTGACTCAGATGGGGGGCTGCAAATCCCGAAGGAAACAGCTGGAGTTTTCCATCAGACACGCAATTATCTCCAGGAGGGGTGGGCCAGCTAGGGAAATCTGCTCTCCCAACCACTTTGGGGAAGGGGGAAGGGTATTTACACAGTATTTACTGGAAATGGAAACTCCCACTGAAAAGACAAGCAGAAAATTCCCCAGTGCACTTGTGTTTACGAGCAGTTGGATGGTGGGAGCAGGAAGCTGGAGGGGCACGGCCTCCTCTGTCCATCTTGCAAGCAAGGAAGGCCAGAGGCTTGGATGCTTCTCTTTTAAACACTCTTCCTGGGGAATAGCAAGAACAATTCTGGGAGGAGAAAGAAAGAGGTTACTTCATCAAGCCCTCTGCCTTCCAGCTCCTACCCAAACTTTTCTGTCTACAGGGCTCTAAAGCTCCACTAAAGGGATGTCCAATGCAGCCAGAACAAATAATCCGTGATCTGAAATAGCTCCCTTATGTCCTACTCTCTATAACCAATAGCAACTGAATGAGTCTGGCACTGTCCCTCAGAAGTGGAGAATGTTGTTATGTTGGTTATTTCGTTTCATACTCTGGAAATCAAAGCTCTCAGTGGGAGCATGAAGAAGAGAAGCACTTTATTAATTTTTTTTTAAGTCTGCGTGTAACTCCTGTAATATAGGAGTGAAATGTCAGCACAGGAGATGCTAATGTTTTATAAATGATTTGGGTGCAGCAGGCACGGTGGATAGTCTTTGAGATGAATTATATTAGAACAGACTACGCCTGGCTCAAAACCATAATTGTATTTTTAGTATCTTTTCCTTTAACATGTAGGAAAAATAAAGGCAACTCCATGGTGTATTACAAGCCTTGTCAATCAAGGGCTCTAACTCTCAGTGATAAAGGCAACTGTTTAAAAACCAGAAGGGAGACATGATACACTGCTAAATGGGAGATGTTGCTTGACACGGCACTGTGGTTTAACCTGGCAGGCAGCTGAACACCACATGGCCATGCTGGAACTGGGGAGAGGATTGGGAAAAATACAAGTGACATTCATAGCTTGAGATAAGGCTGGTTTAATAGGATTGAAATGGGAGAAATAATAATGGAAACAATAGAAATAGAATATACAAGGCAAGTGATGCACAGTGCAGTTGCTCACCACCTGCTGGTGCCCAGCCAGTCCCTCAGCAGTGGCCCTCAGTTTACACTGACCATGATTCCATTTGGCCAGTTGGGATCAGCTGATCCTTCCCAGCTTCTTGTGCCCCACAGCATCCTCAGAGAAGCAGAAAAGTCCTTGACTCAGGGCAAACACAGCTGAGCAACAACTGAAAATCCATGCATTATCAACATTACTTTAATCCCAAACCCAAACCCCAGCTCCTAGAAAGAAAATCAATGAATCCAGCCCAAACCAGGATGCACATGTTCCTGATATTCCTCCTGCCTCCTCCTTAGCTGCCATCCCTCCCCACTCCCATCCTTCCTCCCTGACCACAGCTCTTTGAGGACAAACTAAATTTTTATGGCATGCTCTGACACTCAGCCTCGATAAGGAACTTCCCAGCTGCGTGGCTCAGCTCACCACAGCCCCAGGTTCAGGCTCAGGTGTCTTTTCCCCAGCTCCTTCCTACAGCATGTCTTCATGCATTTTGAATGCTGCTCTGAGGCCCGGCAGAAATCCCCTCTCCTCTGAAGCAGCAGCTCTCCAGTCGAGCGGACGTAGGTGGAACCCTGACTTGCCAGAGATTGTCTGGCTCAGGCTGGAGATGAGTTGGAGAAATTGGGGTATTGTTAGAATTGTTCCCTGAAGTGTCTGACAGGGGTAAAGAGCTGAACTCCAAAGTGGTGGGAAGATCCACGGCCATTTGGAGGCAATGATGGGCTGAGGCCAAGGGGGTGAGGTTCAGCAAGGCCACGTGGCAGGTCCTGCACTTGGGTCACAACAGCAGCACTGCAGGCCTGGGGCAGTGTCTGCAGAGGTACCCAGTGGGAAAGGACCTGGAGGTGCTGGTCAGCAGTGGCTGAACATGAGCCCGGGTGTGCCCAGCTGGGCAGGAAGGCCAAGGGCACCTGGCTTGGGGTCCCCATCCCTGGAGGGATTTAAGAGACCTGTGGATGTGGCACCTGGGGACGTGGTTTACTGGTGGCCTTGGCTGTGCTGGGTTGACAGTTGTATTTTATGACCACAGAGTTCTATTCCAACCTAAATGATTCCATGATTCTATAAATTCTAAACCTTTCCATGTTCCTGCCACAAGCTCATCCTTTGGAGGTGCCCTGATCCCCTCTCGGGGTGGGGGCAGACACTGCCAATAGCTCCCCACAGCTCAGCTGTGAGCTCCACACACCTCCCCTGGGAAAAGTGCCATCTGAGCCTTTATTTGCTCATCAGTTTCCCTTTTCTTTAGTGTTCCCCAGCCTGTGCTGCTCTGGAAGATGAGACAAGCCCCTGTCTCTGTGGCTGCTTTCCCCTTCCTTCCATCACTGAGCTTTAACGCTCTGACTTTGGACTGTTCATGCAAATCCTTTCCATTAAAAAAAATAAACAGCAGAGAACCCAGAAGAGACCCCAGACTGTGCCTCTAGAAACTCACTCCCGGCAGCAGAATCCAGTTTTCTGAGTCGGAGCCAATTTTCTCTCCTTTGTACCACTTTTCCACAGTTTCATCCCGTAATTGCTAATATGGAGCTTTTCGTACATGCTTTGAAATCAGAAACCACGCAACACTGCATCTCTTTTATCCTCCCAGGCAGGATGAAAAACCAAACACCTCTTAGATACTGAGAATAAATTTTTAGTTTATCAGTCTAAACCAACACCACGAGACTGCAGCTCCTCCTGTATTCCCCATCACTTCCCAGACCACGCTTGTGCCCCCCCTGCACCAATTCCAAACTATTTCCTTTGTCTCAGAAAGTTGCTTTGTGACATGTTCCCCTTCAGAGGGACAGAGCAGAACAAAAGCACCACTTCACATTTCTTGCAGCTAAATAACACCTTTTTGCAGTCCTTCAAGTTCATCCTTCCCTAAATCCCCTGCCTGTGTAATCTTTCCCTGTCTTAGCTTCAACCACTCCCCCAGGAACACTTCCCAAGAGCCCATTTCCCACTACCAAGATTATTTCCCTTTTCATCATTATCTCCTTGAGCACCATCCCCCTGTCTCCCTATCCCTCTTTCCCTCCCTTATCACATCCAGCAGCCCCCCAGCTTTGGAGAAACACGAGATACTGACACCAGTGCTGGTGGGAACAGTGATTCCAGGGATGCTGTTGTATTCCTGACTGCGTTGGAGTTTGTGGGTTACAGATGGAAGCAAAAGCAACTCAAAGCAGGACACAGGTGCTCAGGCTCTGCACTGTGTGTTTTTGGGAAAGGTGTCACACTGACAAGCCAAAAACATCTCAGCCCACATGAAAGTAGCCCCAGGAGCAGCACCCCTCGAGACCCCATCCATCTCTGTCCTCTCTCCTCCCAGAGAAACCTTCAGCAGGGACAAGGATGTGTCATCTCAGTGACCACCTCTCTGGTCCCCACTCCAAAGTGATTTGGTGAACAAAAGCCCCTCGTTATCCAGCTCCCTGCTGGAAATAGCTGCTCACTAAAATCCTTTTTCTCCCCACACCCTGAAATTCTGGGTGAAATTCTCCCCACGCCCAGACACTCTGCAGATGCATCTTTATCTCCCTGCAGGCTCATCCTCATCCTCACAGCCCGAGTCCTTTCCGGAGCTGCCCCTCCATCCTCTTCCTCCTTTGTGAAAACAGAATCAAAATAACTGTTTAACAAATCAGCCATTACCTTCTCTCATGTCACCAATTCCCTGCTATCATTTCGTAATTGGCCAATTTTCTCTTTTACCTTCTCTCTGCTCTGAATACGTCTCGGGGAGCTCTGATTGTGTGTTAAAATATCCTCCCTAATTCACTGCTCAATATCTCTTTCTGCTCTTCTAATTGCCCTTTTAACTTGCTTCTAATTTTTTTATAAATCTCCTAATCCTTTTCCTGCACAAGTTGTTTACATGCACCGGAGAATGTATATGTATTAGCAGATGTTCCTGGGTAAATAATGCACAAAAGAATATTACTGCTTCATGCAAGCTGCAATTACTGCTTCCCTCAGAATAAGCCCTGTTTAACCCTCCTATTTAGGGCACACGCCCCTGCTCTTGCTGCACATCTCCGGGCTATTTCACTCCTGCTGCAGAACATTAACACCACCAGCTCCACCACGGCTCGCTCGCATCTTCTGGGGAAAAAAAAATATCACAAAAGAAAGAAAGAAAGAATCTAAGGATAAAGGGAATGGTAGAGTTATGCTAAAAAAAAAATATTTTTTTTTGGGAACACAGCTAGAAGAAACAAAACAAAATAGCGACACGAGTCAAACCAAGCAGCACTACCCCAAGTAATAAACAAATTTGATAGTCTTGGTGCTTTTGATTTATGGACAGCTTCCTGCACTCCCTGCTCGCAGGGAGTCGGCTGTCACAGCCCCGGTGCCGCAGACAGGCCCGGGGTCAGGCAGGCCTTGTTTGCCATCTGCTTTGTAAAACACTTCCTAACCTTACTCAAAATTTCCTTCCTCCTTTCCATTTCTCCTCTCCATTTGTTTGTGGTCTCCTTTTGCCAGATCCTGTGTTTTCCAGCCAAAAGGGGGATGCCAAATCGTGGGTTTAAAGTTACGGGTCTCGTTTGGGTGAAAAGAGTTGAGTTCTCTTCTCTAGGGATCCAGGCAGAAATCAAGTGTTTGCAACCCAACCATCGATCCTGTTTAGGGACAAAAGGCATTGCTGGTACCAGGAAGCTTCAGGAAGGGGGGGTTGTTTTGTACTTACAGCTAACACGTACAGAGGCACCTTGCTGCTGCCAAAGTACCAAATTGTGATTAGCAATAATGTCCTGGCCACCAGAACATCTGTGTCTTACACCCCCATCCTGCCATAACTGGTCCTGCTACACCCTGCGAGACTCCAGCACCCACACTGAACACTCCATCTCCCCAAACCTGCCTGGGGGACAGGAGATTTAAACGAATGGAGTGGGAGGCAACCCAAAATCTGATGGAAACAACGAAAACTCTCCTGCTGCTTTTCGGGGGCTGCTCTGCCACACAGGGTCAAAAGCAAAACAGGTTTATTAAAATTCAGAATTGTTCCTATGACAGGATGAGGATTTCTGAGGTTGTTATGGAATAATGAAACTCCTGGCTATTTGCTGCTCCCAGCCTATTTGCCTGGGAATATTTCCATTTCTTCCCCACATCCATACACTTTGCTCTCCAGAGAGGCAGATCCCACTCCCAGCAAGGGCTGCCAACCCTAGAGAAGGATTTTGTTTGCTTCAAACTGAGCTGCACCAGTTGATGCCTCTCCACCTGGGCAGGTACCACAGCATTCCCAGCTCAGGACTTGGCTACATCTTCCCCATTTCTAGGAAGAGATTTAACACCTCTACTTTGTGCCTTCCAGACCACTTGGTTATTTCTTTTTTCCTACAGACCTAGTGAAACTTCTCTCAGGCCTGATTTCTCAATAGTGCATACAAATTGCTCTCCTTGGAGAAGGTTTTCATCATGATTCCCCCAGTCAATCCTGCTACAGCTAAAATATCCCATAATCAAAGGTGTTGGCTCCTCACACATCTTCTCTGAGGAAGCGTTTCTGCGTGTTCTGTCTCATGAAGTGCCTTGCATGCCCTCATGTCCTCAGAATGAGCCCTTCTGGAACCCCTCCTGGGAATCACAGACTATCTGTATGATTTTCAATTCATGCCTTTCGCTCTGAAATACAAAAATGTAAAAAATAATAATTTAAGAGAAAAAGAAGTGGCTATCTTGGCATCAAAGGATCCTGGGGAGGACCGAATGTGCAAAATCCGCTGGCGCACGGCATTGGCTGCGTGCAAAGTCCTGTTCCTCAGCACTGCGTGCTTTGCTCCCAGGAGAATCATGTCCCTTCCCACCTTTTCAGGGATCCCTGATAGGAGGAGCCCCTGGGACACTTGTTCCTCTCCAGCTCTTGGTGTTTTCTAAAGACACAGCTCGGGGAAGCAGCCCAGCAAAGGAGAGCAGAACACCAAGCAGTGAAACCTCACCCTCGCTGTCACAGGAAGACTTCTCCACTCTTCCCTGCATCTATTTAGCACGTAGAAAGCAAAAGGAAACAAGAGAACACACACATATGGAGCCCCTGTTAAACCTGAACTAAATATACCTCGGGATGTTAACAGCCTGCCTCGACTCCCTGGCACTCCAGCTGGCACGGCAAGACCCCGGCCACCGGCTTCCTTGGGTAGCTGGAAGGGTTTTCTCCAGAGCAAAGATGGGAAACCCCCAAAATCCCCCACAGCACGTGCTGCTGACACAGCAGTGCCCTGAATCATCGGTGCCAGCATCCAGGGAGGCACAGAGCAGCCCTGCCTGGCAACATCTCCTCCTGTGAGGCTCCAGCTCCCTATGTGCCTGTAGGATCCCCTCCCCACAGGCGGAGAGGAGCAGGGCTGGGACCAGCCAAGGACATCTGTGTGCAGGAGCTGTGCAGCCTTCAATTGAGGAGATCTCTGGGAAGGAAGATGGGAAATCTCAAGATTAGAGCAGTGAGAGAGGAGGGAAGGGCTCGGGAGAGGCAGGAGCAGCAGGAAGGAGGGCATACGTGCCAGCTGGAGCGGGTGTGTGCAGCCCCGCCAGGGGAAAGGTGGACATATTTGTCTCGAGAGCTGAGAAATTATTAGAGGCAATTATGTGAGCAGAGTATGTGGAAAGTAATCCCAGCTGTAGGGAGCTGGGGCTGGGAGAGGGAGAAGGAAATCATGATGTGATTCAAGGGGGCCCAAGAGAAAAAGCACAAGGGCGGCGATGACCTGGTTTGCGGATGGATCCATTTCTATTTCTGCTCAGATGCTGAAGCTGAGCCTCACCCAGAGCTCTCGGCTCTCCGATGGCTTGCGTGACTTCTTCCCTGCCTGGTGCAAGTGTCAGGCACATGCATGTACCACACGTCATCTGGGAATCACATTTGCCTCAACAGCCTGCACAAATGTAAGGGCAAACAAGAATTCACTGTTATCATGAACCCTTCCTCTTCCAGCAGAACGATGTTTTTCTGTCCAATACAATGCCCTGTTCCCAGGTGTCAATATTTGGGACATAGGCTGCTCACTTTATGTCTATTTTCTCTCTTTTTACAGCTTTGGAAATAAAAGCTAATTCATCGTGCTGTTTCTGGTAATTCCGAGACATGCACTAAATACAGCATTTCTCAAGTAGATTTTTTTCCTTTCCCCCCTGCTTTGTAACTTCCCCCAAGTAACACTGTACACAGAGAAACCAACACCAGGGAAAGAAAACAAAAAGCAGCTCCTACATCAAGGCAGATCCCAGCTCCTCAGGCTTCCAGCACATCTCAACCCAGAACTAGAGCAAAAGGGCAGATTATTTAAAGCCATTGCATGTAGGCCAATTTTCACTGCAGTTCCTTTTGGCTCTGATTTTCAGGCCCCAGTGGAGTGGTGAAGTCATGAATAAATGCAAGTAAACTGAGCTTATCCACTCTTATTTTGAGCAGTGGAGTTTACTCACCTCATGCTGCTTCAGATGGAACACCAAAGGGTAGGTTTAAAGGGAAAAAAAATCCAGGGGGGAGCGGGGGATTATCTACTGCTGCCCTCACCTATTGGCTCAGCGAGTCCAGCACGGAGCAAAGGCAGGGCTGGGAAGCTGCAGACCCACAGAGATTCCTGCTCTGGATATTGAACACTCACAGTTATCTCCTGGTGCTCTGGAAGGGCTGGAGTTGGTCCCCTGATGTGTGATGGGCAGGGGGAAGCTCCCCGTGCCCCTGCCAAGTGGAAACCCATCTGAATGGGATTTCCTGCCTCAGCCACTGCACACAGAAGCATCACTGCAGGAGGAGAAGGCACCCTCAGCTGATGTTCTCCCCCAGAAGGCAGTGCTTGGAGGAGGAGGGATGGACTTTGACTGGAAACAGCATTACAGCCTTCCAAACTGAAAATAATGAGAGCAAATACTGGAGAGTTGAACAGGGTATCACCAGTCTTGGAGCACATCACCTGCCCAGTGGTGTCCAATGACACCAACAACCAAATACTGCTCACCTGGGATGTTCCAGGCAAGCTGGAGAGGCTCTCAGAGCTGGCCAACAACAGCACTGTAAAGGTTCTGTAATGAATTAAGTACTCTAAACACCAATTTCTTCTCCTTGGAGCCTGGACCACACTTGCCCACTCACCTGGTTTGTACAGAACTTCCTCTACGCTCTACTCAGGACTGGCAGGGCCTGAGTCTCCCATAGACAGGATCTGAAATCTATAGAGATAAATCCATTATGATTATCACATTAAGTTCAAATAAAAGAAGAAGGAGAAACACCCTGCAATTTTATCTCCCTGCAAGCATCCCTTCTGCTCAGCTCTGACCATAGCGGAGCAATGGCCACACTTGTCTCCTTGTGGTCTAAACAGCAGAGAGAGCCAGTTTTCCTCAAAGTTAAAAGAAAATAGTAATAATGGAGTCCCCACATTCCTGCTGTGTTTATAAAGAGATGTTTTCTTCCTGAGCTCTACAGCATGGCGGGCTTAATCTGAAATTTCTTTTTAATCATAGCGGGAGTCCCAATTAACGTGTCGGGTAATCGTTCAAGTAGAACTGGAGTTTCATGGCTGCAGCAAGGCAAGGAGAGGCTCAGCATCAGGGTACCAGAGCATGGGCAGGGACCAGGAGCTCACCCAGGTGGCCTCACCCCCTCCCTAAACCAGGGGGAATGAGGGCAGCTCCCCCCTGCAACTTTAACACACAAATAGGTCCCCAAGCTCCCCAGGCATTGGGAATGCAGCAGCTCCATGAAAAACCTCACGGTGAGAGCGACAGCACCAGCACTGCTTTCACAGGCACCTTCCCGAAGGAAAAACACCCATCACACTCACTCCTGCCTCAATCTGCAGGCGTGTAATCCAACACATGTGCTTCCAGCGCGCAGGCGGGGAGGGGGACCTGCTCTGACCTACTTTCTTTTGTTGCTGGAAGTGCTGATCTCTATGCAGAATTCTGCGAGCAGGCAGAAGCTGTCATTAGGGTCTGGCTTCACCTCTGCCTTACTCCGCAGCCACCAATTCCAGCCCGGCTGCTCCCGATTGTCGCCGGTGCCGGCGCAGGGACGCTCTGACCTCGCCCTGCCTGCGAGCACAGAAAATCACCGTGTGTCACACAGCGGATTTTGGCCAGGCAGAGGAGTTACCTGCAGCCTCGGATGAACACTGTACTTACCCAGAGGAGGATGCTGCAGTCAGCACACCCAGACCAGAGCAGCACACACTCCGCCCTACTCTCTGGGGTTTTTTTTTTTATATTTTTCATTCACAAGGAAGTTGGGTCTGAGTTAGGCACAGTGCTGACCTGGAAAGCAAAGCTCTTAAAATTCAAATGCACACACCCAGGGCGGATCTCACCGGGAAGAATTATGGAAAACACGGGCATGTAGGCTCTTAAAACAAGCTCTTAAACACACAGGCTCCAAGTATAAAGAGCCTGGCGTGAGCGTGACCCTCCTCCAGCTCTCCTCTGGTCCCTCAGTATCTCCTGTTAGGATGCTGAGCCGCAGCCCTGAGGTTTGGGAGTTCCAGGCTCACTGCAGTCACTGGGGCTTGTGTAAATTGGTCTTCAGAGAAAACCAACTCCACCGCCTTATGCAAAAACACTCTTTAGTAACCTACTAAAGAGCTTCCCCGGAACCAGGCTTCCCTGTGCTCCCAGGTACCCGGGTGTAACAGCGCCTTGATGTTGCAGATCTGGAGATAAAAGGCTGTTGTGTTAAACCCGAATCCTTCAGACCTTGTAAGGCAGTTACTAGAAACAAGCCTTCCATTCTGCAATGGCTTAAGAACAGACCATTTTAATTGATTAGTTTGCCCATTATGGGTAAGCAGAGGAACAGCCTTGCAATTGAACCTCAGTCCTTGAAATGCAGAGAGACATCAGCCTGCAGTGCATTTGCAAGCCTCAGAGGCCAATTTCTACCCTTTCTGCTGTTCCACTCCCTCAGTCTGGGATTTACCTAAGCACACAGGATGCATCTCTATGCCAGGCAGGGGGGGAATTGCTTTGCATTGACGTTCAGTCAACAGATTCTAACGATAAAACAATTTCAAATCCGCACTTTGATTAAAATCAGAGCCATGGAAAAATCATGCTAAGGTTCATCTAATGAATTTTACTTTCCAAGACTTTAGCAGAAGCCTGCCAGGGACTAAATCCAAGGGGGTAAAGCTAAATTTGACAGTCTGATAGTTGTCTTCACCCCAACTCCTCATGCAGGCTTAGCAGTATAAATAAATCTGGCATGGCCACCAAGAAAATAATCCCATCTATTTAGCAGCAACAGACTTCTGGGGAGAGGATAAGAGGCATTTGAAGACAAAAACAACAATCTCAAACTGTATATATATGAAATTAAAGGATGTGGGTAATTAATTGTTTGATAAGATAAAATCTGCGCTAAGTTAGGGCCGTGAGTCAGAGAAATGAGAGATAGAAAATATGTTCATCACTCAGTCCACCTCTTTACCAACACATATTTTCTAGCATTTGTCCGGTGTAGGCTTTGTTTTGTTTTTTTCAAGTCAATGAATCAACTTTCTTGATATTCAGCCCAATGCCAAACAGGAGCTACTGGCATTTGCAGGGCGATGAATAAATAACTCGTAATGGCACAGTCTCGTGAGATGGTCCAGGAAAATCCTGGGCGAGGTTTCCCCGGGACATGGCTGGCTCGCTCACACTCCCCTGAGCTTTCTAAAAGAGCAGATATACCTACATATGTACAGATCTGTGTTTGTTACACCAACGCCAACGAGCACCGCCCATCCCGCACCTCTCCACCGATGCGTTTTTGCCTGCTGCTCCCATCTCCCCGAAATACCAAGTGCCTTGTTTTGAGAAAGCTCATTTCTCCCGGCACCCTTACCTCACTCTTAGCAACCTTCTATTTAAAGTCACAATCTGTTGCAGCAAGCCAGCTTAGGAGTGTATAAACAAGCTGTTATGACCCCGCTGCAGGAAGGGGAGGAAATGGCCTATGCTTTAAAGTCAGCTGCCTTCAATAATTAGAAGCAAGTAGACAAACATGAAAGCAATGACACTTCAGTGTTCTGTTATTTAAAGGGTACGGCTGCCGCTCAGTCCCTCATTGCCACCCAGGTATGCAGCCCTGGTGCAATTAGTCAAGCAAAGAAGAGTGTCACCTGCCACAGGAGGGGGTCACAAACTCTTTCCCTGTCCCTGTTACTGGGAGAAATACGTGGGGCTTTTTATTTTAATCAGTCTTTTTTTTCCCCTTAGCATGCAACGGCAGCTGCTTCTCACATCAGAAACCCTGAAAGGTTTTTATTAGTCCTAACGCTACACAGAAGAATTAAGAGGTAACAGCACATATGTTCTGCTCTGCCCCAAAGAATGGGAAAGGGAGGAAAATTAGCTCTTCTGCAGCAGCACAGCACAGGGTGTAGGACTTGCTGATACCAGAACCAGCTGCTGATGGAGTGAACACACCCATGAACAAAGGACTCCCTTGGCAAAGTAGCAGGCTCTGCATTCCTGGCCTGAGAGGGGGAAGCCAAAGGTCCCAGGGAGCAGCAGGAACGTTTCTTCTGGAGCTGTCAGTAGAGGAGACAGTCTCCTTGCGAAAGGCAACGCGGGACTCTGCTTTATTCCATCTCCCAAATGGAAAGTGGAGGAAAAGGCAAAATCAGCACTAACATCACACCTGGGAAGCTCACAGTGCTGCGTAGTTTAAACCTGAGCGGGGCACATATCTCCCATTAGGCTGTCTTGACATTACACTCACAAATAACCCTCAAGTGCTTTTAGTGTAAAAGCCTGAAACTTGTTTGCTGAGGGACTCATTCGCATCAGCATCCTGAGCAGGGAGCCGACTTCTTCAAAGCGGCTTTCTTTAGGGAAACACAACGCCAAGGAGAGCAGGCTCTCAGCTCTTCCAGGAGAGATTAAAGAGGAAAATTAGAGATGCTGCATCTTATGCCCATACCAATAAGAGCAGGCATTTACCAGCACTTAAATAATTAAAAAGATTTTTCACCAGTGACCAGGTTGTCGCCGACTCATCTCGCTGCCACCCATGGATGCAGGCAGCAGAGTGACAGCAGGGCTCTGCTCTCAGGGATTCTGCCACCCCAGCAATCCCAGCACACTGAACTGCAGGGAAGAGAAGAGGAAAGAGAGAGGAGGAAAACCCATTTTTCCCAGAAGTATTGCTATGATTTCTTTTGGGATAGGACCCAAGGTTTGTTTAGAACAATTTTTAGCCAGACCATGTAATACTGACTACATTAAAATGCTGAGACTTTGGGAGCAATTATCCCAAAAAATAGCATGGCAGGCAGAGCAGTGCAATTAGGCTGCATGTTAAGAGGCAGGATCCAGGCATTAGCACCCAAACCAGCACGCACGGGACACGATCCACATTTACAACGTATTTACAACACATGACCTAATAGTAAAAGCAATAATTAGCTTCTATTAATACCAGTGGATGAAAATAGAGGGGAAGGGAAGCTGCATAATGTAAGTTATTTATACAGAGGTGGCTCCAGCAGCCAGGAGTAAGATGGCAGTGGTGTTTCATGTTCATACCAAGCCCCAAGAGGGGACGGGGAAGCCCAGGGATGAGGGACAACCTTTGGAAACCTCTGTGGCTGTGCCATGGGTGTTGCAGCTTGCAGGGAGGATGGGTACCCCAGGCTGGAGGAGGTGGATTTGAATCCCACCTACATCTCCTCTCCATGTACCGAGCTTGCACGCAGCAGCCGCTTCCCGTGGAGAATCTCTCCCAGAACCTTCAAATGGGATTAAGTAACGCACAACCTGTGGAGGGTGAACCAGAAGGATGACACCCCCTCTCTTTTGACATACCCAAAATATTCCCAGGCAGTCAGGCAAGGCAACAACTGCAGAGATGCAAAGCAACACCACACCATCTCCTAGAGCAGGAAACAGGACTTGGCTCAAAGCTTTTGTTAGGGAGAAGAGGGTCCTTTCATAATACAGCCCTTTGTTCTGCTGGAGGAATTCAAATGCTATAAATTCATCCCCCTGGTAAATGCAGCAGTTATCAGGCATTTTACCACAGGATTCCTGGTCTCCTAGTGAAGTTAAATGCAGTGCCATTACAGCAGCACTTTAACGTGTAAATATTACATTCCCGGTTCTTTAGGAGATGTTCATTTAGTGAAATAAAATCCTGCTAGTAAAACACCTGATCAAACCCTTCAGCTGAACTGGCCCAGTAATTGCTCTAGGACTGGAGGGAGTCCAATGACTGGTTGCAATTTATGACCACTTTAGGAAAAAAATCTACCTTGAAGCATCCGCTAAGGACTGAGTTGTAGATGAGATCATGGAGTACATTTACATTGCAGCTTTCTATAACGTTAAGTGGCCACTAATTCGTGCTGAATTCCTTTGTAATTCTGACGGAATCACATCTGACAATCACATAAATAGCAAAAAATTCCTCGGGAATAATGTTACTACAACAAGGAGTAAAAGGCAAAGGAATGATTCATCTTTCATGGTGAGACATGCCCTTTTCTATCATCTCTACTCACCCAAAATAATTTGCCCAGCCCAAATTTCACAGCAAGGGCTGACAGACACCAAGTTGTAAAGGGGTCACTCTCCTGAGCCACACAACTCAGCCACAGTTACAGCTTGAAGGGAATACAGTAAAAATCTGAAGATGTGAGAAAGCATAAAGACAATTAAGCAACAAGATGAGCTGCCTGAGGGAGGTGGCAGAAAAACCTTGATGAAGATTTTGCTGCAGGCAGGGGGCTGGTTTAAATCACCATCATCTCCATGTTATTAAAAATCCAGGGGTCATGGTAGGAACTGGACAGAGAGAAGGGATGCAAAACACAACCATTTTAACCCTTTCCCTTCAGCAGAGAGGATCAGGGTTAGGAAAGGGTGGAACAAAAAGACCAGAATGCAGCAAAAAGCAGAGTCATAAATGTATCACAAGACTAAGATCCAGCTGGAGAGCTGTAAAATGGCAGAGCAGAGTCAGAATGCTGTCAAAGACATGGAGGGGAGGGATCATCACAGATTTTAAGGGGTTTGATGTTTTCTCCTTCCTGCAGTGAGGGTAAATCCTCTCTGTACTCTGGAATCAGGGAGGAAAGGTGGGTTTAGGCTCTCTGCATCCCCCAGCTCCAGAAAGCAAACAACTGCTTCTGCCCTGGAAGAAAAGTGTTTTCATCACCTTCAATCCTGCTCCAAAAGGGCTGTGTTGGAAAAGCCACAATCCTTTGGCACTTGAACAGCACTGAAATCAAACCACCAGCTCAACTCCTGTGCCTCCACATCCTCCCTAGGAGAAAAAATACCCGGGAAAGCCACCAGGACATCTCTTCCTCTTGCTCCATGGACCTGAGAAACCTGGAGATTATCCAAAAAAAGCTGTATTTTGACTGTCTCAATTAACCAAATAGCTAAAAACTTTGTTATTTGCCTGGCACCAGTAGAAGCAGGGTCCATATGCTGAACTAGAACAAGAACTTGTTCGAGGAATTGCTGCCTGCACCGTGAGGAGATGCCAGAAGCCAGATGGGGATTTATAACAGCACAAGGCTGGCTCAATGGGCAGGGGCTGCTCCAGCACAGCGTGTTCCTGGAAGAAAGCAACAATCGCCAAAATTAGGGGAAAGGGTTAAAAATAAAAGTGAGCAACTTTCTTATCATGCACTCCTTGCCTTTCACTGAATTAACACTGGAATCAGACATCAGATGATGCTCCAGGCTGCCTGAAAATTGTTTTTACACTTTCAGTATGCCCGTGGCCAAAACCTAGACAATATATGTTCATGTGAGGTGATTATTTAATGAATTAAGGGTGCAGACAGATTAGGAGGAGCTGATGCTCCCTTGTGCTGCTCTCCTGAACAAAGACTCCAGGACCAATTCCACAAAAAAAGCAACAGCATCCCTGGAAAGGTCACTTGCTGATGCCTCAACTCTTTTGGACAGCAAACACATTCTCCACCTCTCATGGAAGTTACAGGGCCTGAGTGTGATGTGAGGCAGAGGGATGCACAACATGAAGTTGCAGTTTTAGCTTCCCATTGGGTGCAATAATTACAGGTAGGGAGTAACAGCAGCATCTCTCCATAAGGCTGTTAATAAAGTTCACCTTCACTAGCTAAACCCATTCCTCTTTCCTAAAGACTGGAAGAGATTTTATAGCAGATTCATCACCTCCACCCTTTAATTCTATTTTTGGAGTCTATTGAACTTTTGCATATGTTGAAATGAAAAGAGTCTATATTAACACAACCACTTTTTTGTTACTGTAATGAGAGCCTTGAAACCACCACAAAGAGAAACATGCCTTTTAGCAGCTGAAACAAATTATTACAGCAACTGAGTCTTAAAAGGAATTTCAAGTAAAAATATAGTATTGCATGAAGTTGTTATGGCAACTGATGTTGTAGAGTAACTGCACTGGGGCAAGTTTTCCTCCTTCATCCTGCTCAGCAAAGTCTAGGAAAAACTTTATGATAAAATTGTGCCTTAATTAGTCAAATAAGTCATAAATATAGCTTATCCCAAAATCCTTAACATTCCAGCCTCATGCAGTCTGTGTGCAGTTAGTCTACTAATGAGAAAATATATCTACTAAAGCCCCACTTACCATTAAAAATCCTATCCAATATTTTTCTAATACAATTTATCAATTTAAACACATTGCACAATGTAATATTCCGCAGCATTCCATTAAAATGATAAATAGCTATGGAAAAAACAAGGGATTAAACATACTGTAATGTAATCTAACAGTATTTAAACATAAATAAAAAAAACCTTAAATCTGGATGGGAAATGCACCATATTTTTGAGGAAGAGTCCAAGTTGCTCCCTGGGTTTGGAGCATTAATAGGCCAGAGGAAGCAGAGCAATGAGAAATGACAGTCAACTTCAGAGGATATAAACTGTCCATTAGGCTTTGTTATAAGATTACATCAAAGCAGTTCATATGTTTTAATCTGGGGAAAGAGAAAGCAGCTACTTGGGGTCCGTGCCTGGGGGCTGCCTCTGTGTACTGAACCAGACAGTTTGCATAATGAACAATTTTTATTCAATCAGGATTTCAGCACAGATAGTTCCCACTCAATGGGCGCTAGCACAAATGGGGTTGGATATTGATGCTATTCTTCAAGCTCCACCTGCTGGCTCCGGAAGAAGTGCTGGTGGCTTTCTGAAGGGCCAGTTTGTGGAGGGACATCAAGTTATTGGCATAAAAATCCAAGCCCAGGCTCGGCGCTCCTTGCCTTTCTCAGTTAAAAAAAACAACACCAAAAAACAACAACAACCAGCCAAAAAACCCCAGAACCCTCCTCCCTAAAAATAAAATCGAAACAAAATTAAAACCCTACCAAAAAATCCCCCAGACTTTAGAGTTTTCCTTGGGTTACACCAATAATTTGGCTGATTTGCTTAGGCAGATGCTGAGCTGCAGACGAGCTCCCGCAGCAAAGGTGCACAAGCTGCCAAAACCTGCCTGGTTGAACCCACCTGATCACCAGGGGAGTTGCCTTGTGCTCAGAGTGCAGCCAAAAGGGCAGAGCAGCCAGGGAAATCATTCCATTTAGCGTGCGCCTTCTGCACAATAATTACTTATTTAAATTTTACTCTGCTGCTCGAGCCATTAGAAAAAAAAAAATGCACTATAAACAAAGGTGATTTTATGCAGACAATAGCTGAGCCAGTCATTTTTAAAGACAGGCACACCATGACTTATCTCCCAGGATGAGCAGCTCTTATGAGAGAGCTGGAACAAGGTTTATAGCCTAAACCCTATTTCCAGGGGTTATTCCAGTGGCTGCACTGCTGGATCACCTTCAGCTTTAGCACCAGCATGGAGCTCACTTACCCCACAAATGCAAGCAGGGGTCACTAACAGCTTCGTGGAGAGGAAGAGCCCAGGCAACACTTTGCTGCACAGAAGTGCTTGCTAAATCCTGGGATGACCATTTAGAGGTTTCACATGTACACCTGATAATTCAGAGTTAATTAGTGCAGGTGAATTAGAGATGTTCCTGCCTGCACCTCTGCCTATTGATCAGGCACTGTGGCTGCTCTCAGCTCCAGCAGGAACTGTTGCAGTGAATTTTGCTTCCTGCCTGATTCGGGTAGGCTTTGCTTCTGACTGGCACCAAATCCCTGCTTCCTATTTCCAGAAGAAAAATAGCTCCCTTTTAATCTAGACCTTCCAAAGCTCCTGCCATGCCTGTGACGTCCTGAATGCAGAATTATGGCTTTCCCTGGTTTCTGCTCGTTTGTCTGGAAGCCTGTGGGTTGTTGTACCTCACCCCCGGTACTTTTTTGGCTCTGTCCAGAAATACTCTTTTATCAATTCACCTGACACTGATCCAGCAGGAAGGGCGTGCTGGAAGATGATGCTAATCCAGGGAGACCATTCTTCAGTTGGAGCATTCATGAAGTCTAATGAACTACTGGCAGAAAGGGACTTGTGTGGCGCAATTAAAACTTGCTTCTGTGAGACACAAAATATTGCAACTAAAAGTTAACGGTGCCAAGCAGGGGAGGTAGATTAGCTCAGGGAGCATAAATTGGTGAGAAGAAGCCACTTCCTTCTCTCCCCCCATCCCCAAGCCTTATGCATTAGGCAAAGCTGAAATAATGAATATGTATGGCAAGGTGTTTGCTACAAGCCTACTTATAAAGTGCACAGCCAGGAACTCCTGGAAGGGGGATTTATGGGAGCAGTCACACACAGCTGGCACACTGAGTTCTGCAGCCTTCAATTGGGATGAATGCCCCCCCTGTAAGCACTTAGCACCCACCACAATAAACTAAGGTGTATGAGCAGAGTCTAAAGTTTATTTTCGGGAGCATCCCTTGAGGGGGAGTGCTAAATCAACCACCTCAGGTTTGGTAAATTCAACGAGAAGCCTGAGCTGGGAGAGGGGACGTGGCTCATCTCCTGCTCTGAGATACCCAGTGTCCTCAAAATGCTCAAGGAAGAGGAGGCAAAGCCTGGGAATAGGTTGCTGCTTGAGGACTGGACCAGTCATTAACACCAGATGACATGCCATTAATCAGAGGAAATGACACTAACAGGACCATTACAATGCTGTGATCTTTCACCAGCTTTGTTAACTGAGGGGGAAAAAAAAGCCCATCGGACACTAAGTTTTAATTTCAAAAAGAAATTCACCTTCAAATTGCCTTGCCTTTTTGCATTTGTTTCTGAGCACAGTAATTACAATTTTAAATCCAAATACAGTTACTTTTTCCCTTCAATCTCACCTAGCAATGAGCACGCTGTCCCCAAAATCTGATGCAAGGCCAGAGAATAATGAGAGCAAGTCAAGCAAAGCTTTCTACGAGGTGAAGGCAGCTCCTGGAGCTTTAGCATCAGCCAGGAGCTGTGGTGACACAGGCTGTGACTTGCAAAGGCTGGCTTAAGGGCTGATGCTAAAGACCATGTCCACTGATAGGTGGGATATTAATGCCACTCCTTTCTTCAAACCCCCTAAGCCTGCACTGCTGCCTGGGAGAGGTTTGAAGACTGAAGATATATTTTTTGAATTATTAATCTCTTTGCAGAAGCTGTACACTTGGAGACAGCACGGAAAATAGGTTAAGGCTCACAATAAGCTGAATGAGTTAAATCAGAATCAGGCAAGTGTGCTGACAGCCAGCTCCTGCAACTCTTAAGCTTATGGGCCAAGGTGTGAGTGTGAAGGGAACAGCAGGATCAAGTCAGATAAAATGAACATGTTGGGTTTGACTAGTCTATAAGGAAGGGTCAAACAGTGGCTTGCTGGTGGGACCTCTAGCCAGTGTGGAATGCCTGACTGAAGCAAAGAAGGACTGACATTACTCTCCAAATTATAAATTCTGCTTCCCAATCTATCTGAATGGATTAACCTCAAAACACGAGATCCGGAATTTAAAGATTCAGAATTCAGAAGCTATTATGAGTCAAGAGCAGGAATTAGCATTTGAGTTATAAATATGCTCTAACAAACTGACAGGAGTCGGCTTGCTGTTCCTTCCCTTTTTGAAGATGGTGGCATCATACTCGCAATATTTAGAGACATAAACCTAGAAGTGATTTTCACATCCCAGCTGGATGTTAACAACGTGGCTTTTTGGGAGAACACTGCTCTCATCTAACCAGTGCTGCCATGCAGGAAGCTGTTACAACAAGGGAGGGTCGGGGTTTCCAGCACAGGGGATGGGAGCTGTCCAAGGAAAACGTGCTGTCCCAGGACACAGAGCTGGGCCATGGCACCCTGATCTTCTACAGGTCCTCCCTTACCTAAAAGGCTGTCAGGAGAGAGGCAGACACGGGCACACTCTGAATAAACAGGAGCCACTAATATCAGAGAAAGTCTCCAGGCAGTAAGTAATGAAGGCACTAAATAACTGTACCCGCTATTCGGATTTTCTGCCAAACATTAGCCAATTTAAAAGGCAGCAAGAGGCCTTTTACACAGGGAGAATTTCTTTGAGCACCGACTTAAAAGCTGAAGTTTGGCAGGAAAGTGTCTGAGAAGGATGGGGGAGAGGTAAAAGCCAATTTCACCTGGTAATCTGCTACACTATTTGTGTCCTACCCAGACCACACTTCATGCATTAAGAACACACTGCAGCTCTCCCCCGCGCTGGGGGAGCGGGGAGCTAATGGTTTCTATTACAGGCGTGTGTGGAGGGTGGCTGTGGCATGCACATCTGTCTGCAAAATAGATGTCAGCTCTGGAAAGTGCCTAAACACCTCCATTTCCCCAGCAAACGGGGCCGGCAGTGGAGTTTTTTGGGCTCCCTCCCAGCGTGGCAGGCGGGGGTGATTGACAGGGCTCGGAGCCCAAAGCCTGCACGTGCTGCCACTGTAAATAGTAAAGCTTAAAAGCCTCAGCCCTAACTGACTATTTCACAGACTTCAACTCAGTTACTCTAATGAGGATTTCCACACACACACACAGTAAAAAAAAAAAAAAAAAAAAAAAAAAAGTCGACACATTCTCGTGCAAGGGGAAAATGAAAATAAAAAAACCCCAAACCAACAACCAAACAGCAAAATAAACAGCTGGCGAAGTGAAATACGAGGTTAGAGCCCTCTCTGATTCAAGAGAAGATTATTAAAACAGCTATAAAGATGGTGTTGGCATCTCTTGAAATGAGTTTGTTACATTCAGAAGAGGCAGTTACACATGACAAACCATTTTCTGTTTAATTAGAGGGCTCTGTGTGGAACACTTCCAGGCGGAGGAGGGGAGCAGATTGCCACCCAGCATCTCAATTATGGGACAGAGCCTTAACGATTCGACATGCAAATGTTTTTGACTGACCGCAGAGGGACAAAAAAAAAGAGGGGAAAAAAAGAAAAAAAAAGAAAGAAAAAAGAAAAGAAAAGGAAAAGAAATGAAAGAAAAAAAAAAGAGCTGTTCAGGAGGTTAAGGAACAGGAGCTCTGTCCCAGCCTTCAGCAATCTGGGCTTTCTTGCCACATATATTAGTGCTTAAGGTTTATTTCTGCCCAAAGAATGGCTTCTGCTCGCCGGCTGAAAAAAAAACCTTCTATGGAGAAAACCACAGAGATACCCTCTGTCCAGCCCTGGTTAAAAGCTTTCAATTCTTCCAACCAGGTGAAATAATTCATGGTTGAGAATAGAGCAGGACCTTGGTATTCGCACCAAAGCTCTGAAAGTAAGCAAGCACAGAAAGGAAATTCTAGCTAATACAAGTTAAATATAGGTTATGTTAGCTGCATTTTACAAGCACTAAGAATGTTTTTGGAGAAAGCTGTCATTTTTAATGACAGCACAAGCTCCAATTACCACATAGCTGATACACTTGGGATTTGGAAGTTTTTTTTTTAAATCACTTGAAATCTAAAAAAACCTTCATTATCAGCTTCTGAGTTGGATGTAAATAACTTCACCTGGTGCTAAGAAGTTTAACATTTCACAGGGGCACACGAAAAAGCCATTTATAAATGCAGCTTCAGCTTCCTGGCAATCTAAATGCAGTCTCTGGCAACTTGAGCAGCAAAGAACTGGGCTGGGCTGCAGGGGGAAGAGGAGCAAGGCTAAAGGAGATGTGTGAGCATCACCAAACCCTGGAATCAGGCAAGAACACACCTCAGGCTGCAGATACCTGCCAGTTCAGGGGGAAGATTAATCTTGCTGCTAGGCTTAAGAAAGGCCACTTAAGCTTAGAGCAAAGCCATGTTTCACCTTGAGCCTAAATCAGAGCATCTGCCCCACAAGATGCTTCGAGAACAAAAATGCAGCTAAATGGAAACCCTTTGTCCAATGGAACCTTCCCAGCCCCACCAAGCTGTCCCTTGCTTCCCTCAGGCTTTCATCACTCACCAAGGTTAACAAACCCAAAAGCAAGCAAGCAAAAAAAAAAAAACCAACCCCAAACTTGCTTACAAAAAGCAGAAAGCTCCTTGGGAAAGTCTGCAAAAACCAGCACTGCACACAGGGCCGCTCCAGCCCCAAAACCTAATGCAGGAGGGGCAGCAAAGCTGAAAATTCTCCTTTCCCCACAGCTAATGTGAAAGCCTTACAGTCAGCAAGAAGAAGGGCAGCCTTCTAGCTTGTGGCAAGCACAAACTGGGATTGAATCATTACTTGAAGAACGTGTTTCAGTGTCTATAAATAAAAACCTGCGAGGCTTCTTGCCAAAGAAGCCAAGTCAATATCGCTTTTCTATATGCGCTGTCAAACTTTACTTTTAGACAGTATATTAATTACCCAGTCAATAATTGTGGGTTTCATTAGTGTATTAAATACCTCAATCAATAATATTTATCCTTTTCAGAGTCGGTCTTCACCAAAAACAAAGGCAGGAGTATTTTTTGATCCTGCAGTTCAAAAAGTCAGTGCAGCATAGCAGCAAGGCTTTAATGGAAAACATAAAACACTAGAAACAGACAAAAATCGGATTATTACTCTTATTTTTCAGCCTTTTGTACAATAAGCCATGAGGGAATTCCGAGAGCTAAACTGATGGCAAAAAAAATTAGATTTCTTCCTCTTAATTGCTCAGCGGTGATGTCAGAGTGGACATGACAAACGTTCACATCTTTCATTTCTCCATCAGATAAACCAGCAACCAGCTCTGCTCTGCCAACTTTCTGAGGATAAACTCTCAGAGCAAAGAGCCCATTACTGGTGCATCCTCTGCAGTGCAGCTTCCCAAGTGCTTTTATCCTAACCTGGGCTATCCCTGGAAATTACATCCCTATGAGAGGTAACATCTTCATGTGGGGCCTTAAAGAAAATCTCACCAGGCAGCAGAAAAGGAGCTCAAGAAGGTGATTTTTTGGGTTGGTTTTGTTGATTTTTAATTTTTTTTGTTGTTGAAATCTCCCTTTAAAGGGCAAAATGTTTGGGACAAATTGAAAAAAAAAAAAAAAGAAAAAGAAAAAAGCCTTTGCAAGTGTCCAGTCTGTTTTAAATAACTTACAAGGATGGGAAAAAAGAAAAGCACAACAAGCAGCCAAGGAACACTCCCAAAGGCACGCTTCTGGCATGGCACAGAGGCTGAATTTAACAACAAATCAATGCAATATAAACAGGAAAAAACTAAAAACAAACAACACCCTACCCCCCAAACACAGACACCTAAATATCCAAATAAAATACACAGAAAGATGCATAACAGGCCTCATGAAAAAATCCATCTGGCGATCCGAAGTACTTTTTTTTTTACATATGCATATGATTGAAATGCAAAAATGTAAACATGAAAAACAGACTTAAAAAACTGCGAGAAGGTCTGTGGGCCTCTTGCATCCTCACAGATAATATATTAAAGAGAATTTCCACTCCCTGTAATAAGATTACTGATATTTACTGCACTACTCCAGTATTTATAATGCCTAATATGCTGCAGACCACTCCTTTCAATGAACACAGGCTTTGGAAGTAGACATCCCACTGCATTTCACGTTTTTCTTAAGCCTTTTATATCAAAGTGATGTGAAATTTCCCTTTCTTTCCCATCTGGTCTCCCCCAGCTGCCTGAGGGGTGAGGGAGAAGCCCTGTGGGGTGGCCACTCTGCCCCAAAGTGGCCAGGGCTAGAAAACCAGAAGGCCAAAGGCAAGATGGCCAAAAAAAAGACCCAGAAGGAAAGTTAATATTCCCTCCTCAAGATGTAAGATCAAAATGTAAATATCAGCGAGAATTAGGAGTCCAAACATCAGACTCATCAGTTTCCACTCTCACACCCCGTTGCACTAAAAGGACAATCCCGTCGTGCTGGAACACAGAGCCCACACACACACAACTCATCCCAGCTGCCAGGCAGAGCACACCCAGCACACAGCACCACTCACTCCTGATCCATCTCAGGCCACCGTTTATTCCCTGCAGCAGCTCCCAGAATGTATCACTCCTCAAAGCTTTACTTCAGGGACAAAAAAAAAAAAACAAAAAAACCCAAACAAACAATAAACCACCTGATGCATCTTAAAAACTCTGGTCTGGCTCGAACAGAATCCGCCCTCCAGGGACTTGTAAAGGGTCACTGAGAACTCATTTAAAATTCACGCCCTGTGAAAACACAGTTCAATCCCACCAGAGGGAATTAAGACAAACAGCAAACTACCTGAACATGGCCCAGCAGAGCACGGCCCAGATCTTCCCTGGCCATGCAGAACTTGATATTCCTGTGTAATTGCCTCAGCACCTGCCTGTTTCCAAACCAGCAGCCTCCCAATTTCATCTCTGCTGTGTACATTTAATTTAAAGCAAAACACGAGCAGCCACAGGAATCCTCACCTCACAGAGTTCTAGTTAACAACAATTCCTGAATCCTTTCAATTGAGCAAATACATATTCAGCCCAGGTAATGGCTGAAGCCATCCAGAATAACCTGGATGGTAGCAGGGGAGATTTGTGATGAGGGGAAGGAAGGCACAGGCTGGTTTGCCAGTAATCCAAATTAGCATTGTGAGTCCACTTAATTAGCACAGTCAGAAGAGCCCAGAGCCTTTGTGAAGTTTTCCACAGCTCGTGCCAGTGGCTGCAGGGATCTACCAGGGTTTGGATGGCTGCAGCCAGTTGGCAGTGATGTGGGAGAACAATGGAGACACCTCCACACCTTCCTTGCCCTCACTCCTCAGCTGGACACTTTCCTTGGATTGACAATTTATTAACCAGTTCTCTTCAGCAGCTCTAGCCTAGCATCAGGGGAAGGAAGGCAAGATAGATAGAGGCATAAATCTTTTATATAAGTGGGAAATCATATGCCCCTCTCAGGATTCATTTTGCTATATTAGCTCTTCTAGGCCCCTCCTAAAAAAGATCCTCATTCTCCTACTCAGCAGTGTAGTCCTCCTCTGTACTCGCCCCAGCTGAGTTTCTTTTTTGCCTCTCCACATTGCAGGCCAGAGCTGTACATAGCATTCGAGATGAGATCTCACAGCAGAGGCTTATATAATGCTGTGGCACTTGTATAGCTACACTAGAAATACCTTGCCTCACATAGCTTGATGTTTTTATCATATACTAGCTGATTAAAGCATGATTAAAACCCTCCAACTCTTCAGTCACTAATGAGCATCCACTTTAGAGCAGAGGGTTGTTTTTTATTAGTCCTCAAATAAATGGCTTTTCACACAAACTGCTCTAAGTTGATTTTCTGTTCCAGTTCTCAAGGTCATTCAGCTGATCCTGTAAGATACCTTAATGCTCTTGGGTATTGATACCCTCCATCTCTAGTGCTCTGGCTGATAGCACAGCAAACCCAGCAATATGGATGTGCAGCAATTCCCTCCGGGAGAAGGAGCTGCCCCAGCCAAGGCAGGTGTGCAACACTCAGAGCAGCAAACACCTGCCAAAAACAACACCCAGAAAAGCTTCCTGGTGGATATGGATGGGCCCAGGAATTGGAAATGAGCCTCAAGGAACATTGTGCACTACCACTCGTTCCCAGTTTTCTAAAACTGGGTAGGAGGGATAGGAAGGGAGCAGTAGTAAAAGACTGGTTAGCAGAGTGGAAAGATGGATTATCACCACTAACCTACCATTTGTCAATCCAGAACTGTGCTGAAGACTGTAATTTTCTAGTCAATGCTTTATAAGCAAGGTCAGAGGGAACAAATACTTCAATAAAAAAAATGCAAGACATCAGCAGAAGAACCCAGTCATGATCCTCAGAATCCAAAAAAGAAGAGGTTGTGTTCGCAATTAATGGGCCCAGAATAATGTGCTTCATGTCCATCAATGGAAATGACATTTACAGTACTTAAACACCAAGACTTGAGATGACAAACAGGAAATCACAGGGAATAAAGGGCACCAACTGAATACACCAAGAAACTGTGCTCCATGGAGCAAAATAAATAAATAAACCTCACTTCTGCTCCCAGAGACCCACTGCAGCATTGCCTGGATGCTTGGAGCTGTGCAGCAAATGCCAAGCTGTGAGCTGCAGCCAGGGAACACATAATTAATGTGATTAGGAGCACACAGAGCTAGCATGCTCTGCTGACTGAAAAGCCCAGTAGCATAATTACTGTTTTCTGTACTAGCTCTATGTCTGAACAAATCTCAAAGCCTGGTTAGTTTTAGACTGCTGTGTAAACGTCAATAAAAATCCCAGAAGTGCCAGCTCATCAGCATTCTCAGGCACAGAAATGGTGAAAATATCACTGCATTTCCATGCTGTTAACATCAGGCAAAGAAGTCTCCATTCTTCAGCCTAACCTTAGAGTTTGTAATAAGGTAACATCTCCCCCAAGTGAATGCTTATTATGAAAGCTAATTAATTGCTTTCCAGTAATGAGAAGTCTTTGGTGTTCAAAGAAAGCAAAATTCACTACACAGGAATTAAACAGTGTTTATTGAAACAAAAGCTCCCCCCATTTAAAGACCTCTTTCTGATTAACATCGTTACAAATAAAACCAAAGAAACTCAACATACAAACATACAAAACATGTATAGGCAGGAATTGTGAGCCAAAAAAAAATCAGTCAGAAATCCATAGTATTAATTGAAGAGAAAACTAAAGCAATGCTTTGTAGTTGCCTGGATTTCCCTGGGGGATGGAGAGTCAATGCTTATCTGCCTTCCTCAGAAGAGACAATTTTGATTAATATCAGACCCATCTGACTCAGTCTATTAAACCCTGAAGGAAGGATATTCTTCAGATATAAGAGATATG
Organism: Petroica traversi; assembly: GCA_025920805.1. NCBI lineage: Eukaryota > Metazoa > Chordata > Aves > Passeriformes > Petroicidae > Petroica > Petroica traversi. Next base: position 15,371 of record JAHLSL010015547.1, on the reverse strand, counting down.
TCTTTGATTAATAATTCTACCATATTGCCATTCCAAGCATTAACAACTGCATGGCACCTGTGGAAAGTGAAAGCCTTTGAATTCTATGGAAGGGAACTAACTTGTACTAATAGACCTGTTCTCTTTTGTCCATATCTGAAAGCTCCATGACACTGTTCCTCCTACCCTCTGCTGAACAAGTCAAAGTGTCAAGGTTGTCACTACTTCCTTGCAAAGAAGACAAAACGGTTATTTAATTCAGCTTTACATATAGGAAAGAGAGCACAGTTACTTCAGACATTGAGTGGTTTGTCTAAAGACCTTGCCAATCTGTCTAGAGATTCCTCTTCAGTGCTGTCAGAGTTTAACAGACCACAACAGGCTACAAAATCGTGGCCATCAGAGTGCATTCTTACCTCCCAGGGCACATCTCTCCAGAGAAATGCATCAAATCACTCAGCCCACCACGCTGGGCTGCCATGCAGGTGTAACTAATACTGAATTGTCACACACAGGGAGAGGAAAAAAGTCAAGGTAACATTATCTACTGAGTTTTTCCTGGAAGTTGTAGGCTCAAGCAGCCAGCACTGGCCTCCTCACCCCAGCTGAGCATTTCTCCTGATGTTGGCAATCAGCCTCTTGCTGTATTCTCTGTAGTTCACGGGTTTGACGTCCATTGCTGTGGCCTTAATACGAGACTCGTCCTGCCAAAGAGAAATCTTAGCATGTAAAAGAACATGAAGCACTCCAGGCATTTGGTTCCAACCTCCTTCTGCCCCAGTAACTTACTGCTCCTGGTATCTGGGTTAGCTGGGAGTGCCAACACCACTCCCAGAGCTGCTACGCTGTTTTCATGTGAAACCAGCCACTCTTGATGAGCCTGAGAGGGAGCAGCAAGGATCCCTCCTTCAGTGCTCAAGATTGACAGTATTTGTGTGATCTTTGGATTTTTCTGTTCTCTGTGAGCAAGGGAAACCTCTCCCCACAAACATCAGAGGAGGAAGTCACCTCCTATGGAGACAAGTCGGACTACAAAAGCCACAAGTTACATTATTTGCCTTTTGGGCAACACTTACGTTGTAAGTCTCCAGTTTCACTCGGATCCTGAACTCGAAGGTGTTGAAGTTTGCATTTTGGAACACTTCTTCAAAAGCCTGCTCGTTCTGAGGGAAGGACAAAGACAGGGATCAGCTGCAGACACTCCAGGCTCCCAGTAGGGCCATGAACTTTGAGAACAGCTCAGTTTTTGGCAAAACACTGGGACTACCTGGCCCACATAGATAGAGCTGAGTCTTCCACCATCACATTTTAGATGCCAAACCCATAACCCAAAAGTTTTTAAGATAAAAGGGTGACAACTTTTTTGCTGCTTAAACAAAGGAAACTAAAATTGCACTGAATCTGCAACCAGGTATAAGGAACAAAAATACTACAAATCTTAAGATGCTAAACTGGCTAATTCTGATTTTGTGCTGTGATCACAAACACTGATAGAGTTAAGTATTTCCCTATTAATTGCCTTATTAGGCATTCTGGTTTTCTGCTTATCCATCAAAGCTGCAGGTATCCTTCACATCCTGACACAGGCCTATTTGAGAGAATGTTCTATAAAAAAAGCAGATCCATGTTTTGAACGTGCTTTAATAACCATGAGAAGACTGTGTCATATTTATAACATAAGCTGCTTCTAATTACCATATGAACACTAAACATCATCATCATCATTTATAACAGACAATTTGTCAAAACAGTAGAAAAGGAGCAGGCAAGTCGTGGAGACTGTGAAAAAAAAGTTTATTTTTGTAGAAATACGAGTTGTAAAAACCTTTGCTGACATTAAAAAAAAATATCCTGCATCCCCCTGATGATACTGACAAGTAATTATTAATGCATTTATCTACCAGATGCACTTGACTTGATCAGTCACTCCAGCAGCAGACAGAGCATCTGATCTGGAATTGAACCCACCCCAGTTCCACTCACATTCCAAGTGTTACATCTGCTGTTTTTCACTGTGTGCAGCACTATTTTACACTACACAGTGATTCTCCTAGGGTTTAGAAAAGCACAACAAATGGAGGTGAACAGGAGCAGCGAGGTTCACAGATTACAGAATTTAGGCATATCCCTCCTGAATATTAAAACCCCTTCCTCTGGCCATCTTATGGATTAGAGGATAAGAAAACTCGCTTAATAAAGCATTTAGCTCCTCTCTGCAGCTCTGTCACAAACTGTGCTAACCATTAGTGAGTTGAAAATGCCCTCAGCATAGCAGTCACTGCTACCCCACATTACCTCCTTTGGTATCTAACAAGCACAGGCAAGAGGCAGATGAAAAACCTTGCACATGTATCTGTGCTTAGTGTGGTCACGGGCTGTACATGAACTCCATCCATACTGTGAGCAGTGAAAAGACTCCCACCAACTTCACAAGACACTGCATCAGGTCTATCAGAGAAAAACCACTAAGAAAAGCTTACTGCAAATGCATCGAGTACCATTTTTAAAGGCTCATAAAAGTGTCAAATCAAAACCAATTTCTCCTGGAACACAAAGCATTCCCGCTCAAGGGCTCACTCCATATTATGTTCCATTTTCTATCCTCAGCCATTTCCATTAGGCAGCTCTTCAAAAGACATTACATGTTTGTACTGGTACATAGGATCTGCTGTGTCTCCTTCCCCACCCAGCTCTCTTCAGCATTAAAGGAAATTTTGTTTAAACCCTAGCAGAGATTAAGCACGGCTCAAGTAAGAAAATATTGACAAGTTAAGAATGTCTGAAAATGGAAATGCAGAAGTGCAAGCACATCTAATTAGAGTTCCTCCAGCTAGAGACATCTTCCTACAGAACAGAGGTGTCCAGCCTTCCCAATACCACAAAAACTCAGCATCCCACAACCATAAGCTTTGTACCCTTCACCTCTGACAGCCAGAGTGCAGAAAATTTCCAAAAATCATTCCACATTACAGGAAGAACAGCCCTGCTTTGCAGAAACAGAGGTCTACAACAGTGCCTCAAGACAACAGCCTCAACAATCCCTCCTGCCTCATCTCCCTCCCACAGCCAAGCAATGGGTTAACCAACAACTGGGATATCTGTGGAGTCCTGGAATCAGCCAGCCTTAGCCTGGGAGCACAGCAAGGCTCATATGCAATTCAAGGACTTATCATGCATTCCACATCATCGTTTAAAAACAAAACAAAGCCACACAGTTTTTATACAGTACACAAGTTTAAAAAAAAAAAAAAGTCAGGAAAAGATTATTTTGGTTGGAAGAAAAGAAAAATGCAGCAGAAAAGCACAGAGTGACAAAGGGAAGATAATACTGCCTGTTAGTGACTAATGACTTACAACCTTAAAAATTGTTCTAATCTGCCCCTGAAAGATCATTTCAGCATCTCTGCCAATGACCCTTTTTACAAATTGTGGTTTTCATGAGACCCACAAAGTTCTGATATTTGGTGGAGGAAAAAAGAGCCTTCAAAAGTGGGCTCACACACATCAGTTCAAAAAGCTTCCTGCCTACTTAACAAAGATACATACAAAGTGTTCTGGAACTTTTTGGTTTTGTAAACAAATTTTTTGGAACACATTAGGGATAATGTTGTCAGCATTCATTGCTAAATCAGGGGGTTTTTTTGCAGATTTTTCCAGTCTAGGTACAAGGATAAAACAGGCTGTCTTTTCTGTTGAAGCTGTCAGTCCCCCAAAGGCTGTGGCACAACCCTGGAGTGATCAGTGCCTCTCCAGGCCCAGGTGATGAGGACAGGCTGATCTCCAGCTTGCAGCAGCCAAAAGAGCTCAGGGGTAGACAGACTGACTGTGGGAGCAAACTATGGGGGAAAGCAGGCAAATCTCTGTTCTCCAGGCAGATGGCCTGTGGAAAATAATCCCAAGGAGAGTAAACAAGTCCCTGCCAAGAACTTCAGGCTAGGGAGAGGCAATGATTTGTGAACTTGCAAAAGATATTGAAGGCCAACATCTGGAGGACAACCTTGGGCTGGACTGAGCTGGCCTATCACCCAGAGAAAGTGCAAAACAAATCCTTGACAAATGAATCAGAGCATCCCCTTCTTTCCTGTGGCATGTTTTTCTGTGTTTTAATAATGCTGTTAATTCCCACAGCAAGTACATGAACATGCCCCAATGCCTTTGCCACATTTGCTGCACATTCACACACAAATACCAGACCATGCTCTCTGCTGGAGCAGCACTGGTGCTCCACACAAATCTTACATCTTTGCCAGAGCTGCCTTCAAAACATTTCAAGAATATTTCCTTACCAGAAGGATCAAAAAAAAACCTCAAGAAATCTGAGGGCAGCCCAGCACAAGATGTGTGAAACGTAGTTCAAGACAAATGTAAAAATACATTAAGCTAATTGACTGACCTTTTCCTTCAGTTCTCCCAGGAAAGCTGCATTTTGCCCAAGAATGAATTCTGCTGTGTCTTGAAAACAAGTCACCCACTGGTATTCCAGACAGTCTGCAATGGTCACCTAGAATACAACAAAACCCAAAAGGTTATTTCATTCAGTTGCCTTTCCCTCCAGAAAGACAACACAAAAGAAAAATATCTCAGAGCTATAAAGAGTTTTAAATTTCCAGTAACTCTCAGAGCCTGACCTGAATGTCCTTTCAATCACTGAGGGTGGAAAGCAGTGACTTCCCACTTCCCAGTGACTTTTTAAAGCTCCACAGAATGTCCATAACTTAACACAAGTTAATATTGGCAGCAGATTGAACCACAGGGAAAGGCCAACAAGATCATAGCAGGGCAACACTGATGGATGCTCAGCTGTGTCCTGCTGCCTCTGATGAGCTGCGAGCAGGAACAGCTATCCCACAACAACAACCACCAAGAGGACAGAAACAACTCTGCAAACTGCATTTACTTTCAACATACCTGAGTACTTGAGCATAAATTCATCTAACACTGTGTTGTGTTATGAGGAAACGAGCAAAACATTCAAGGACAAGACAGTTAAAAGATCCATTTCCAGTCTCACATGCATTTCCTGGTTGCTTTGACAATTAGGAATGAGGAAATGGGAGACACTGTTCTGAAGGCCTTGAGTGCAGCCTCAGCATCCCCTTAATATTCTACAAGAATGACTCTGCTATGTAAAGCTGCTCATGTGTTCCTAGAAGTTATCTGATAAAAATTATTCAGAAGCAGTTTGTTTTAGGGAGGCTGCAGGGATAGCTCCCTTCTCTCTGCATGCCCACCTGGCAGAGCATTTCTAAGAAGCAGATACAACTCTTAATTTATAATATAAAACAGAAGAAGGTTCACTGCCTATGGTTTAAGTGGGCATCACAATAATAATCCCCAGACAACTTTCTGAACCAGCCTCCATTAAAGCACGAGGCAGAACAATACCTACCAAAAAAACTGTACTAAATATAGGTAGCAGCTGTAAAAGTGCAATTACTGCTCTCCAGAAATGCCATTTTACTTCAGTTTATCTTCACTACTGAAGAGGCGGAGGCCATCTGTACTCTGCACTGCATAGTACACTTGGAAACCAGAATCAACTGAGCTAGCAGCAACTTTTTGGCAAAGAGAAAAGCTTTTAATTGGAGCACTAAGGAAAACAAACTGCTAATCAGCTCAATGAAACATCCCTCACTCAGGTACAGCGGACAAACCAGCTAAATCCCCTCTAACTCACAGGCAGCACAGACAGACAAACGGCACCGGGAGAAGATTTGCTGTTTGGATTGTGCTGGGAACGTGGCAGGAAACGCCCTGAAATCCGATCCGGGTACTCACCAGGAGCATCAGGCGGTACTTGAAGTTGGGGAATTCGCGGTCACACTTCTCGCAGCGGTAAAGTCCATTCTGCTGGTCTATCACTTTCTTGTTGCAATCCTGAGAGGGACATGCCTGGTACATGCAGTTCTCTTTGCGCAGATGTACAATTGTGCCCACACAGCTAAAATAATCTGCCTGCCAGAGTGAGTGTGCAACATTAGCCTCAAAATACTCAATGTTTCCCCCATTCTGAATTAACTACAAAAGCAAGGCACCCATACTTGGATATTTAGGATTAGAAAGCTTAACAGCTATGGATTACTGGGAAACTGTAAATCAACCCCTCTGTTGCAATAATTTTCAGGCTTCCATTATGTTAATAAAGCCCCTACAGCAAGATTATTTTGTGTTTCCATTGCAGGAAACTCCAATTGCTAGGTCTTCTTTAGATAAAGCATATTTGATTCTCCATTGTGTCTGTTCAAATCTGCACTTTTTCACAGGATTAAGATTCTGCACTTTCCTACGCTTCTTTCGGGAACCAATACAAAAAAACAGAAAGCCTATTGTGTAGTGTTACAGATAAGCATTTGATTAAACTATAGCCTACAGAACAAAATACCCACTCACCACACTAAAATAATCATCATAATGGTTTAAGACCACGGTCAAGTCTTTCAGCAGAAAAATAGAGGTTGCTTAAGAAGCATGGGCAAAAAAAAATTGTCACAGAAAATAGCTGAATTACAGGTAAAGTGAAAGTGTTCAAGGCCAGGTTGGATGGGACCCTGAGCAACCTTATCCAAGGGGTGGAATCCCTGCCCATGATAAGGGGTTTGGAAAGAGGTGATTTTTAAGGTTCCTTCCAACCCAAACCATTCTATGATTTCAAAGGGTTTTTTTCCACGTATAGAAACTCCTGGATATCCCAAACAGCTTAGCACTTAAGTCTGAGACAAAAAAAAATTAAAAATGAAGAGCAGCATAAGCCTAGAGAGGTTTCTGGAATGAAAAGCCAAAGACCTGGGGTTTATTACCAGCTTTTCTATTGACCAAGTGTGCACCCTTGAAAACCACTTCCTCCTAATGCACTTGTTTCTCCTGGAACACTTTGTGCTGCTTATTTGAACATCTTTGGGGTAAAAACATCCCCTCTTCATTTAGACAAAGCTTAGAATTCTCTTGCAAACAAAGTATTGTGTTGCAACATCGGCAACAAGCTTAGATTTATTTGAAAAACAATAACATTAATTAATAGCATTAATTCCAAGACAGTAAACACACACTGCTCAACACTTGGGCTACTTCAATAAGCAGAATATCTGCAAAAAAATAAAAGCCTTGCTTTTTATTTTCTCCCCAATACACAGAGCTTGCACTGAGTGGCCATGCTTTACCTTATCTCCTTGTCCCAAGTTCTCAGATTTGGCTTCAAACAAAGTTTTCCAGTTGGTATTTGCTCCAGCTGCTGGCCCACCCCTCACATCAGAGATGGAGGCACATTCCAGAAGCTGCCCCTCGGAGTCAAACCTGCAACCACAGAGATGCACTTCTATTTTTGGAGAGCAGACCATACAGACTTATCAAAAGCTTATGTTTATTTTCATGTGCTCGATACATGAGGGATTTTTTATCAATGATTGCAAAGGAAACAATTACAGTAATATGTGTATATTGCAAACAAAAATAGCATTTCAGAATAAGTTAATAGTCTGACTTAATTAGCACAGTATTTTATAAACCCACAAAAGGAGGACAGCTTTGTTCTATATAACTGCAATTTGTTTGCCAGCTAGTGGTCAAACCACGCACTGCACACTTCTTAGAGGCAGGCAGATAACAAGATTTAAGGGCATCAAGATATTTCCATAATTAAAATTAAATTACATGGTACCATTATCTTCGCAGCAGCTTCGAAAGAAAAAGCAAATAGCATTGAAAAGATTATGCTTCCTCTGTTAAAATAAGAAAGCCCAGCTCTTCAGCAAAAGGTTGCACTGCCATCCTGTTGTGATGGGCTTTGTGATTTCACAAACACACCAACGAGACTCAAAAATTGAGCTTAATTAAAGCGTGACAGTAATAGCTCAGACCCACAATCAGTTTTATCTCCAACAAGCCTCTGAAGTATGGGAGAGCCACAGCTCAATGACAAATGGAGGATGCCATTTATTTCATCCCCATTTGGGTGATGTAACTGGAATCTGAAGACTCTGGATTCACAAGTCTGATGCTGTTGGCACTTAACCCTCTTCACACACAAACACACAACGTTCACAGTTACAGCAGACAATTTAACAACTACTTACAGGAGAAGCAACAATGAAATCGCTTTGTTTTCCTGACAATAAAAGAGTTATTTTGCTATCTGAAAAATATCTGACAAGAAGGAGCCACTGAGAGATGTCAAATAGTCCCTCCACACTAACTGAGTGCGTATCAGATTCCACACAATGGAAAAGCCTGTGGAAAAAAATACTCTTCTCTCAGATCAAGCTCCAGAAAGTGGAGCTGGTCAAGCCTGATTTCATGCTGCCTTCCAAGGCTTTGGGTCAGCATGCACTACCCCAGTTTCAATTTTTCAAGGTCTGTCATGGAATTAAAAGTTTTTTTGGATTGAACAACTTAAGAAGGACAGCCTTCCAGGCTCTAGGGCTTGCAAGCCAGGGAAGTTTCTCCAGCCCTGGAAGCCATACCCTCTGTCACCTTCCCTCAGTGCTACACACACTGCTCAAGTACAGAGAAACAAAACAAAACAAATTCTCTGCAGGAGGTTGAAACAAAGCAACATAAACACTCATACCATCCTCGGAGCTTAAAAGCCTCTGGGCTATCAGGGTTGATGACAACTGTGCTGGAGGACAGGACAGACAGGCTTCTGCCACCAAAGTCAGAGACTCGGGCTCCTTTGATGGCAATCACAGGTTGTCTGGAACCATCAAACTGTTCAGCCTGCACGTGTGAAAAACCAGAGAGCAGCAGCGGCATGTTACAGGAAAGGCACTGAACTTGTGGTCATAATTCACAGATCATGACAAGAGCCCAAACCTGAATCAAACTGCCCCACAGGATCTGAAAGGTAAGGTTTTAAATGGTGTCATGAGGAGTTGACAATAGGTAGGTGACAATATTCTGTGCAATCCTAACACCCTGTTTCCTGGGGAACCAGAGAGTCCTTAAGTCACACCACGGTTTTGTTAAAAAGGATTGGTCCCCTCTGTTAGCAGTTTTACATCAGGATTTTAGGAAGGGAGATGTGTTATGGGAATGGAAACAAAATTAATTGCTCATATCAGACTCCTCAGGAGATGAAACAACTCACTCAGCTGCACTGATCCAATCGTGTCCATCTTACTACCACTTACACAGAAGTGCAGCTATGCTGACCAAACATTTTTACTCAACTTTCCATCTTCTGTTTTTTATTTCATAAAGCTGCTCTAATGCTGTTCAACTGCCATCACCCGAGGAGTCTGACACTAACAAAGAACCTCATGGCATGAGAGAGGGTTTGAAAGGTATAGATTTTATGGACCCCACACCACTCAGCAAGCAAGGAGAGGATCATGAGCTTAAAGATAACAAATGAGCTGGAGTTGCAGTGGTACTCACTGTACCCATGAGATGCAAAAACAACAGAAAACACATCCCAGCAGTCATGGCAGGGAGTATTACAAAGGACATCCAGATTCTAACCCTAACTGTGCCAGCTGCAAGCCACACCTTGCTCCCCCTCAATGCTTGATGTCTGTATACTACAAGCAAGCAAACAGATTTACCTTTGCAAAATGCAGACCCTGATCTCTGTTGGAGGAGTTATGCCAGGAACTGAGTACCAGTCTCTCTAATTATACCCTAGTTCAATCTTAAGGCTTTGTGATACTGAACTTCAGTTTACTTCATTTGTATCAGCAGATGGTTAATGGTGTTTAGGTACCTACAGTATCAGTGCACTTGATCATTTTGCCATAAAGCATCACTGTCAAGCTGGCAGGATCACTCCCATTTTATAGACTGGCACATAAATCCCTAAGTATCTATAACAACAGTGGAAAACAAAGTAGCCTGTTAAAGAGATAAGGAAGCAGTTTACTGCCACTGTTCAAACTTTCACTTCCAAGGCTCTGATGCTTTAAACTCCCAGTCTGAGAGAGAGCCTCTCAACCTGCTCATTAGCCAGCAATTTATGCAGGGTAACATGTATCCCACTCTACAAATAAAATTCATCTCATCAGAGACAGCCATAGCCACCAGGCTTTTCCATAATCAAACTGCAGCTCATACCCTTTCCTAAACCAGGAGCCCATTCCCTTCAGTATTTCGGCTTGAGACATGAAGTCTGCAGTTGTTCAGAACACATTAGTCAGATCATGTCAGCAGTTTGTCAGGGAAAGGTTAAGAACATCACACCTGAATGCAACCAGACAGTCTTTCACCTTTTCTCGGCTCCTGATCTTTGAACACCCAGGACTGTGTCAGAGCTGAGCCCAGCTTGGGTGACAACAGCCCTTCCTCACCCTACACCAAGGAAGCTTTGTTAAGAACAGGTAAGAGAGCACATACCTCATTTCCCCACAGCGTAGCTGTCACCAGTTTCCCTGATGTATCCATCAGATGCACGTTCCTCTTTGAAACCTCCCTATTGTTAGCTTTCACGATAATTTTAGTGACATCTTCGTAGCTCTTGCAAATTCCAATTACATCTGAGAAACAGTTACAATTTAGAGTTAACTCGAGGGTCACAACTGGGGGAATACAAGATCACAAGAGAAGAATTCAAACCTACGGTCAGATTTTTACCTTGTATCCCAGCTCCCTATTGAAATGGAATCTGATATGGTAATTAAGTGTATTATGGTAGGAATGTTCCACTACAGAACTCTTCAGTGCTTTAATTTTGTTGACGCAGTCATTAAGATATTCATGAATGCAAGCCTCACCACATTAGAGAGATCAAGGCATTGTACTATCTTTTCCCATCACATTCTGTCAAAGGACTTCAGTCCTGATCATGTAACACACACTTGCTGTTAAAGCACAAGCAAGAGCCTTCAAAGTGACTTTAACACAATGAAACAACTGTGCCTCTACTTAACTCTGCTATCACAAGTTGCAACTTTAACAAGTCTGCATGTTCAGGTGGTAAGAGCCAAAGCAATCCCCTTTGCAGTCCCTGAAAATACACCACTTTTAGTATTACCCCATCTACCTTTAAAATTCCCAGCTGAATGTCTCTGAATCACAGGCATCTTGTGCCTCTGAAACCTGAGAACCCTCGCCCCCACCCAAGCCTCTGATTTTTCCGGAGTACTCTGCCCAATGAATTACAGAAAAACAAACCTCCAATACTTCACAAAGCAAGCCAAAACAGTCATGCAGCTTGGACTTGGATGCAATGAATTATGCCAAAATCACTACAGAGATAATTAGATAGTGAAAGAAAGCAAGGCCACAGAAGGTATGAAATGCACACGTGCTGAGCAAGGGCATTTTTCTTTCAGCCTTTTCCCATGGAAAACAGTGATCATAGTACAATAAACAACTATCACCTACTGTCTTTAGTTTGATGCACAAGCTTGAAGAATAATTGCTATATATTGTTAGAAAACTGGGCAAAAACATCTTAATAAGAAAATTTCCTGAGGTATTTTTAATGACAACCACCATTGGATGACTTTGATTAAGAGATCACAACACTCAAAGCTCTATGCTCACCACCCGCTCAGTATTCAGGACACAAAAATAAAACTTCAAAGCTGTAGAATTTGCCATTTTTCTACTTAGACTGACCAACAATCGAGTCTTTGGGCGTGTTCTCCAAGTCAGAGATGGTTACAAAATCAAACTGAACAGATGGAAGATGCTGGGCATCATCACAGGGTATAACTGAAGTCTCATTAGTGAATGTAATCTCATAGTCATTCTTAACAGCTGTATATTGCTTGTTAGCAGTCTTCAAATTGCCTTTGGTAAAATAATATACCTACAGGAGAAAGCAATGAAACAGGGGATATTATCAGTAGCCAGGGAAAATAGATTGTGTTCACCTTTAAAAATCCTTGCAAGGCTCAAGTTCCTCTTTTCCAGCTCCTGTCAGTCTAAGAAAGCACAAAGCTACCATACCTTGTTCAATTCAATGAGTGGAAAGAACTTGTCTGCTTGATCGTTGAATGCAGTAGCTCTAATCTCACCCTGCAGGAAAATAGGGGAGCTGGTCAGAAGTGAAATTTGGCACGGAAAAGATTAAAATAAAAAAAAACAAACTTTGCAATGTTAAGTGGCAGCAGTCCTGCAGAGACAGTGGGGTCTTGCCAGGGTAGCTCCAGGCGTATGAGAAACAAACAACATTCCCTTCACATCTGTAGTTAGAGCTGAAATGATATATTCTACACCTGACAATCAAACCTCACATTCAAGTCTCATTAGTACATCTACAGCTTCAGAATAAAAAGCATAAGAACTACATCCATCATAGAGACACCTCTGAAAATGCCAGTAAAGCTGGCAGTGATGAAATAAAATTCAAATAGACCCCGCAGCTCCACAAGTTAGCACACAGTATATTGTGATGGCTCCCACTCAGATATGTCTATAAGTAAGAATTAATAACAATTATACCCTCACTAGATATAAACAGTTTTTTTTAAAAAAAATGAATACAGACACTATGTAAAGAAAACAAATGCCTGGTGACAACACGTTACATTATTAACCTCGCATTTTACACTCTAATATAATCTAGCAGAATCTTGTTTGTTTTCACGACAGAAGGCTGTAATTTGATAAGAGGTTTGACAGACTGCAAGTTTAGTTAGATTAACCAGATACCATTCCCCAAGCAAACCACAGAGGAAATGTCTCTGTGTTACAATAATTTGTACTCCAATTTTCCCCATGAAAATTGAAAGCTTGTAACTTGGAGGTAATGCCCCTCTCACCCCGTTTTGTAAGGTGTAGCTCAGCCAGGAGGAGACGTCACTCTCAATCTATAGGAAACCACCACAACCCTCAGTATTAGGTTGTCAGTTTGCATAAACAACTCTATTTTGAAGCTGCAAAAAAATCCAGTCACACACTATAGACTTTGATGAAAAATAATCAGCGATGCTGCACATTTAAGACTTCATTCTGGATAAAAAGTGGCACGTTGATGCGCAAGTTAATGAATGCAGGGATGCAAGTTTTAGTCGTAATAAAAAAATCATTTCCGAAAAATGCACTTTATTTCCTCTATTCTGCCTTTATGAAGGCTTCATCAGCATCTGGCATACATTATCTTTGTCTCAACATATGACACTTACACTTTCATCAACCAGCTCTATGGAAAAGAGCTTTCCTTCACCACGGGAGTTGCTCCACGTGCGGATCTGGCCTTTCTGGGTAACACGAGCACAAATGGTCCACCTGAAATCATGCAAGAAATCACTGCTCTGCATCTCTCTGCATCTTTTTAAAGAAGAGATTGACTTGACAAACTGTTTGGAACTGGAATGTGACTATTTAAAAGTCAGAACCTTCCCACTGCACCTCGGCAACTCTTTCCACTGCTTTCTGTTTTAATGGCCCAGACCATTAAAGGCAGAAAGTTGTAGAGAAGGCAACAAAGCAGCCATAAAGCATCCAGTATGATAATAACAGTGAACAATCCTTCTGCACAGAAGCAGGCCTCAAATCTTTTACTCTTCTAGGGTACATTTCTCACACAGCAGTTTGCCTGCTCTGAAAAGCCACGCCAGAACTCAAGAGCTCAATTATAGGATTCGCATTTAACTTGGGTAATCAAATCAGTTTGCATAACTTAAAAATGTCATTCACTAAATAATTACATCCTCATGCTTTTCAACAGCTCAGTAGCCGAAGTGAATAGCTTACTGAGTTGTTTTGTCATTAAGTTACCAAAAAGAAGGTTGCTTCAGGAAAAAAAACCCCAGACAAGTCAATCAATTTTCAACTAAAATATTAAAAACCTATCAAGCTCAGCAGGGCAGCTGCCCTAAGACAATGGCAAGGCAAATCTCAGATTGTTAAGAGTGTTAATGCAATGTAAAAAGATAAAAAAAAATAAAGTAAGAAAGAAAAGAATACACTTCCCCACAGAAAAAAAATAATCAAAACCCCAAACAAAAACCCAAAACAATAACAACGAAACAAAACCCCAAAAAAAACAAAACAAAGCCCACCAGTGTTTCTATGGAAGGTATTTTGCTTGTTTCTCTGGGTGGTTTTGTGGTTGCTGTTGGGTTGGTTTGTTTGAATTCAGCCAATAAAGTCCAAAGAACTCAATCAACTATTTGACAGACTCACACACAGAAAAGCAAAACAAAGCTATTGTTCCTTCATGCCCGTGACATGAACAGGGCCTGGCAAACCACAAGAACTCACTTGGACTGGTATGGATTCAAGCTGGCAATTGGCACCACTTTGGCCTGAGATCCCCCAGGAGTCTTCATGGTGCTGGGAGCACTGGCTTTTCCAAATTGGTTGGATGGAGCATGGTACTTGGGAGCAGGAGGACCTTCCAAAAACCACAACAGAGCAGAGAGGATTTCAGCCTTGCACACAAAAATCAGATTAAAACCAGCTCAGGGTGCAGAACTTTGCCCCCCATGCCTGGGAAGCCACACAGGGAAAGTTCCAGGAACTCCCTGTGCCATGTGGGCACCACAGAAGGGCTTGAAGTTTATTGCATCATTTCTGCTCTTGGTCACAGGGGTTTCCTAGGCTGCAAAATGCAGCAGAAGAGACACTCTCAGACCTTTAGAGTGCTTGCACTGAAGTGGAGATGTGTCCATAGTCAACCACTCAAACACAGTTTAAGTGGCAAACAACTGTTTAGCAGTAAATTCTCTAAAATAACAGAATCACAGAGTGGTTTGGGTTGGAAGGAACCTTAAAGACCACTCATTCCAACCCCCTGCCAAGGACAGGAACACCTCCCACAGTCTTACCCAAAACCTCATCCAACCTGGCCTTGGACACTTCCAGGGATGGGAAGTTTCAGATCAAGGCACCACTTGGGGGGAACAACTAAGGAAAAACATCCCACAAGTAGTTTTTTGACATAACGTGATAATGCTAATTCTAAACTCAATCTTGTCAATGGATATGCACAAAAGTCTTGTGATCAGCTTTGAGCAAGGGAGGAGAAGCTTGTTTTCTGCTTCAAGTTTCTAAGCAAATGTCAAAATTTTACTATTTAAAAATCCTTCCCAAACACAGGGGTAAAGAATACAGACAACTTAAAGCGGCACCAAGAATTAGGATTGACAACTTTTTAGCTGGGGAAAAAAAAAAAAAAAAGGCTACAGGCTGACATTTAAATTGACTGCATCTTTCAGTATCTCACTGAAATCTTGATCAAAAACCACATTTCTAGATGTACTATCAAATAATTTCAGTGTACTGCCTAAAATGCTTGGCCTCTATCTCAGCATTGATAACACACACACTTGGTGGCCAGCTCCAAACTGCAGCCTGATTTGGGTGTCCACAGAGCACTGATTCAAGAATGCAGTGTAAACTGAATAAAGCTGGTTTTTTGGATTTTTTTCCCCTTGGGGAAGAAGGGGGACAATTTTTTCCCTTTTTTATAACCAAGTATGGAATACTTTTGAGAGAATTCACCTTGTTAA